>CM023955.1:5631699-5815855 GCA_013407115.1 Glycine latifolia | reverse complement strand
TATAACTTACAAAGGCATAAAAGTTCAAACATTGCAATGTATCCCATCTCTATTTTGTTCTTCCATAGAGTCACCTATGAGTTTTTTTTTTTCTATTCACAATCCACTTTTGATGGATCCTTCCTTGAATTTAAACTAAAAAATGCAAAAATTAAATATCTTCGTATTCACACGCATACAAACATACACAATTTCCGTGTGCTGAGATGAGGTATTTATTTTTTAAGATTACACTGAGGTAGAAGCTGGTTTTTTATTCATTAAACAAAGCGGAATTCGGTAGGGATTTAGTAATTAGTTCAGTGTGTTTTAAAGTAATAATTTTTTATAATCTTTTTAATGAAACTTAAACATATTAGTTTTCAGAATTTATGTTTTCTCAATTTTTCATCAGCAATTTATGTTTTCTCAATTAAGTACTCAATCCTTTTAAGTTATAAAAATCTCAGCAAAAAAGATATTGAAGACCATGAATAAAACTACGTAATGATAAGAACGAAAAAGTAGTAGTTGGACTGTCTTATTATGTAAAGCATGCCTCTGAGGATTTGGTATAGGTACCTAATACTCTTGAATTATTTATTTCGAATATGCTGCAAACATTTTGAATTCATTTTCTTATGGAAATATCGTAACGAAAGAATATTTAATTGAAGAAAATAAAAGGAGGTGTTTCAGCATTCCTAAGAGTTGCAATTACAACAAACATTTAGCATCTCCACTGAGAACTGAGAAGACATACGAGCTGGTGTTAAAGCTCTAAAGATTATACGGAATCATGATTTAAAAATTTAGCTTGTTTCTAAAAAACCATTACACTACGCATTTAGACAAAAGAAAATCTATTAACTATTATTTTTAACCAAGGTAAGAATATAAGATACACCTTTTAAATTCATCAATCAACTTGAAGTAATCTGCCAAATATTTATTTACGTAAGTCATTAGAGCTTGATCATGGTGGGGTTTAATACTTAAACGGACATTGATATTTTGAATAGATTAACTTTGGACGTAGAAATGATTTGATGATGGTCTACTTAATAGTCAACTAACTCAATAAATACGTATTTGAATTAAATTATTTATAAAAAATGGACTATTTTTAATATTTTGTTAAAAATATGTTCAAAAACAATTATTTCTCATAATTTAAATACTCCTAAACACATGTTAAGTAATAAAATGAACTAAAGTCTAAACATGTTCTGTGATAGAGACATTATCAACTTGGAGTGATGGAGTGGACCTACATATAAAATATTCTTGTATGAACATAATATTTATAAACATTGTAATAAAAAATAAAAATAATATTAAAATGATTCCAATATAAAATTTAACATTGATTTTCTTATGAGTTTAATTAAAATATATTCAGTATAATTTTTTAATAAATAATTGTACACTACACTATCATTCAATCCTAATATTTATGTTTTTCTATAAAAAAATATTTTTATATTGATAGTACATAAAATTAATTTCTATATTATATCTGACGAGCTTTTAAATATGACATCTATTACCAATTAACATCACGCTCGTACATAAATTACTCAAAAAAAAACAAAAAGTCTCGCGCCGAATATGTAAGCACAAGAAGTACAAGCTATACTAAATAAATAAAAAGTTCGATAATCAGCAACTTATTCATTAGTTTAAGGCTCAGCAATGTCATTCAATTCTTTGAAATATAGTAATCTTTTCCCAAATAATTTGTATGATAGCAACGTTGAAAACAGAGTCTCTGTTTCTCTGAAGCTGACCAAAGACCATTCTCCTGTCTAATTTGCTGGCATTATTGCCGTCTTCTTGTTTTTGCAACCAAATTCCCTTCCCTTGCATAACAAGTTTCAATATTTCCAATTTTAAGATTCCAAAACCCTTTTTTTTTATCCCTTTTCTGCTTTGTTCTCTGTAGAGTTCCAGATCTTTGCATTCTCTGGTTGTAATTCCGAAGCGGGTTTCTTGTTAGCACCGTCAACTTCCTCTAATGGCTCATCGCTACGATAGTAATCCCTTCGACGAAGAAGAAGTCAATCCCTTCTCTGTAAGTCCCTTTCTCTCTTCCCCATAGTGTTGCTTTCTCGAAGTTGAGTTTTTGTTAACTGGGTATGAACTTTTTTCTGAACTTGATCTTTTTCAGTGGAGTTTGAGCTGGAAATAATGGATATGTTACTGTTTTGGATTTTGGGTTGGGAATTCTCAGTGGTTGTTTGTCGGTTGACTTGTTTCTCACTATATTTGAATTTGATGTCACCGAAGAAACGGGATTTTGGGTTGTCTATGATTTTGTTTTCCTTGTAGGATCTTATGTTTTCTGCTCATTTTTTTGCCTCTAATTTGGAATTGAGCTCAAACGGCACCTCTTTCAAAACTTATATATTTTTTGTGCTTGTCTGTACTCTCTGTATGGAATACATTGGTGATGAAATGTAAGTAATTCATAAGGTAAGGGATAAGATCAAATAATGTGGCGGTAGCTGATAGAATCCACTGCTAGTCTGTCATGAGCCTAGCTAATGACAAATTAATGGATGAAGTTTGAATCCATATCGTATTCCCAGTTGGAATAGTTTTATATTTAGTTGCTCTAAAGTTTGAATTTTTTTGTCTGGGTAAAATTGTGTGTGTATATTTATTTGCAATACATGCTCTTGCCTGATCCTTCAAATTTGGTATACACACTTTCAGGAACCAGCTGTAAGGGGAAAAACATCAAGCCAATCAAGTTATAGCGGGGGTGCATTTTATACTGCAGTGAGTTTGTTAATTAAGCACAAGTAAATCATAATATTTTGTGAGCATTACTTTTTTTTTAATGATTCTAAAGGTCATGACCATAGCCCATAAGTGCTTTAGTGAACAATCTTGTTTGTTCAACTTAAGTGAGCTAACTTGTAGTGGTAATGTTGTTCGCAGAGTAGGAGGAGTCATAAACTATTTTCTGCTTTAATCTTTGTGCTTGCTGAACTATAATGGCCTGGTCCCTGATCAAATTCCTTTTTATAAAGTATAATCAATGTCAAATGACTCTGGCACACTTCTCAGAATAACTAGCCCCACAAAAAAAATCTTGATAATAAATATTGCCCAACGTATTTTATTTTGTCCCCCGCCCCTCTCTGTATTGTCATGGTTTGAACTTTCATAGAGCTGAAAAAGGTACTAAGAACGAAAATAATCCTCAGTGTTCCAAAGGAAACCATTTACCCATATCTTTCCCCAGGGTGGAAATAAATCATTCACAATTTCTTGCCTACACCTTATGGATCCTGATGTTCTAAAGTTTTCAGAATCCTGGAAGTGTTGCCCCTGCCACAAATTCAAGGCTATCTCCTCTTAATCCTGAACCCGCTGATTATAACTATGGCTTTGGTGCGACAGTTGATATACCTCTTGATCCATCAATGGTATGTATAATAAAAATTGAGGCTGTTCAAATCCCAAACCTCTTTCTTTTTCATATATAAATGCATTACATGTATTGTGAAAATTGATTGTGGGTTTTCTAATTATGATTTGTTTTAACATTAGGATTTGAAAAAAAAAGGAAAAGGAACTCCAAGCCAAGGAGGCTGAATTGAGAAAAAGGGAACAGGTATGTTAGCGATTTTATGACCCCTTTTTGTACGTTTTGTTGTTGATGTTTCCATAGTTGATACCTACAAACTACAGAGGTTGGGACCTGGAACAATCCTTTTTTGTTGTCTTTTTTATTTTTTTTTACTTTTCTGCTTTTTACCCTCTTTTCTCCATGATATTATCTTGATACCCTTGCATACATAATTATTTTATCCTGAAAAACTAGTATTCACAGCGGATAGTTACTACTTATAAATTACTGGAACAAGATTATGTTTTGTCCAGAAACAATTAATTAGACCAGCAGTAAATGTGCAAACTATATATTGAGTTATTGACTTAACCATCCATCTGGTTAATTGTTCCAAATTATTTTTATTATTATTATTATTATTATGAATTGTAATTCTAACCTTCTCTTAACGAATAATTGATTCTGTGGTTGCTATATTATTTTTTAAAGTTTTGACATTATGAGAGTGTCTGAAATTGTTGTGATTAAATGATGTGTTGACCACTGAATTATGCATCTTCTTAAATGTTATCTTCTACAAATTATGGTGTTTTCTGTTGTATGTTTAGAATGTGTTTGCTGATATTTATTTTTTGTTAGCTTTGTATATGAGAAGCCTTCTCTACTGATTCCTTATTAACTTCACATGCCTGGAAGTTCAGCTGTCTTTCTATAAATATTAATTTATCAAAATGCAGGAAGTCAGACGGAAAGAAGAAGCTGCTGCACGAGGTAATTTACATTTCATTTATGTTTGTACTTGAAAATTGTTAGGTTTTTGTAATTCCAAGAATCTGAATAGGGTGCAAGAATAGAGAAGAATGGACAGTATAGAGGTTAAAAAATGAGTTTTAAGGGAGGTTTCCCTAAGTGCTTGGGTGCTTATGAAAAGTTTGAACTCATGCTTTTGCTTGAAAAATTAATATTTTTGGTCTACTTTTATTCTTCAAGTGTGTAATCATTATTTTACAGCTGGAATTGTTCTTGAGGAGAAGAATTGGCCGCCATTTTTCCCAATTATCCATCATGATATTGCTAATGAAATACCAATTCATCTTCAAAGATTGCAGTATGTTGCATTTACTTCATTGTTAGGTAAGTTATCCCATCTTTTGCTCCATTGCAATATGTTTTGCATCATTGAGTTGCTTTTAAGCCATTCTTGAGGGCGTCTCATGTACATTGATTATTTCATTCTTTCATTTCTTTCTTGAGTTGATTATGTATGAAGGCTCTTCTTTGTATGTTCTCAATAGATGATTTTTGTTGTTCTTTAGTGTGTTTGTTTAATTTTTAAAGCTAATGGTAGGATTGATATAGTTTATTTTAAAATGTAAAAGAGTGCAATAAAGTATCAATTAATTTTTAAATTATATGAAATTTTGTAGACTTGATTTACTTTATGGGTGCTTTAAACTCAATGGTGGATTGATGTAGTTTTTTTTTTGTTTTTTTTAAGTTGTTAAAGGTGTCATATGTCATGTTATAAAGTTTGATCCTTGCATATTGCAACATCGATTTTAATTGGCGTCAATGACTAAAACTTTACATCCAGTACTAGTAATTAGCCAGGGCAATTTTTTTGTGAGAGAATACTATTTCTCATGGACTTAGCCATTTTTCTGTTACAGTTACCACTGTTTGAGTTAGTTGGCCAGCTGCCATTGTTAGTTGGAGTTGTTCTTTGATTTATATTACTGAGTTACTGATTGTACCAGGAATGGAATTTTATTCAATACTGAATCTTTTCTTTTATGAACTCCTATACTTTTCTTTTTTATTTTTGTCCTGCTTTCATAAAATATATAAATGAAAGGCTTGTCAGAAAATTGAAGACTTTAGGTAATGAAATGTATGAGATTAGGCAGTGATTGTTAAACTGGTTTTGTCCGAATGTTTTAAACTATTGACCTCTGGTTGGCACTAACCTGTTTTCTTAAGTTAGTCAATGACATGCTGATTGCACTCTATGTTGAGTTCTTCTTGGCTTGGTGAAGATGCTGTTTTAATTTTATTATGGTTATAATGTATAAAGTATCTATAGTGTGCATTCTTCAAGTTGTGTAATGGAATACGATCCATTATTGGTGATGACAAATTATATTATGCAGGATTGGCATTGTGCCTCACATGGAATATTGTAGCTGTCACTTCAGCTTGGATTAAGGGAGAAGGTCAGTTTAGATATGAAGCAAGAATTTTCTGGGTTATTGAATGGCTCAAAATCCAAATAAACTCAACAAATTAAATGTATATGGAACTTGTCCTCGTTTTTGTAGGAGTGAAAATATGGTTTCTCGCTATTATCTACTTCATAGCAGGAATTCCCGGAGCATATGTCTTGTGGTATCGCCCATTATATCGTGCTTTTAGGTAATTATTTCCCAGACTTATAGGCATTAGGCTGGTTAATTTTTGCCAACTAATATACAATTGCAAACTTTCCTATTTATATTGCTCCACTTGTGTGAGATAAAAAATTGTTCTTGAGAGACTGGAGCATTATGGTGATTTATTGAGGCTTTAATATTGTGAGAAAATTTCCGACACAACTAGTGATGTCCATAACTAAATCAACAGTAACTGTATTAAGTTTTTACCAAGTAAAGGAACTAATTCTTTTGAATTTTTATCAATACCAAACGAACAAGCTTTTTTGATTGTTGAAGAACTCTTTCGAGGTCAACTACATAGTTCTGTTACTCCATTCTGCTGAAAAGATGGTGTTATTCATTGGGTCATAGTTTTTCTATATTTTTAGCCAACAGTGAGTGGGATATCAAGCTAAGTGAAGAGATTTGTTGTCCATGAGATTCAGATATCTCAGAAGTGTAAAACATCTAGTAGTGGGCTAATGATTCGGGGTTTTGGGTAGTTTGAGGGTGCTCATAGTTTAAATGTAAACTCTGTCATTGTACCTCAAAAAAGGAGAATTAAATCCTCTGCAGATATGTACTACTTTTGTGATTTAATAATATGGTTGCTTGATCAGAATACTCACTTATACTATCTGCTTTTCTGTATGGCATATTGGAGGAGGTTTCTACTAATGGGGATCCAAAATGAAACTGTGGTGATTTAGCTTTATTATATAAATATATTTCTGCTATCACATTATTCCCTTTTTGCTTGGGGATGGTATCTAGTCTTCCTCTTCATAGTCATTTTGTTTTCGTTCTATCTATTTTTCAATTACTTTCAAAAGTAGAAGTTCGTTAATTGCTTTTAGTCCTCTATTTTTTTTGTCTTCTCTTATTGTTGACAATATGATACTATTGCAACTTTTCATATCAACCATCAAGAGACCTTGATGAGATGTCCAGTCCTAACAATATATTGCATGAAGTTCTCATGAGAACAATAAACTAGTAACTAAAAAGCATGCATATTAAACTGTTTGGCCCATGGTCTAATAGGTCACTCCGTTGGGTAATCCCGCTCCTCCTGCTTCGATCCTGCGCAATTAAACAAAACATGCTTGCATATTTTGATCATTCTAATTTGGTTACACTCTTGATTTTGAATTTGTTCCATTGTTATATTTGCAGGACTGACAGTGCTTTGAATTTTGGATGGTTTTTCTTGTTTTACCTGGTAAATTGACTGTTTCGCTTTTATGCATATAAGCTTTGCTTCACATTTCAAACAGAATTTACTTATCATCATTCACTTTGTGCTTGCAGCTTCACCTAGGATTCTGTATCTTAGCTGCAGTTGCTCCTCCCATAGTTTTCAAAGGAAAATCCTTGACGTATGTTAACTTCATATATATACACTTCATTAACATGACAATATTGCTTATTCATTATTTTTTACATACGGCTTTACTTGTGCAATATGAAGATTGGGAATTTTTAATGACTTTCTGAAAAACTTGGTCTTTGGTAGTATACAATGGCTTTGCTTGATCCATGTAGCATTGTAGGAGAAAGTATTTTGTTGTTGATTTTTTCTAAAATAAAAGTAAAGTATATATAAAAAGATTTATAGAATTTGACATGACTTTGAATCTAGGACATGTATATAATTACTATACTACATCTAAATTACCTGAGCTGAAATCTAAGTGATCCTAGAATGACTAAGAAAGTCAAACTGGTAGTCATTTTTGTAAGAGCAATAAATTCTGGGGTATAATAAATAAATACTATCTTGAAGCTAGTGTTATTCTCATTTTTTGGGCCTAATTCTTGGTGCTATGTACTCATTTTGGTACAGAGGCATTCTGTCAGCCATTGATGTGGTGGGTGACCATGCAGTGATTGGAGTAAGTATGCTGGTCCTGAACTATTTATTAATCCCACATGCTGTTTAATTGTCATTTGTCACACGATCCATGTGACCATTTTAAGCAAAACCTTGTCCAATGAAAATTCTCTGCTTCTAAACGATTGATAATTTACTTTGCATTTTTCCTTTAGATTTTCTACTTTGTTGGATTTGGATTGTTCTGCATTGAAACATTGATCAGTGTCTGGGTTATTCAGGTTCGAATATACATCTGAATATTTTTGGAAAGTGGAAACACTTAGCACTTTGACTGAACATAACCAAAGTTAATGTTCACTTTTTGTTTGGTTGCATACAGCAAGTATATATGTACTTCCGTGGCAGTGGTAAGGCTGCTGAGATGAAGCAGGAGGCTGCAAGAGGAGCAATGAGGGCTGCAATATGATAAATTACTTTGTGAAGCCCTGTGTTTGAATTGCTGTTGTAAATTACTAGACACATATATTGCGGATAAAGTTATTTTACTGAGGTCTTTTTGCTCTTAAGTGTTTCTCTATTGTCTAAAACATGCTACCTGTTCACCTGGTTTGTTAAATGTATTTGTTGATGTATATATTATAAGTAGAAAGCATACACATGGTACAGTGGTTGGTAGAAACGTGCTTCAATTTATTGAGTTGATCCTCTATATAGTTTTGATTTAGTCCTATCATTCTAATTTCTAAAGGCTAGATGTGCTGTGGATCCTCCTCCTTTTCCCTTTTCCTCCTTTTCACTGTAAATGCATAGTTATTAAACTCATAAATATTTCAACATATTACATATATTTATATAGAGAGATATCCCCTCTAAAAAAAAATATAGAGATCCTGTCTGATTCCTATCTTATTGTTTTCTAATATTGTTCTCTTTTTGAGAGAAAAAAAATGCATTAAACCAATAGATAAGACAAAAAGGAAGCCTATAAAAAAAGGAAAAAAAACAGGATAAAGCTATCATATCCAATTGGATAATTAGTACTAAATAACTTTTTAATTATAATATAAATTTGAGTTATTACATTTAAATGTAAGGATGTTTTTCATATCACTTTCTTTTACAACATGCACTCATACGATTATTTAATATTTAATACTTTTAAAAGATTTAAAATTATAAATTGTTTTTAAATTTTCCTTTTATATCGAGGCCTTTTTTTTCCTCATCAAATCTCTTGTTTAATTTTTTAAACAGTTTATTTTTATATTTAATTTACTTTTTTCTTTATAACATGTGTTCATACCATTATTTAATATTTATTTTTATACTTTAAAAGATATAAAATTAATAATTGTTTCAAAATTTTCCTTTTTTCCCAAATATATTTATTTTAAATCAATTCTTCTTCTCTCTCTTTTATAAAAATAGCAGTGATTCTACGGGTATACATGAGTAAATTTTTGTTTATGCCTTTTTGTTAATTTATTTAGGTTCATCAAAAAAATTCACATTAAAATATTGAATTTTATTTATCTGTATTTTGTCTATAAGATTATGTATAAAATGTAGGTGAATCTTACAGATAAAAATTATGTAAATAAAATTTCATATTTGAATCTCTTTCAAATCTAATCTATCTCAGATTTTAATCTCTTTTAAATTTAATCTAATCTAAAATTTCAGATTTTAGCTAAGAATGTTCAATTATATTACAGGGATTATTCTTTTCGTGTATAAAATCCCATTAGATAAATGATAAATCCAATTATATCTGTGTTTATAAGATTTACTAAGATTATGTATAAAATCTAGCAGAATCTTAAAGATATAAAATCAGATTAGATAAATCCAATAGCCACTAATATTGGGGATTGGAAATAGAGAACCGTATCCTATATAAAAGAGTGAAATTCAACAACAAATTATTTTCTCACATCACTGCGAAAACTGAAATTTCTTTCTTAAATCACCGTGAAAACTGTACCGACTCCGACATTTCTTGTTGTTGGGTTGCAGAAAAACCGTGTTTTTTGTTGGTGGATTAAATTTGCACTAGGAAATATGGCGGGTTGCAGTTACGCTCTAACAATGTAAAGACAGAGGAAGAGAGTTTGAGTTTTTAATGATATGGAGGTTTCTCTTCCATTGAAGAAGAGGATGTGCAGTCCTAGAATCTCTCTCAACTCTGAGCAATCTCTCTTTGAAGCCCTTCCTCATGATATTCTAGTAATTAGGAATTTTTATAGGTTTTATTTGAGTGAATTTCAAACTTGAATTTTGATTGTTTATAAGTTTTTGTTTTCAAATGTGTTTTCTATTTTTCTTCATTGCATGTTCAAATATGGTGTGGTGTGAACCATAAAGATTTGAAGCAGCTTTTTTATGTCTCAAAAACGATTAGAGAAATGGTATGTATAAGTAACATGGGGCTAGTTGCATTATTGTTGTGTGTGTAATTTAATTATTGATTATTCTGATCAGTAATTATATTGTTTATTACAGACTATGATGGCTAGAGAACATTTTGATATCGCTACACCAAAGACGTTTGCTTTTCTTAATCCATTTTATTTATTCAGAGAATGCAGATGGGTTTAAGGAAATTGAAGCTCCAAACGCTCGTTAAGGAAAGTAAAGTCAAGGTTAAATTGAAAGAAGTTGGATGATAACATCTCGCAGACCTTCTCTTCTTAAATGGATGAAGAGCAATGAACCAAGAAAGGGCAGGCAAAAATCAGTGTAATGCAATAACCCAAAAAAACACCTAGTACAATGGTTGGATTAACACATTTCCTTAATGTAGAACAATTACTGTGATGCAATAACCCAAAAAAATCATAACAGCATTCTCTAAAAAGAAGCAATTGAAGCTAAAGCAATGTGAAAAGGCAACAAAAATGCTGCTTTGCTTTAAGGGATACTGCGAGTTTTCATTAAAGATAGTGTTAGTGTCATTCTTGATTGCTATTCATATCATCATTTATCACATTGGTGGGTTATTAAGTGTGCTTACTTTTTGTGGAACAATTCTTGGCAACTCAGGGGCCGAAGACCATTATAGTTGTATGACTACAACTGGCTGAAAAGGATGTTCAATAAATAGCAAATATTCCTTGGATTATATTAGATTAATATAACTATATGTTAAATATAGAAAGCATAAATTTAAACAATCTTTAAGAAAAAATATTTTATTGATAACTAAGTTAAAATATAAAAACGAGAAAGATAATTGACTGTATAATTTTTAAGAAGTGTGCCCAGATTTTGCCACACCTTGTGTTGAAAATCTGCTCACTTGTTTTAAATAATATTAAGTTTTGCCTTAAAAAAAATCAAATCTATAAGTATCGTTGACCTATTTAAAATCAAATGATAACAAATCTTGTAAAAATGTTTTCTTTTGCTTAATTAATCCTACTCATTTTTCCCCTTTTCTTACGTGTTGGTTCACAAACTATTTTAACTCAATTATATAATTTAATTACTCGTCATGTTAATTAGCCCAAATTAAAATTTGTTACAATGCCTTATGTGTCTACTAAAATGGTATGCGTACCGTCAACTTTTCGAATAATAATTATTGAACTCGTGAGAAAAGAAAAAAGAAACTGTTATATTAAAAACGATTCGCATATCTGGTTGGAATAGATTCAGATTCATGTGATTCACTTATGGGGAGAAAAATAGTTTTCCATTTGTCGTTTGGATATGGAATATTCAGATTTGTTATTAATTTATGCAGAAAAAATATAGTGCATCACTTTTAACATTGCGGGATAATATGAACAGAATATTAACACTATGAAATTACAACCACAAAAATAGTTTTAAAAAAATAGTCTGTATACGTTGACCACTGGACGAGCTTAGAGGTACTTCATTAATCTTATAGTGCCTAAATCGGTAATGCTTCTTATAAATTAGTATTATTAATATTTTACAACCTTAAATTCAATGTTAATACAGGAGTAATTTCTAATGTTAACTTTTCATTATTATTTTTATAGACAACAAATATCTTTGAATTAAAATAATCTTGTTGGAGTCAATAAAATAAATATAGATAATATTTTTCTTTAAATATTTAATATAAGTGCATACATATGATATGGTACGAACTCATAATAATTAAGCTAATATTCCACAAACTTAAGGCTAGTTAATTGATTTATGTGCTTGTGATTTTCATTAAATTATCTTAATTATTGAAATAAATGTACTATTAAACACTTTCCAAACTTTAAACATACTGAAGGCTTGTATTTTTGACAAAGACATCCATTAATAGAACGTTTTTGTATTTATTGTTGGGTGAGGGATGAGATCTGGAGTTTGGGGCTGAAGGTTCATATCACGTCTACGACCTAATCTTTGTCTCTTACGATCCACATCCAATAATACGATAATTTCATGTCAAAACTGCATCTCCACTGTAGGCTACACAATGCATTGAAACGAATTGAAAATGACCAAAGTTGAAGAGCAAATCCACATCATTAATTAAAATGGAACAGCAAGCAATTAATAATACACTATCTTTATATTATATAGTAACCAAAATTACAGTCCATACTTAACACTATCTTTATATCTCATAATTTTTTATCCACCCATAGATATAACAACACATAATAGTCAAAAGCAACACCCAAAACACCAAAAAAAAAACCCACCTACATAGAGATGTATCTACTTTTGATTTATTTATCTAAAAGGGTAACCAAGATGACCATATAATATAAGTTTAATTGCATACATAACAAATAAATACTAGTAATAATACTAGTACAAGTAGTGATAATAAGTGTTACCATATTATGGCTTAGCAATAAGCGATGCACTTCTTTTTGCAATCAATGGTGCAGCCACCGCCACCGCCGCCGGCGCCGTAGCCCTTGCCGGAGCGGCTGAATGAGGAGAAGCACTTGGCAGGACAAGTAACCTTCGTTTGGAAACAAGGGCCTTTGTCTTTGCACACAACGGTTGGTCTTATGATACCACCTTTAGAGGAGCCACCATTCGGACCTCCATACCCGGATCCGTATCCTCCTCCTATGATGCCATTTCCAAACCCATTTCCGAAACCGGGTATGCTAAACCCTCCTCCGGGGCCAAAGAACCCACCACCATCACCTTGGTGCTGGTTGTTTTTGTTGTCCTTGGAGTGCTTGCCTTGATCAGGGTTGGATGCGGGTCGGGTTGCCAAGGAGGGTGAAGCTATGAAAAGTAGTAGAGAGAACAAGACAATGGTGATCGTAGGTTTCATTTTTTTGTGTGTGTGTGTTTGAGCTCAAATTTCAGATTTTCGTTTGAAGAAGTGGAATTTGTAGCATATGTGTGTGATATGATGAGAGTTGAGAAAGGGGAGATAGTTGGGGAGGAATATTTAAATGTGGTAGTGGAAGGGAAAAAGCATTTATTGGGAGGGTGTGGAGGACAGATGGGGTGATTTATGATCTTCGAGTAGGTTGGCTGCATTTATTATATTTACTTCCCACTCTCTTTCTGCCGTTTGGATCGAGTTTAAAGCACAATTCTAACCACTATTATTACTACTATTATGTAATGCTAAATTGCTAATGCTAAGTTCACTAGCTAGCGTATGAAAGTAAGAAGTCAATACACGCCATGTCTTCATCATATTAATGCATCGAGTATGTTGTGATAAAATCAAACACCTAAACTTAAATGCAATATCTTACATGTGTATTTGAGAACTTTTTTAAATAAAAAATACCGTTTCATTTTAGTAATTTGAATCCAAGTGAAACTTCATTTTTAACTTAAAAATAGTATTATAAACAATCAATGTGAATGTTATTGGTTTGGGTGAAATTAAATTCTAATATCTTAAATAAGATTTTGAATTAAAACTTTGTAAATAAAAAATATAATTAAAAGAAAATATATTATTAAAACGACCCAATTATATTTTTTTTAATAAAAATTAGTAATCAATAATTTGGTAGACATATATCATCAATATTATAATGATCCAAAATTCTTAATATAAGCATCTACAACACTACACCTAAATTTTATTCAAAATCATATTGCAATGCATGAATTAAATAAAATTCCTTATATATTTTTCAAGTTACACTGTTTTAGCCTTTAGGAACTGTATAACTAAAATAGTTCAATTTCCTTATAAGTCAAATTTTTGTATGATTCGTTTGTAGACCTTTGGAAGAATTTTATGGTGTGTGTAGCTCCTTTACACGGTTAACTCGTAGCCTATTGGCTAACCCAGAAGTTAAAGAAAAGGTAACTTTTAGCAAAACTATGATAGATAGTTAGATACACACGTCTCTAGTTGATTTTCAATTGCATACGATGGAAATTAACCTGGACAAAGGAAGTTAAGTACGTTAATTACTTCACCACAAAAGTACTAGTTCAGGTTCAGATGCAAAAGTTGTTTATTGGGTTTTTCCAAATCGGTTTCTTCCTTTGAAGGCTGAACAAAACTGTATTTTAAGTTTCTTGCCAAGTGGTCCATTTCGTGGACAATGGGATGACACTTGGAGACTATGTTAGGCATTTGACTATTTGAGAAAGCATTAAAGAATGGGAAGTAGAAGGTACCCATTGATCCTTCCGACATCTACAACTACTAGCTCATTCACAACATTATACAGAAATTCCACTATCCATTGTAGTCCTAGGTAATCCCATCAAAAGTGGAGTTCACATGTTCGTATCTGATTTCCCCAATCTCAGTTCTTACTCCCGTTTATATCCACCCATATATATTAGATATCAGCAATGCTATTTGGTATGAAGCTTCACTGAATACAAAATTCACTTGTTATAATATTACTGGATAAATATTAAATTAAAAATAGGAAAAAGTTAGATAATTGTCACAATTCACAATGGATTGCCATATATATATTCGTAATGTACAAATTCGCACTATCCAGCATCTTCCATTTGATAATTGTTTAATTACGTTATACTTTAACTCTCATGAAATTAAGAATGTTCATAAATTTATCTAAACTATTTTTTATGTTATTAAACTGATTAATTGACTCGATTTTTTTAATAAACTGATTTAAAAAAATAAAAAACCAAACAAATTAAAGATAAAAAAACGCTTTTGTTTTATCAGTTTTCTTCCATAACTCAAATCAAATTGTAAACCTATGCTAAATTTGTATAGATTTTCCTAGTCTACTTCAAATAAACATGATTTATGATGATTGATAATTTTGAATAAACTTGTATATATTATGTATTTGTCTTTTTATTTAATGAGTGTTAGACTCTTAAATGAAAATTAAATTCATCTCCTCATCTGGGACTTTATCTTACTTTAGTTAATGAAATTGTATTTACTTGTTTGACTACAAATTAATAATTAAAAGTGTTGCTCCTTAAAATATTGGTAAAAATAAGATAAAAACTATGCATTTATAAAAATTATGATTGTATCATCATTAAAATAAAATATGATTATATCAATTTTTTAAAAATTATATATTTTTTACTCTTTATACTTAAATATATTTTTTTATTAAACTATTTTTTACAAGTTAAATTAAAATTTTCAAATGTTACTTTAATTTAATTTTTTAACCTATTTACAGAAATACCTGTAGAAAACACAATACTTACTAATATGCTGTACATTATATATTAATATATATTTTTTATAATTTTTCATAAATTTTAATTACGATTTATCTAGTTTTATAAAGAAAAAATATTTTCACATAACAAAATCTCATACAACATCATAGATATTTATGAATTTTACTGATTAATACATTTCAATTAATATTTTTAAGACACTCATTTATTTATGACCCATCGCGTCCCCTCTCCAAAAGAAATATTTGGACATCCACTAAGCATATAGTAGTACTATATTTAAAGTTTATCATCATGCCGTTTTATAAGGTTACATCTATACATTAAATTCATCCACCCAAAAAATCTATACATTAAGTTTGTCACCTTTGGAGGGGCCTCTCACCGTCTCACGAGTCTCACTTGCTACTGTCCAATATGGAAAAAAGAAATTATAAGACTATGGAAGAATTGATTCTTCAATGTTATTTCTCATTTATATTAATTATTACTCTTTCTCATCTATCTTTTTTTTCATACAAATTTTGATTTTATAGCCATAATATAAAACTCAAATTAAAATAATATAGGCACAGAAAGGAAAATCTAGGTTTAAATCAAAGTAACTTTTACAAGACACCTGACATATTTTTTCTAACGAGAAATTTAACATAATAACACATAAATAAAACGTGTGCGTTTATATAGTGTGTCAATGGATTATTTTTTTTTCTGACCTGGAAAAGTGGCACGTACAAGTGAAACTGAGACTATGATGCAAATACTTGTAACTAAAAGTAGAGTCTTCATGTAAATTATAAAAATCTAATCGAAAACTTGAACAAATAAAAAAATAAAACTATATTAAATTAAATTAAAAATCTAATTTATAAAATAAATTTAATTTACTCTAAATTAATTTTATGTACACACTTCCATGTGTTATTTATAAAACTAACATATCACTTGTCTAAAGTGAATAATAATGAAGTGAGTATAACATTTTTATAACTAAAAATTATATTAATGTTACCGCCATTCTAGACAACAAAGCTGATAGTCACCGTTATTTTAATTAATGTTCAGCATACCACAATTATCTCGCAACAACCCGTTTTAATTAAAGCTGTGCATGCATGGTTTGAAATCTACTAACCAATCGCAATAATCCATCTTGACTTGAACTTTTGCATCCTACGTCGTATACACATTGATTTTCCGCTTACCTTCGAACTTTCATATATTGCTTTCCTTTTCTAAAGGATGCAACATATTCTAGAGAAAATTGAATTATACGTGAAAATTAATATGTTCATATAGAGTTATAAAGAAAATTATCATCGTTATAATTTGTGTATTTTTTCTTAGAGAAAAAAGTCTTATCAAGTTTATTTTATCACATGCATCTATTTTATTTTATTTTATTTTTCAAGTTTTACTATATGCATAGATTGTCCTATTTCAAAGAATGCAGTAGTGTTAAAATTTAATAAGGATCTTAACCGATTCAAATTATATTAGTAGTTTAATGTTTTTCAATAAGATGTTAAAATACTAGAATCTTAGATGAAATATGTGCACGTCTGGATGTGCATCCGAGTAGTCAAAACATGTGTAACAGGTGAAATTTTTATGTCGAAATTATATTGAATACAATTTTTTGAAGTAATTAGACGCACGTCCAAACAAGCAGTAAATTGTTTTTTTTTATGAAATTAAATAAACTTAATAAGCAGCTTATACACTGACAAATTGCACAATTTATATAAACAAACACAATTGGCTGTAGTATTAAAACGGAAAAAAAAATCTATTAGGACTTTTTATTTCAGAAAACAAAAAATGTCGAGTTATTTTTTTTTCCTATTAAATTCATAAGTGAATTTTAAAACGCTGAAAATAATACAATTTTAATTGATATGATTACCTGATTTTGATAAGGAAACGATTTGTGCTACGAGCTGTTTTTTATTATAATTTTTTCAACTAAAAATGCAACTCAGCAAATATAAGTTAATTGAATTCCCTAAACTACTACTTCATTGACCAATATTAGGCACAGATATAAACAAATACTTAGCCCAAAAATAAAGAAAAGCACTTGACATGCATTTCTTTCTGATAATGCGTCGGCGTGTCCCCAGTGACCAGACACATAAGTATGTGAGCAGCATGCACGTTCATGAGCATAACATAACTATGCACATTTCTTCAATTCTCGTTGCAGAAGTACAAGGTTAATTCTTGGATTTGATAATTGAAACTTGAAAGTATGATAGTTTTTGGTCGATCCTTTAGCAGACATGCAGTGATAGGACTAGTTGGGATCTATATACTACTTTATAAGCATTATTAATAACTCAGAGTAAAAATCAGCATTTTACTCCTCCAACTTGAGGAGTTCACTTTGAAAGTAAAAAATAATAATTTAAAAGATGATTAACTGTAATATATTTTAATAATTTAAATTTTAAATTTTAACTGTTAATTTTTTAATTAAATAGTTATAATTGCTCACTTTATTTTAAAGTTAATCTCTCACTTTAGGAAATAACCCATGATTTACATACAAATTAATAGAGTTATTTCCTCTAAAGTGAATCTTATAGATCAATCAAATCGTATAACTTTAAAATGAAATTTAATTACTAGGTGGGGTTAAATTTTAAGTGTTACTTTTTTAATTAAATAGTTATAATTGCTGATTAAATGTAATAACTTTCTAATTATGTCTAAATATAAAGAGTGAATCTTACGTATCCAACCAATCGTGTCAAACTTTTGCAGAATTGCTCATCTAGATAATAACATAAATTCAAATACTTGTGCCATCCCTCAATTTATTTTGTAGAAAACTAAATTTCCGTCTTCTGATTTTTCAGTTCAATGAAATTACTAGGTGTTATTATAATGCCAACAAAAGTTCTAGGGTTAAGTTTGATACGTGCTAGTTATCTCCATATTTAAAAACAATTAATTATGAACTAGAAAGTTAAAACATTGGATTTTCCTAGAATCGGTCTCTTGGAAAAGCCACGAAGAAGAGAATATAAAATAAAATAAAATAAGGCTTCTATCAAGAATTCACTGATTGTCTCATCCCTACATATATAGGTGCATGCATGATGGAACCAAACACTAGCCACAATGTACGGTGATTGTTGAAATAAACTTGCCATATCACCCCCCACTGAACAAGTTGAAGACTTTGGGGAGCGATATTCAACAAGATCGGGCCTATCACAAAGATTAATTTTAGGACTTTCAAATTTGGATATACTTTCTCCCTCTCTCTATCATTTGTTTAACTTAAAATTCAAAAGGAAAGAAAAATTGTTTCATTTTATAATTACACTTGTTAAAAGAATTAAACTTAATATTATATTTTTGCACGGTTCAATTCTAGCAGCATTATGCTCATTTGTCAAAGTGTATTTTACTGATTAAGACAGGGCTACTTAGTACCAGGTTGCCCTTCTATTCTCAGGTAAGCTCTAAACAAGTCAAAATTGTGGTACCAAAAAATCAAATTGAATGCAATAAATTGAAGTTTCTGACTTGTGAAACCAATTTGTGCAGAAGATAAAGTCGTAAAAAACTTTGTTGCACTTGCAGCCTCATTAACTACACGTGTTCATCTAACAAACATCTCAATGTGACCAATACGCGTTTCCTCTGCAGCCTACCTGTCACCACTGCCAATGAATTAATACAGTCATATATATATATATATATATATATATATATAAGGTGTGTTTGGACTTTGGATCATGTCTCATCTTGAACTTAGGATGGGTTAAACATTTTTTCATTGGCTATGATATTTAATTTAACATTGTTTTAAAAACATGATTCTAAGTTTTAGACTTTTCATTGAATTTGAAGCTCTTAGAAATAGCTTTTGAATCAACACTAACTTGAGTCGTATTATGCATATTAGTCATGCTATTTGTTCAATGTGTACTCTTGAACTCAAGTCATTTTAGTAATTGCACACAAAATCAGTTTTGGTAGCAAATTTCCAAACAATAATCATATTACTACAAACTTATGTTTACTTACGATCAATTCTATATAACCATGTTAATTCAAAATTAATTCTACAAACACCTCAATTTACATTTAATATGAAATATGAAGAAGTACTAGACAGTGAACAGTTGTATAGAGTTGCAACAGTATACAAGTCCATGAATCCCTCTAAAGAAGAATCATTTTCAGTAAATGGCATTCAGTATGCTAAGAAATTATGACAATTACGTGTTATTATACTGCCAAATAATAGAATTGCAGGCTAACAAACTCATATATTGTTAGCAATACATCAAAAATAACTGATGGTGAGGCAGGGGGATTTATAAGATATTATGTAAAACAGAAAATAAAAGATGAATCATTATTGACATTATTTGCCGTGTATACATGTAAGTCAATATAAGCAGACTCAAAGGCTAGAAGAGCCCCAGCTGGCATCAACGGCATCAATGATCTTTGCATGTAGTGTGGCTCCAGAACAAGCAACTATGCCACGATCAAGGCCTTCTAAATATAAGCCTTTTGAGAAGTCTAGGGGAAGTCCTCCAGCATCTGTTACCATCCCACCTGCTTCCTGAATGATGATAACACCTGCAGCATGATCCCATATTTTCTCCTTGTAACCAGCCCTTGCAAACTTCATGAAAACCTCAGCATCCCCACGAGCTATTGCTGCATATTTCACCATGCTGTATACCCTCAATGGTTGTTTCCTGCACACGTGATGAAAAAAAAGATATCTTATAAAGCTAAAACTAAGCTAATAAATTATGTTGCATTTGTTTTTTTCCTAAACTAAAGATATGTTTAATTTTTCATCATTTTCATAGAGATAAATGGGAATGTAACTAGTTCTTTAAGTAAGGAATATGCAAACTGCACATCACAAAAATTCTGCTTTCCATATCATATTTAATCAGCCTCTTTATCTCAGGTACTAAATGAATGATTGGACCTTACTCAAGAATTTTCAATTTTAATGTGCATCTAGTACTGGTTTAACAAGGATACTTGAAAAATAACAAAAGATAGGATTAGTGCCATGCTAATATGTTCAAAGGTTGACAACCTCACAGGTAAAAATCAAGAGAGAAAATAGGAGAGGAAGAGGGCAATTGATACTGAGATTGAATGAAATAATAAATGCACCTGAGACCAACACTGTGAGCCAGTCCTGCTGTAAAAGAATGGCTTGAATTGGCCTTCTCAACTGGTTCACAGAAAGTGGCCAGTGCAGGATTGTCAATGGAAGAGACAGAAACTTGTTTTGCATGGTTTGGCCATACAAACATCTTATTGACATGGAGCAGTGGTTGCATCCAAGCCTTCCCACTACCCTTTTTAGCATATAGCACACAACCTTTGTTCCAAGTTTCAGAAGTTGGAGGAGTCAACTTGGATATAATCCGGTGATAGCGGTGATGATAACTTAACCATTCCTTCCTCATTGGGTAGTTAGGACATCCAAGAACACCAAGTTTCACTTCTCCATCCTCTATGAGTGCTAGAGCTACAGCATATTGATCTCCTCGTACAAATCCTAATGTTCCATCAACAGGATCCAGTACCCAAAATCTTCCAGTGGGACCCCCAGTTGAGTTACAGCGACTAATGATTTCAAGAACATCTGAAATTCTGAGAGCTGATTTTGGCTCCTGAACTCCAAATTGAGGTGCTTCAGCTAGACATTGATTCACAGTTTCAACCACAGCTTCTAACAGTTCGGATGCATTAGCCTTGGAAAGAGTTTGAACATCTTCTTCAGCAACAATTGAGACATTTTGACTCCCTAAACATTCTGACAACATCCAGCTGACAATTGCTTGAACACTCCAATCTGTTTAAATAGTAAAATGAAGGGTAAATGAAACATGTTGTGAGTATGAATGTATCAATCAAGCTCAGAAAGTTTATCTGCAAAACATAACCATAGCCAAATAAGCTTCAATCATCACATGACAAAAGTTACAAGGAAATATATTGAGAGACGCAGCATAAATTTGGTTATAGAATATGGATCTTTAGTTAAGTCATTGTAACTTATGATTATACATAATTGGAACTTTACAAAGAGAATATGGTATGTGATCAACTTCACAATGAAAATCATGAATTCATGATTAATGAAATATATTTCCAATTTAGTTTACACCTAATTCAAATCAATGCCAATAGCAGAATCTGAAGTTGAAAGCATTAAATGACACCGAGAAAGGTCTAATCTAACCAGTCAATTGAAATTTTTTTTTCAATAGAGAACAATATCATCAGTCTTTTGGAAAACTTATATTCTATCTAAAGCAGAGTGCTTCTTCCAAAGTCCTAGATATAGTTAAAAAAAAAAAAAACTACGTATCTCATTGCCCACGCTATATGCAGGTAAGGGGAAGGGATATTGTACGCAGCCTTACCCTTGCATATAGAAAAAAGGCTGTTTCTGGATTTGAACCCATGACCAACAAGTCACCAAGACACAACTTTACCGCTGTGTCAGGGCTCGCCTTCCCAAAGTCCTAGATATAGTTACACTTGAAAAAGTAATCAAGCAAGATGTTTATTAGAACAAGGACCTATAGCCTCTATTTGGTGCTCAGTATATGGTCTTTCCAAAAATCTTCTTGATAGACATCTGAAGGGATTATATAGGTTTTTTCTGTTTATGGCAGATCAACCAGCTGGTAACACCAATATATGGACTTTAGTTCTTGTTACACTATTCTATTCCCCTTGTCTCCACCTTATTAAAAACCATTTTATAAGATAAAGAGTACCCTGAGGTTCTATCCACTTTTATACCCTTTTTTAGCAGTAATTTATATTTTATAGTACTGTATAACAAAATAGTTTGAAAGACACTTTGTTTCACCAACCATATTATTTCCCTGTATTAGAATTTAGAAACGTGAACCTTTATAAATCCATGAAGCCTCCAAATTCAAATGTCACTTTCCATACCAATGACTTTGTCTTGACTTAAAACCAGTTTAGGAAATAAGTATTGATTTGGTTTTGTCCTCGTGTATCAGACAACAGAGACAGGGTTTGCATTCCGCCCTTTTTGGTCTTTAAGAACCAAAGAACAAGCCACTTGTCATAATTTGACTGGATATGAATACAATTCAGGCAAAGCCGCAAAGGCCATAATGTGAAGTCTCCTCGCTAATTTAGTTATTTAACACACACATAAACTATCTTTCAAACACATATTTTGACTAGAGTTCAGTATCCTTGACTCCTGCCAATGATTCCACTTTCTGTTTCAGCTTTTTTTTATTTCAAAAGTATTGATGTTTATCAAACTCAAATTTCATTAATTATTTTTCCCATGTATACGACCATTACAAGGAATATTGCACAGCCAACTTACTCAAAATACATTTCAACAAACAACAAATCACATTCACATCTTATATTAAAAAAAAAAAATTTTACTAAATAAATTAATATTCTACACCTATTAAACGCTTCTTAATTTGTAAACTAACTTCAAAATCAATTGTTAAAAAAACCATCATTACCTCAAAGTTGGTGCAAGATAACATAGTATCCAATGCACAAATCCACGTGGCAAATTGGGTTAAAACCTTTTGCTTCAAAAACATATTGTTTTGGGAAAAACAAGCATACTTAAGTTAAAAAACTAGCCCCCACCAACAAAGAATTCAGAGCAAAAACAGAGACTGATGAGAACCAAAAGCTTTAGCAAACTACCAAGTTGAGAAGACCACATTCACCTGCAACTGTAACTGGAGAATTGTCATCCTTGGACTGAACCTGACGATGATTTGACCCAGCGTTGGAAATCAAAGTGTCCTGCACTCTCTGGCAGAGGGAACACGCCATTTGCACTGCTCTAACAGCCACCTCCAATTCCTTGGAATATTCCTCTGACTCTGATAATTCAATTTCAGGCAAAGCATCCAACTTTTTATGCTCGTCCTCCATCACAGGAGAAGAACAAATTTGGTCGAATTTCGATACAAAACCAATGTGCTGCTTTGAGAGGTTGCAGGGCACTTTATAGTTGTTGGACCATGAACCTGGTTTTACAAATTGGTTGGTCATTGTGAACAACACATCATCGTACCCCTTCCCCATACGTGGGATTTTTGTACCAAAGCTTGGAAAATATGAAGACATGTCAAGTGTACAAAAATCTCTCTCTCTCTCTCTCTTATCAATGTTAGATAGTGAATTTTCTTTTTATAATGTTGAAAGTGAGAGAAGCAAAAACCGAATGGGATATTAATTGGTACTATTTGATATCAATGATGATAATGAATGACCAACCCTATTTGTAACGACCAGGGAGAGTTCAGATTTCACTGTATTATTATTATTATTATTAGGGCTGCTTTAAAAAAATAAAAATGGGTAACAAGTTAAAGTGGATTTGTTTGGATTGGATGATTGGTATCGAATTTAAATTTTAAATTGCCGTTTTTTAATATTCGATAGACTCTTTTGTTGTTTATTAGATAAATAAAAGGTAAAGATAGATTTGAGTTGAGGTCTTTATCGTCCTTAAAATAATTAATTCCAACAAAGACAAAGAAAAATTAGAAAACACCCCCTCTCATAAAATAAATAATAAATAAAACAGAATTGCATCGTGGCAGTACGGAGAAAAGTATTTTTTAGTTGTCTGCTGCATATTGTGCCGATTATGTAACCACAAAAAATATTGTTACAATTATACTTTATCATTCAACTAAGCGTTAATGGAGTCCTCTAAAACCGCAAAACCTATTTGGTGATTTCATGGTCCAATCCAACTATTAATCTTTTTCAAAATGTTCAACTCTATTTGACTAATACTAGTACATTATCACCCAGGCACTTGTGAAAATATGTTATCCTCAACTTATCGTGAATGTGATAAAACTTTTTTTTTTTTTTATCCTTTTTGTCAACAACAGCACAGCAGTATGAAAAGTTGGAAGCCCGAAATTGAATGCTCAAGCATTCAGACTACATTTTTTTTAATAAACCATCAATTTGTTGCTTAAAATATCACCTTTCTCAGATAGTCCTTAAAATAATAAAATTATAACATAATCCTAAAATAATGGATATTCTTTATTTTAGTCTCCAAGATATATATTTTAAACTTAAATATATTTTTAATTCTTTAAATTTAGATAATTAACTTTTTCATCCTTAAAAAAATATTTTATTTTTATTAGTCCTCAAATTTTTGAAAAATTATTTTTAGTCCCTCTTTCTTCAATGTGTTCAAAGTTACATAATTTGTAACAATTTTTAATCACTAAAATTTATTTTTAAATTTTTTTTGGAAAAAATGATTTCTTGCGATTTTAAATCGCCAAAATATTTTACTCATAATTTGATGATCTTTATTACATATTCTTTTAGTTTTAAAGAAGAAAAATAAAAAAATAAATGTAAAATTATCACAATTTTTTTATACATATTTTGGTTATTTTAAATTATCATAAATCATTTTTAAAGAAATTATAAATCACCATAAATTATGACACAATCAATGCAAAAAATAAGAGGAACTAAAAAAACCTTTTTGAAAAATTGAAAAACTAACAAAAACATTATTTTTAAAGGATTAAAAAAATAATTATCCAAATTTAAAAGAATAAAAATATATCTAAACTTATATTTTACTAACTTTTTATATTAACTTCATTTTTTATTTGTGAGATGTGGATTGATCCATTGGTTATGCGACGTGGATGTGAGACTAAAAAAGTTGTCCCAATTATGTAACAGTCTAGCATGATCCAACTCGTTTTATTTGAGAAATTAATTTCTTCTATAACATATGTTGTTCTATTTAGATAATAACTTTTATCTATGTAGTAATATAGAAATTGTCCAATCACCACTTATACTTACATTTGTCAACTATCTATCAAATTTAGTTTCCTACGCTCTCTCTCTAGCATTACATTCTCCCTTCTTATTTGTTTTACAATTGTTTTTTTTTTAATTTTATTTTACCAACTATGCAAAGTAGGAAGACTGTTTTAGTTTTTTTTTAATAAATGTTTTGTTGTAAAAGAAAAAAGACAATTGTCTTGTAACTGATAAAGTGAATTGTTTTTCGGTGAACACAGATAGAGTAAATTATGATTGGGTACCTACACATAAAATCTTGCCTTGTAATGATTTAATGGTAAATGATATGGGAACTTCTTGTCTAGATTAAAACTCTTTACCCTCTTTATATGAAGAAATAAAGAAGGAACAAAAGTGTAACAAATGAGTCATAGTGAGCTCATAAAGACATTATACATAACTATAAAAGTAAATTATACTTGTATTTTTTTGTTTTTTTTAAATTGTATATGATATTCCTCTTTTTTTCCACTCTATAAAAATCTTTTAATTGTTTAGTTCATATTATACCTAAACTATTTTTCTCAAAAATACTATTTAATAATTTAACATAAAATAGATATATGTTGATCACATTACTTTTAATAAAATTTTATGTCTAAAATGCTCTTACTTTTTCCTCAAAATGACATTTTAGGCTTTACAAACCCTCATCTTCTTCAACAAATCCTCTTCACTTACCACTATCACCTATTTCTCCTCCTACTCCCTCTCTCACGATAGCATAATATCTTCCTCTTCATTGTTGTCCTCGCCCACTAACACAACGTCCAGGGACACCCGCTCCCGTTGGAGCAACCACCACCACCATAGTTGTTATCATTGTTGTAGTTGTCGCCACCGCTATACCCACCTCTACCACTCCCTCGTCCCGCAATGTAGCTTCGGTTCCCATCACCGTTGTGTCTAGTTCCCTGCATATTAGCGTCGTTACGTAAAAGTAATATATAAAAAGAGAAGAGTATCAGGTACAATTTGAAAAAAACACAAAGAGTGCAAGTGTAATTTAATATAACGGATAATTTCATCTGCTCATATTTTTCAATTGATGTTAATTGACGATGTTAACATAAGGGGTAAAAGTAATGTATAAAAATAAAAAATATCGAGTACAATTTGAAAACAACACATGGAGTGCAAGTATGATATAGTCATAATTGGTCACCCCCCTTACCACATTTGGAAATGTAACCAATGAATTTAGCCATTTGGGTCAATAATGGAGGCTAATTAGTGACAACAATCCCCATTGAAGGAGGAGCAAAATCAATGTTGGTACTCAGAGCATAGTGGATAACTGTCCAAGGTCTCGTTTTTAAAGGGACACCAATTTTTTTAGTCTATACTTTATATAAATATTAAAATAAAAATTAAATTAAATAAAAATATACTATAAAAACTAAATAATTACCTACAATTTGTTTCAGGGAAACAATGATAAATAATTAGTCAACTAATGAGTGATATTTCAACTTCTAGAGAAAAACCAAATTTGAGAAAATGAATAGGTAAATTATGCACAATATTGAACACAAATGATATTTTAAATAATGTTAATTATGAACAGATTATTAATAATTTTACATAAAAATACAAAAATAATTTTTAAATGGTTACGATGCATAATTAATTAAGTTCGTCTAGAACAAAAAAAAAATCTCAAGACCTATCCTACCGACCCTGAGCAAAATATAAAAGATGTAAAAGTATCCAAGTTCAATATTTTGGCCGGTGATATTGTAAGTGATATAGCCAACTGACTTAGTATATTACTTTTTTCTTTTCCAATGACTTATGATACCAAATTGGTACATAGTCACTGTGCAGTTGATGTTTGTGATTTGAAACTCAAAACTGTTTTTCTTGAAAATTTCGCGAATCAACACAGTAACTTGATTTAGGACCAGTGTGGATTTCTCCTGTTAAAACGTGACACATTTTTCCTTACAAATCCAACGGTTGAGATCTATTAATACATTTTTTTTAATGTGGTTGGATGGAAGAAAGATTTTCAGTTTCGTCTTGCTGCAAATACAAAGGGACTTTTAACACAGTCGCATGAGCGTGCCATTGTGTGAAAGAAAGAAAACACAAATCAGCCACCACAAGCGAAAGATTAGAACACTGATTACGCTGCTAATGTTGAAAAAACTTCAATAATTTGAAGATTATAGTCATATTGTTGGCACTATTAGGTTCTAATGATAATGATGTAAAGCTCTTGTTATTTCTCAGAATGACGTGGAGCATATGGAAGTATGATCTCATCCATTCCTTTTCATGACGTGTATATATACACACACGCCCATGTATATACCGGTTTATCTATTAATTATACGTGGTCTTTAATTTTGATGAGAGTGATATTTTCTTGCTGTAATCAATGGTTATTTGTTTTGTTAATCAAACGGAGTTTACCTGCTGACTGTTGTACATGTATAGATGATGGTACTTGTTGGTTTTGATCCAAACCATCCATATTCTTGTAAGCCCATGATATAGATGGGCTTCCTGTTTGGGCCTTGGCCCACCCAATGAGACGGGAAGCAGATTTTTGTTTTGGAGATTTCTTCTTGCACCTCCTTTTTTGACTACACCTCCTCTTTGTTATTTGTCAAATATTTTTGTTCTAGAAATATCTGTGGTTGGATTCAATGTTTTAGAAATTAAATTTTATAAGGGCTAAAAAACAGCACGCAGAAATTAACACTTTCAGAAATTTTAGAAACTTATGCAATGGAGGTACATACAGAAGAGAAAAGAAATATATGGGCTGCAGAGAGACTGATGCACTCCTTGTTTGCTCTCCACAAAGACAAGGAAAAATGATGGGAATTTATCACTTTTTGAAAGATAAAATTTGAACACTTTTAGAGTTTAGTTTTTGAAAATGTTAAAATTTTATGGCTTCGAGTTTAAATTTTGGGAGTCTAATAATTTTCGGAAAATGAACCATAACGACATTATTGAAATAGTTATCTGAAAAAAATGAAGAAGGGTTTCGTTAGAAAAAGGAAATGAAAAAAGAAAGGCCCTTCTGTTTTTGTTACAACTAATTTCGCTTTTGATTTGGATCTTTTCCATGAAAGTAAAACAGAGCCAAATTTTCACCAAACATAATTTATAATCACCACGATAAAGTTTGAGTTTAGATATTAGACAAAGTAACCAAATTCTCCCTCAAGCCCTCACCTTGAACCTATGCTGACAAATTTGTATATGCAATGATATATTTTTGAACTCGGATTTTTAGATACTTTTAATCTCAGACACTAAATTTGCATTTTTTTTAACACAATATTTTATTTATTCTATCTATCAGTACCAATAAATACTTCGTTAAAGTAACACTTAACTCATTTTCCTTAAGAAAAATCTCATTCAAATTTTGTGGATAATTGTTTGTTATTAGAAAGAAAAAATTCTACTTATCAATTAAGTTTTCTAATAGAGATTAATTATTGATAAAGTTGATAAATAATCCATATCAATAATATGTTTAAAAAATATTCATCACTTCTCTATCTATCATTACATGGTAAGTTTTTTGGTGCGAATTAAAATACTAATGAATGTGAAAGAATTTTATCAGTTCAATAATAAATTAAAAATATAAAATATAAAATTAAATAATATTTTAGATAAACATTTACTACACATATCATGCTGAGAAAAGCTTGTTGTCTACTTCTTGAGCCTTCATTGTCCTATTGTGTAACTACGCTTTTTTAGTTCGTCCACGAGGCTGTAAAAAGATAAATAAGGGCAAAGTGCCTTTTGTAATTACTCACTTCATGTTCAGGACATCTCAATCATATTAGGATGTAGCACTGTTATAAGTACACTTCAAATTTTGGTTAACAAAAAATAGTTTAGTGTGTGTTTGATTTCATATTTAATGCTAAAAAATTTCATTGAAATACTAGCTAACATAATTTTATGTTCTAAGTATGAAATTGATTTTAAATTGAAACAGTTTTAATTAGTTTTTACATTCATTAACTTATATTTAAAAAAACATTTAAATTCAAATCACATTATTTCAAAATCAGTTTTGTCAATCATCATCCAAATAGGAGGGATGAAAATAAAAGAATAAATGAAAAATAAAATATAAATTAAAGTTGATCGAAGATAAACAAAAAAAAAGATAAAAAGAAAGAAAAAGATACAAGTGAAAATAGGTGACAAATAATGGAGTGGATCTTAACATTTTAAAAATTATTTTTACTCTTTTTTCCCTTTTTTTTGTCAGAAAATATATATGTATTAATAAAGGTACCAGAAATACCATGGTAGGTAGACTCAAATAATGCTGCCTTATAACATAATGTTTTTTCCTCTTACCAAACAGTTCAACTTAATTATATCCTCTTTTTCCGTCTAATTTCTATCTTACCAAATAGCCCTCTTAGAGTTTAGTCAAATAAAAAATCCTACTTCAAATACAACATTATCATATATTTTTGTAGTATAATTTTGTGCATGAAAAAAAAGTATAAAATACTTTTAATAAAAAGATGTATATTACGATATGACTTAGTTTCTCATCGTGTTCGTTAAAGCTGTGTATCAATACACAGAAGCTTAATTAGTGAAAATAGATATCAGGGATCCGCTTTTCAAATATAACAATCTTCTTTAATCGGCTTAAGATCAAAATTGCATATCTAGAAAACAGGCTGTGATCGATACTCTCCACCGTAGTGTAACTAATATAAGCAAATTCAGTTAACTTAATTAATATTAATTACTTTAACAGTGAGAATGATTTCTACAATTGATCCTCCCAAGATATGCGCAGCTTGTCTAAATGCAATGTGACAATTGAGAATGTATTATTAAGTGCAACTTCTCCACTTTTTAGGGTTGCTTGCTGCTTAGAGAAAAAAATTTGGTAGATTGTTAAGGATCAGGAACTTTGAATATCAGCACTTACCATTGCCTATTCACACACGCTTGGCTTCTTTACCTGGAATATTGCTTGTCATATCTATCTCTTAATCACTTTATATATGTTTGTGGGGTAAGGTCAAAAGAGTCAAAGGGCAAGTCCGCGCTCTCTGCTATCCAAAAGGAGTGTAACAGTAGGACTTTCTCAATCAGAGAAATCTGGTACAAAAGTTTTGCATAAAAAATTCTAAAACAAAGAAATAGAAAAAAAAATAGATAATTGATATGAGAAAGAAAGATAATCTCTTTCAACTATTATAGCTAAGAATTTGAGAAGAAAAGCTTTTCTAAAGTACGATCAATTAAATGTTGCTAAAATGCTACCGGTTCAGTATAGAGTTCTATAAAATTATTTTTGATGAAATTACTTTTCATTTGTTAAATGTGATGGAAATGTTATCTTAGATTAATTTAAATCATGCATTTTAATAAAATATATATGTATGTGTTTTTGTTTTTATTAAAGATGCGAAAATGAATTTTGCATCTTTAAATCCGAAAGCTTGTATCTGCATGTATGAATACCTGCACGTTGGGCGTAGCAAGTGTGAATGGAATGAATGAAATTGGTAAGAAACAAAAGAAAAAGCAGAGAAAGTGACTTTCCCATAGTTATAGATAGCCACCGTCCTTGGACTGAAGACTAGAATATCACCGCCCCAGCAACATTTTCCCCTGTAATATCAGAGATGGAATCAGAGAGATGGGCACTGGGTAGCACAATTCAACTACAAAGGGTAATTGAATCATCATAGGTAGTGGCTTCCCTGACAGAATTTCTGGCCGTCCAATTCCCGAAAACGCCTGTATCATTCAAGTTTTTATTGGATCGACATGCTTAAGATATATTGATTCTGATGTTGAATAAATCGACTAAAAAATATGATAAATTATACTTTCACACTTAAATATTTTTGAACTATACTTCCTCTTTTCCAGACACGACCTACTCACTAGTGTCATCTACAAATTTGAATAGAGACAGATGGCCAGAATTCAGTATCTCTGCCACTGTTTCTCATCTTTCTTATTAGACCAAAAAATGCTGATAGGACAATGACACATCCAATTTTGTGGATTTGTCTATCATGTGTTCAATTTGATTTTCTGTTTTATTTGAAATTAATTAATTCTTCATTGCTACTCATTAGTGCTTGATGTATTTGTATGGCCTCCAAAGTCCAACCTCACTAATCACAATCACCTTTTTCTTTAGAACTTTTGTATAGAGTGCGTGCACCATATCAATTCAGTTCGCTTTCCCATGACCAAGAGGAGGACTTTCTACTTTTCAGCAGCCAGCGCAAACAATTTTGATGAAAATCATTAATATCATTACCGTAATTTTCATAATTATCCTCTCTCCACTTGATTAAATAGACCTTTTTGTAGATGTTGATGGAATAGACTTTTTTAGAAGAATAAAAGACCATATTTAAGTTTAAACCAAAATTAATTCTTTTATCCTATGGGATGAAAGGAAAAAGTTATTTTGTACCATACAATGTGTGATGCTTCAATTATCATGTTGTGAACATAAGAGACAAATAAATGAATTGGTAGATATTGTAGGATATTACACAAACCATTAGTATATCAATTATTTTTTAAAGGTTGGCATGCGAAGAATAATTGCTATAGTATTATATACCGTTTGAATGTTAGCTTTTCCTTTTCCTAGTAGAAAAATTTTCAAATTACAGTTCATATTTATCAAACACAATCAAACATCCGAACAAGAAAAGTGGGAAGATGCTAGTTCCCACCGGCTCACGTTGTCTGCCTCGGTTGCAATGTTGGTTGTCTCATTCTGGCAGTGACATATATTTTAGAGTGACGACTCACTTGGTATCAAACCATATCTACACTTCTTTCTTAGTGTGTCAACTTGTCAAAATATGTTTCTTTTTCTATATTTTATTATTGATTGAATTCACACGTGACAGCACAGTGAGGAACATAGAAAGTCATGTATATATGGTCAAAGAAAGAGTAACATGCGGTCTATATAATAGGCAAACGTGGAAGGTCTAGAAGTAGAAGAAAAGAAGCAGATTTGGGGGCAACAGCAGAGAGTGAGATGGCAGGTGGCATTATGAAGGATGGAAAAAGCTTTCCCAGAATGTTCTCTGGGCGTCCAATTCCAAAGAGGGGGCAAGTGAAGGTTGCAATTGTATTAGGGTTGGCTCATTCCGTTGCTAGCATCTTCTCCCGCACTACATCATCATGTGTTGCACCTCCTCCTCACCACCTCTCCCACTAGTTTTGGCATTTTCTTATTTATTTGTTTTGGTGTTACTTGCTATGCTACTTAATACAACAACTCTTGAGCAATGAGTTCAGTATCATTTAGCTGAATTTGCATATTTTTTTTAATGGATTTTCGGCTTGTACTCATCAAGTGGAAACATTTTGTGACCGGAACTTTATTTATTTAACCATGATCGCTGTCCACAAGCGGAATCTTTAATTTTAGTTAATTGAGCAACCCTTCAATGAAAAAGATTATATAATGCATACTATTGATTGATATAATGCAGACTAGAAAATACGTAATCTCTTGTGTCATCAACAAATAAATTGATAACTTGATGAATAATCTTAACAACTCGGGAAAAAACTGCCCCATTTGACGCATTAACAATCTTAAACTTTTGTTCCATGAGATGATAGTGATTATTTGGAGAGGACAAACTAGTTGAGTGGGCTGCTTTAAAGTTCTTGAAAGGAAAAATAATTGGATAAACCTTGAAAGGTCAAGCCTAGAAGAATACATGAGCAAGTTAAATAATATAACAGAAGACACTATTGGGGAAGTTGGTCCATAATTGACGTAATGGCTAAACAATCTTAAACGCATTTGAACTTTGAAGCACAATTCTTAATGATTTATTTCTTTAATTTTGTCATCCCTCTTTAAAGTACATCATCAACCACATATGCAAGATTTCAAGTGGTAAGCATAGTGCAAAATAAAATTAGCATAATTAAATTGTCTAGTATAGCAGTTAATATTTATATGAGCTAATTATTAGGTATAGGTTTTGTTCTAGCCAAACAGTCACCTCTTGGAGCATAATCCAAGGACTAATAGCTGTTATTCCAATAATATTATAACTCTAAAATGTACTAGTTATAATTGTATATTGGAATTAGTTATTTTAATTTTCGTTAAGTAAATTATTAGAATTTTTTATTAATAAATATTAATTATTAATTTTTATTAGTATTGTTAACAAGAGATTTGAACTAACAATCTTTTTATGCTTTCCTTCTTCTTTCACCACTATACCAGTTTTACATCTCCTATTAGGATAAACAATTTGTCTTAGCAAATTTGTTTTTCACTAAATTGATAGAAGAATTATATGCTTCTCATGAACCAAATTAATAGTCACCAGAAAGAAGGATTCGCTGAGAAATTAACTTTTGAAACCACACACACGGGTTACAACGTACAATTTGAAAGAGTTTGACGATTTTTGTTGGGCGAGGGGGTTGTCCTGGAGGTCTCTACAAAAATGAATAAGAGCAAACCATTAAATGTTCTAAACATAACAAGCTATATCACCAAGTGATAAGAGAACCACATCAAGAGGAACGGTGAAGGCATGGAGAGATATTCTTAACTTGAGTAACTTGCAAGGTCTAACTCTGTCTCCACTCAGACATACAAGGATCATTCTCTTCATTAATTAATGGCTTTCCTTTTCCCACCACTTCTCACAATAGAACCAAATCTTCCACCGAAGATAGCTTAGGGAGGAAGACATGCACTAACTATTATTAGACCATTGGAAAACGCCTAAAGAGTAGCATTACTATATAGTGCATGTGCATTTGCATGGCCTATTATTAAAAATTCAATTAGGCTTGAAGAATTTAAGTTTAAGCCCATCATTGACAATGCTCCAAATACCTCCAATGGAAAAGGCCAAGCTAAAAGCAACCCCTAGCCAACCCAGAGTCCAATTGAAGTACCAATTGAAGCTATATTTTGGTGGCTGTTTAATGAGAACCCACATGAAGCAAGGGTATGCAAAAGTGACTGGAAGAGTGAGTCCTCCCAACAAACCAGCAAGACTTGAGAGGAAGGGAAGCGCCACTCCTATGAAGAAGGAGACAAATCCATAGAAGACTCTAAAACCTGATCTCACCCATATGGAGCAGGGACGGTTTGTCCTACTGGTGTAACCAGCTTCAAAACTGTCAAAAGCAGGCATTGAGTATATCTGGAAACTGCTCAAACAGTTGAACACAACAAGAAGGAAAGCTAAGGCTAGTATTCCTCTTGAGATGTCATGACTGTGAAATGCATACAAAGCAGTGAGAATCCCTCCAGGAGGCATCTGAAAGAAAAAAATTGGAAAAACTAAGGGTGCTGCATGATGAATACAATTATAATTATTGAAGTAATATAAAGAAAAAAGTTTAATTTATATGCACCATAAATAAAAACTATCAGGGGCGTCAGTCCCCCCCCCCCCCCCCCTCCTCCTCCTCCTCCCAAGATGGTTCATTTATTTGTTAAGTATGAAATATAATTGTGTAACTTTATATTGTCTTGTTCGATGGTTCCTAAAATTGCATATTTCCTTGCGACACTCCTAAAATTTCTGAATCTATTGCCTACACTAACTTAGAAATAACTGTAGAGAATATTAACTGTGAAACACTATAACAGCCATGAAATTTATAACAGAAATCAATATCCTGCTGTATTAGTTTTCTTACCTGAAAACGTTAAGGAGTCAAAGCTCTCATGATAAAGCTTTTTCATTTCTGCCATGGTGAACATAAGTTATATTTCCTATATTATAAAATAAATATATTTCATATAGATATCATATTATTATTATGTCATAAATATGTATCATTATTATAGGATTTAATGACTTTCAATTATTAGTATATACAGTGACTTTGTGTTTTATTCCAGATTGTAAGATCATATTAATGTGAGTTTTATTTATTGTTATTGTGCGTAAGGAAGTTTAATTCCAGTAGTTGAATAGTGTGTGAGCAATATTTAAATAATTATAAAGTGACAAAAAATAAAATTTCAACCCTCCACTTCTCGATCCATCCCTACACATATGTCTAATAGTAATTCACCCTATGTATGGTCAAATCATATTTAGTGAATTGGATGATATCGTAAAATAATCAAATCTTATTAGATGGCTGTGTAATACACTGACATTTCATATAAAAATTAGTTGTACTTCTTTGTCATCAAGAATCTAGTTTTCAGTTTACTTACTTGGTTGCCATAAGCCCAAAAGCCACCAATAGCAATAGGGAAGAGGCACATTGCAATGAAGAAATAAGCAACCTTGGCTCCTTTCCACATTGGCACACGAGCCGGGTGCTTAAAAGTTGAAGGCATTGTGGACTGAATAAAACAAAGAGCATATCTAAATCACTAACTACAGAGAAACAAAATTTAAGGCAAAACTAGAATAATTTATTGCCAACGCACAAGTACCTGAATTTCTAGGGCCAAATTGTGGCCTCTGAAAGAAAAGGCTATAATTCCAAGTGCATTCATGGCAAGAAATACAGAAGCAGAAGGTTGTGACAAAGATAGGGGTTCATAGGAGATGGAGGGTGGCCTTTGTTGGCTTACAGAGAGTACCCAAACCATGGTGGAGTAAGTTATGGCTGTCACTGCCCCAATGAGTGAGAGTCCTGCAATTGAATTGAGGTTTGGAAGCTGAGACAGGACAATGGATAGAGAAGTGAAAACCAAGTACCACTCCACTGTGGTTAAAGGATTTGAAGTACAAGTGGGACCACAAACTATTTGGAAGAACAGTTTCATGGTCTCCCCTCCTATAAGAATCAAAGCTGTTGCAGTTCCTGCTGACAAATAAACAGTTGGGAAGAGAGCAAGCCAGACTCCTAATCTTTCCCCTGAAAAAGAAGGTACAAACTAACCATTACATAATATACATATGAATATGATGTAAATATGTAATATCCTTTTCAAATTATGCAATGCAAGTTTTAGGACAGCTATATGTGTCTAAATTTTCAATCTAGTTTAAGTAGCCAGCAAGTTCTTTGAGGATGGCTTTACATCCAAAAACGCAAGTTTTAAGGCCATATATTAATCAGCTATGCTACAAAACATTTCAGCCTTGGTAATTAATTAGCCTTTTTTTAACTATGTTCATCAACTTGCTAGAAAAAGTAATCGAGGGAAAGACAAGCTTACCAAATGCTGCTTGTGCTAGCTCCACATATCTGTTGTATCTTTTACCTGGAACTGCTTCGTGAAGCTGAACCAGAATCCATAACGTGTAAAGTTGCCAACAATATGCTATGGTTAAGGAAAGAATTCCCCAACTCCTGCAACATATTTGGATAAAGTATTTCTAAGTGGGCTGAAATATTTTTCATAAAATAAATTGGACAAATTCCATATTCTAGTGTATACAAACTTTACTAATTAACTCAATTGGACAAATTCCGTATTCTATTAGTCTCTGTACTATTAGATGTCTCCAAATAGAAAGATAGTCAAAGGACAGGAAAGGTGCTTCCAGAACAGTATTAGAAAATGGAAATTATGATAAAAAGATCATTCACTAATCAATTGAATGACCAACATCAGGGGCCCCTCTATTTCACTAAAAAGAGATAATATGTACAAAATTATAACTGTTCCCCAGAGTCCTAGACAATGGTGAGTTGATTGAACTTTGGGAAAAGCAAAAAAATAAAGGGCCAAATTGGCAAGCATCTTGATGCCGCCCCACCCCCTTGTTTGAAATTCTTTCCATTCAAGCAATAAAACCTATGATGAACTTTGATATTTGTAAAAGGCATGCCCCGCAATTCAAAACCATCTTACTTTTATGCGTAGGGCCAAGACAAGGAAGGAGACAATATTTTCTTTTTTCTCGAGAATGAAAGTTAAGTTTCTCCTACAAATAGAAGAGAAAGAAAACAAAGAGAATTCGCATGCATATTACAAAGTAAAGCATGGGATATTCCTTCATATTGAAAAAAAAAAAACTTTAGTTAAAAAGGCGTGCTGTCATCTTGCAAGATAGAAACAAGCTAAGTTGACTAAAATCAAACAAGGAAAAGTAAAATTCCTTCAAGTAAAATTCTGAAAACAAGGAAGTCATGAATAAAAAAAATGCATGCTGTTTCACAACAGAAATTTTGACCATTGCAGTTGAACTTGAACATATGCAAAATGTAATGTAACGTGGTGAAAAGCTAGGAAAAGTTACCAGCCAAGATAAGCAAAAGCAACGGGCAAAACGAGGGCCTGAAAGCCAACACCAGCATTGAGGTTGTGAAATGCAGCATAGTGAGCATTTCCATTGCGAGACTCGGTGATGGGAAGCCAAGCATCTTGAGGGTTGAGTTTGGTAAGGTGTCCCACTTCCTCCAAGTAACCCTTCATGTTTACAAGCACTCTCTTCATTGGCGTCCCTATTGGACTCAGAAACCTTGGTGATATAAAAGAAGTTGGGGTCCATGATTTTCCTTCCTTTGATCCTGCTCTTGGTGACCTCTGCCCCGGTGTCAGTATCTCCGGGGTTGACACCCTTGGTGTCGCCGGTATAGATATCAGTTCTGTTTCTGGTCTCTCCTCCATTTTATATCACTCCACCTTATTAAAGAAACTAAAATTCTTAGGCACGCGTACACACACACATATATATAAGGTAGAACTGTGGTTTCCTTATTCATAGATTGCCTTCTGTTGGAGTAAAGGAAAAGAAAACCCCATGATAGTAATTTGGAAATGAATTACCTGCACTCATGCATTCACGCAATCGTTAATGTGGACCGTCTAATTTGATCAGACGGTTAGTATTTTAAATGTGTTTTTTAAGTTGAATTTACTAAAATAATTCATGAACTGTTGGATCTTTTTACCAGTTCTAATCGTCTAACTGGTAATTTGGAAAAGTCATGATACAGCAACACTTGCTATCATGCTAATAATACGCAATTACGCATCCTATTATTTTAGTTGTCAAAAGTTTCCTACAATCTTGTTGGACAAAACTCGCAAAGTGGTGTACTTTAATGACCAAAATGTCATAGAAAACAAATTAATTATTGTTACAAGATCAATTCGTAATAAGCATGAACATTCACAATTGCTAACAATAGCTTCCCCACACTTGATTAAAGGAGGAACATCAAAATGTCATGAAACAGAACAATATATCGAAACCAAATTTGCTTACAGAGCTCCTTAGTTCGTCACGAGTAAATGGAGCTAAGCTTATGCCCTGTTCGCAGTTTTGGGTAAAAGTCATATCCAGGCACACTAAAGTCAGAAATTAAAGCTTCTTCAACCAGGATAACAAAAACTACACGCTTGGAATAGAATCTGAAATCACTTTGGATTTGTATCAAGGAAAGTGAGATACACAAAAGCCATTAGGAAATGCTCAAATGGGGATTTTGCAAATCCCATAATGTATACACTAACATGCTTGTCATAAAGATTAGCTTTTTTTGCAATCAAACACTCTTCCTGATCTTGTTTCACTTGGATTTTATGATGGTATGAACGCACAGGGCAAACACTTTTTACATATGTTAAAGATATAAACAATAACCATTTTCTCCATTAATTTTTTTTTTTCTCAAGCAAGTCATGGTCACTTCACTAGCCCGGGTCCCATACTCCATAAACAAAAAAGAACTATAATCCCGTGACCATGAAGAAGAGAACCAGATACTAACATAATGAATGCAACACTACACACATAAAGACTAGCCAGCAAGTAGTGTTTTCAGAATGACTGAACCAAGAACAAACAAAACATGCAACACCATGAAAGTAAATAAATACCTTGATACACACCCACCAAAACAATAAGCTTGGAATGAGAATAGAGGAACTTAGATCACAAGAATAAGAAGCTGCGAGTGAAAGTTCAAAGAAAGCCAGACATGGTAGGAGAAAATATCACAAACGCGGTCCTCTCTATGAACAACTCAGAGTGATTGAGTTCCTCTTCCCTCAAGTAATCTTTCTATAACATCCTTTTTTTTAATTTGTAAAACTTTCTTTGGAACTAGGTATTGATGGTGTATTCCATTGTCTGTCTCGAAGTGCGGCTATATAATAAATAAATAAAAGAGAAAAATGACGTTGGTACGAGAAACCATAATGTTGTTTACAACTTTGTTTACTTTGTTTGAGGAAAAATGAAAAAGAGTCCTTCTTTCATGTGTCTGTCTCGCACTCTCACTCTCACTCTCACTTTCATTGCGTTGCAGAGACAGGCATAGCACAGTGTGTGTTGTGTTGGTGGGGACACAGTAGCCGAAAGGAAATGCATGTGGCCGTTGATCATTCATGCGGTGGGCCACGTGGATAAACTCAACGGCACCGATTGGGTTCTGCCCAAGTTGACTGATGGGCCCACTGAATCAATGTCATTTTGAATGTGAATGTGAAGTGAAGGAAGCTAGCTAGCTAGGGATTCAATCATTCATGTTACTTGATGCGTCTGAATCAAAAGCTTAATCAATCAATGTTATGGGGGTGAGGTGTCAACTGTCGATTATAGCTTTCATTTAAGGTAAATACTAATAATTGTGTTTGAAATATTAATTAAGAAATTAAAATAATATCTTTTTATTGAGACATGTTAAATTATTTTGAATATGATTCTTTAAATATTTTTATAATTTATACAGTAAATATTTTTTATATTTAATTTTTTAAGCATTGTCATAAGGTTGATACCAATTAGTAAGAACCTTCATTTCATTTAAAGCATGCTTTCATCTGGTAAACTAGTAAATGCATTCACTCTCATGTCATTGTCTTGTTATTTTTTCATCTAATAAAATATTGTGTGTGGCATTTAATGTAATATTGTTTTAACTTAATTAATAGAAAATTAATTCTTCTGCTAAACTACGCTCAGTAAGCTGAATTCAGTTGTTAAATGCATTTCAAATCTAGATACAACAACTTCTTGTCGTGATTTGATTTTTTTTTTTTTATAAAAAATTGCAGATGTAAAAAATTGTGATGTGCTTACAAAGTAAAAAAACTAGTTTGGAATTATCTGAAAAAGTAAACGTGTAACCTATTTGTTGAATATAAAGTGAATAAGTTTAGAGTATATACTTATATAATAAATATATAGAATTTATTATGTATATTCCATTTTTATACGAGTTTCGGTCGGTCCAAAACTAAGGAATGAATTAAAATATGATTAATTTAATCTTCTAGCGTTTACTGAAAAAGTATCACAAGAGATTCACAGTTTCAATGAAAAGAAATTGTTTTTCTTAAATTCTAATTAAAACATAATAATTCACGGAAATTTTTCTTCACTTACAAAATCGAATGTACATGACAATGTTTATTTATTTATTATAATTGGTGTGAAGGAAGCATAAGATCCTTTGGCGAGGAGTCTTTAATGATCCATGAATGAGCAATAATTTCAGGTGAATGGCGCGTAGTAGCAATGAGCAGAGCCCAGACTCTCAGTTTCGACTGTCAAACAAAGCATAAAAAACAAAATAAAAAACAGTGGGATGACAGATAGAGGGAGGAGGGACCCTTCTCTCAGATTTAAACCTTGGAACAGTGAAAAGTATGACAGTAAAGAATTTTTGTCAGAAATTACCATCAGCCATCCACCATTTGTAACCCCTACTGGGTTTCGCGTGTGATTCTTGTTGACCACGAACATCATTTTGTTGCCATCATATAACACAAAACATTATTGTATTGCTTCATACCAAATCATTTCCTTTAAGCATGAAACTCGTACCATCATGCTGTTCTATGTTTCATCATTGTCGTTTTAATAGAGATGATATTATATCTTCCTATAAATTTATTTCATATCGGATAAGTGAAATATTAAATCATTTAGCATTTTAAAAACATAAAATGTATTTGATTATTAAGAGAAATGATAAAAAAATACAACATTATAAGGGAATTAAAAATTATTATTTTAACTGCTATATCGTTTTGTATAATCTAATTGTTAGTAATTAAAAACTAAAAATGGATATATAGTGAAATAAAAATTATAGTAAATAAACTATACCCTACTACCCTTAATTTGTTGGCTAAGGAGGTGCGTCATACTGATTTTGGGCCCATTTGTTATTTGTTTAAAAAAACATTTTTTAAAATAAAAAAGTAAGTTTTGTTGTGTTGTGAGACATTCAAAAACGAAAATGCATATTTGTTTTGTATTAGAAACGCACACCCCAAATAGAAAATGGAAACATATTTTCTTGAGAAGTAGTATTTTCATAAAAAGAAAAAACTAAAGCAGGGGTGTGTTGATAAAAAAAACGTGTGCCAATATCAATGGCCAAGACACTCTCTTACTTTAGTTAGCAATGGCCCCACAATGTGAGCAGAACGTGAATATGTGCCCAAGTAAAGCTCTTGTGTGGTGATGCTCTCTTTATGCCATTTTCTTGGACTGGATAATAAGCAATAAGGACTTGGACTCTAAGCCCAGTCTGTAACTATATTATTTCAATTATCTTAATGCAGTTTTCAATCATTTTAAACTTTACATAAATATATATATATTTTGTATAAGCATATATTATTATCATATATATATTAAAACAACATTGAAATATATATTCAAATATTTATTAGAATGTGACATGATTCACATTGGTAGATTTATATTAGATAAAAAGTAATAAATATTTATTATAAAAAATGCATATTTAATTATGATTTATTTACTATTTAATTTTTTATTTGTATGATCATTATATTTTTAACATGATTTTAAGTATAAATTAATTTAATTTAAAGTATAATTTTGAATACATTTGACTGCAAAATAGCCATGCCACATCTATTTAATTGGTATATATATATAGTATAATATTGTACATTAGATTGATTTAGTAATGAGATTAATTTTATAAAATTATTATTCTTTTTTATTTATTTATTAGTTTGTTTTTTTAATTAAACAAAAATCTATAACGACATTTATTTTACACTGGAAGGAGTATTTGCTTTCAAGTTTTAGGAGATGGAATATCTTATTTTCTCTCTCTTCCTTTGATACCTCCTAATGTGAATTCCTTAAGCACGACTCAAGTGATGGAGTCTCTTGTAGCCAACAGGTCTAATATAAAAAGAAAAATAGAAAAGTGGAGTAAAAACACATCATTGCTTTGCTAGTTGCTATGCTTATCAATAATTCAATTTTGTTTTTCTTCTCGATTCCTTCTTTAGCTTTGGGGAATTCTGCATGCCTAGTACATGCTGAAATAACTTACAACAATGGCAGGTTGTAGTCAGAAAGTTAATGGACTAACAATTGAGAATAAATGAATTATATCATGTGCTCATTAACAAATTCAAAACAACTTTATGTTCATGTGTCTGCCTGCCTAAGTTGCTGTTGCAAATCCTTCTTCAGAGTCAGCAAACACCTTGTTCAGAATCATGGCTAATCGAATTCCACCTTGAGCAATTCGTTTCATGACAAATGGCATCCTTGAGTCGAAGTAATCATCTACAAAAGCATCATATGTGCACAAAGTCACTACACAGACTCCTTTAACGTCTAATGAGTCTACTCATCTCATGCTGATATACTAAAACCTCAAACTAATCAATGTTGGTGCAGTTTCAAGAACTAGTTATTTAGCATCTAAACCGGCAATCTTGTTAGTTCTGTGACTATATGTCCTTAAATAACTGGTAGAATTGTTCACCTGCTAGAGTTGTTCCAGGTTGAACTCCTTCGTAACCCCATTTGCAAGCTATTTGTATGCTCTCTTTGGCCCAACTACATGATTCCAAAATGTGAGGAATGTGAACATTAACAGCCAGCGAAAAAGAGATGGTGGAAACTGAAGGTGGAAGAGAGGAAGAGCTCACTTATTTACACACTGAGAGATATCATTACAATGTTTCCAAGATGTAACATCATCTGCCCAGATCCCCTGAATAGAAGAAAATTGATTTTGTTGATTTCATTTGGAATCCATCAAAGAATCCACGTGTTTAATAAATACAATGAAGGGTGTCAGACAAATTGTAATTAGTCTTACATCAGTGTAGTTCCTCTCAATGTCTTGGAGAAGGAAGTTCACATCCTTATCATAATAGTCTGCTAATCCAGTGAGAATAATTTCTCTGTCCCACACCTATTGATAGACAACAAAATTAATAGTTGTCACGTGAAGAAGTAATTTGTGAATACTAAATGGAGAATGGAGATGAAGTTGAAGCTTACATGGTGCAGATTAGATTTGTGCCTAAACCAGCGTAGTTCTATCGTATTTCCTCCTTCGTCAGTTGTGAATCCAACGTGCATTGGCTGAAAAGATAAGTCCCCAAAAATTCTAGTAAATGTGATTGGTAAGAAGCTATACAATAAAACATGATAAGACTTTGAAAAGCTTTTCACACACATACCTGATGTATATCTCCCATGAAGTGTGACAAGAACAATAACGCCTCAGTCATATTATCTGTCAGATCAGAAACCAAAGGCATTAAAGAAAAAATACAAGTGAAAATCCATCTAAAGTTATTCATAACAAAAAAAAAAAAAGAAGTTATTCTATGATAAAAATGTACGTTTTCCGTAGTAATAAGTTTGGTTGTTCAGTTAAAATTAAAAATCCGGTTGTGAAAAGAAAAAAAGTTAAAAACTTCTCAAGAGGGTACAAAAGATAAGAAACTTGAATCCTTACATCTCCGATCAGATGTCCCCTCTGTGTAATGCATGAGTTGAGAAGTGAAATTTTTCACAGCACCTGCAACACACATATCCTCCACGCCATGGGGATCATGGCAGTCCCCTATGGTTACAAACAGCAACAAAATTTAGCATTAATATTGGAAGGTTTAATGAGAGCACGTAACAATATTAATTACTAGCTAATCACAAAAAAGAAGATTAATTACTAGATAGAAGTAATGCTTACTTGAATACTGGAAAGAACAAGCATTATCCGGTGTGTCAATGAAATGAAGTGGACTTGTCCACCTATATTTGTACCAGTGTCTAATTTGGTCAGGCCATATGCAGAGGGCTGATAGGTTACCTTTGACATAGTCAGGTAACAATTGGTACACGGCTTCCGATGCCTCAGGCTCTAAAAGTGCCTATTTATTTATCATACACCAAAAGTCAATTACTTTTCAATAATTAAGATCCCAATCCTACCACTAATAATTCTCTAGTTTGATAATGAAATGATAATTTGTGTTGGCAAAGTGGGGTTTGCATGGCTTGAATTTTACCTGTGCAATTTGGCATGTCATAACATGACCCTCTTTGCTCCAGGCAAGGGCACCAGGTACTCCGATGAAAGCTGAACTAAAGAACAACAGAAATCCAAATGGAAGAAGAGACATCCACAAACGTCTTAGTCTACCCATCTCTTCACTAGAATTCTCTTTTCGGCTGACCTTACATGATTTGTTTCAGGATGGCACATAAACAGATATATAGGCATTTAATTTATGTGATTAGCTTGAAAAGAACACATAACATGGTTTTCATTGAGTGCAAGAATTCAATATCTATTTTAAAAGCATCGTCCAAGTTGACTTCAAGTACAAGCAAGAAGGGCGCATTATATTCAACGAAATTAGAGTTCTAAGTTCTTTGCTTATGGTTCACTGTTAATTTCAAGCAAGCAATACGTTAGTGGTAAGTAGTCTTCACATCACGATATACGCTGGAAGATGCAGATGCATCGTTATCTCATTACTAATACTATCTATTATTAATATCTAATTAGTAGTACTATCTAATTTCGTTGCATATAATGCGCCCCATCTTGCTTGTACTTGAAGTCAACTTGGACGATGCTTTTAAAATAGATATTGAATTCTTGCACTCATGAAAACCATGTTACGTGTTCTTTCAAGCTAATCGCATAAATTAAATGCCTATATATCTGTTTATGTGCCATCCTGAAACAAATCACGTAAGGTCAGCAGAAAAGAGAATTCTAGTGAAGAGATGGGTAGACTAAGACGTTTGTGGATGTCTCTTCTTCAATTTGGATTTCTCATGTTCTTTAGTTCAGCTTTCATCGTAGTACCTTTGCCCGGATCAAAGAGAGTCATGTCATGAAATGTCAAATTGTATAGGTAAATCAAGTGGTTGGATAAAAGTGGTTAATGTGATTAAGATAAAGTTGGATTGTTCAGATAATATCCAAGTTCGATCCTTAAAAAAAATTATTGATCAGACTTTACTTATCTTTTAACTAAATTCCGGATTAGTCTGAATTTTTTTCTTCTAATAAATTAGAGGATTAAGACAAAAAAAAGTTTTGAAGGTAAAATTCAATCCATGCAACCCTTACTTGACCAACACAACAAAATATTCACTATCATAAGATTTAATAGTGATTCGTTGGGTTGGAATCTTAATTATTGGAAAGTAATTGACATTTGGTGTATGATGATAACCTTTATTACATTAATTAATTTGACTATTGGGTATGTAGTTTATTGTACATATTCGAAGAGAAGATTTTGTCGTCCATAGTAGTTTTACCTAATTTGAGCAAATTTGTTTCTGATGAAGGATATCTAGACCTATATTAGTGTGTTTGAAATCCAACTTAAATCGATTGATTCAACCTGTTCAAATATAACTTAGAGGTAAGGATGAATGACTAAACCTATAATAAAAAGTTACAATTTTTTTTTAGAACAACAACTAAAAGTTACAATGACTTAACCTACACCATGTGAATTTATACAATTATATATATTTTTTAATTATATTGTTTGATGTGATTTAATTAATGATTCATTGATTTGACTAATAATTCACTAATCTAATATCCCTATCGAGTTAAGCATTGTATGAGTTTTAAAATATTAAATATATATATATATATATATATATAATTAAGGTAATTACTTGTAATTATTATATATTAACTTAAATTGTATAATCATATTAATTACGATAAATACCCAAATTCCATAATTTGAATCAGGGTTACCATTTAATTTCCATCGAATTTATATTTTGCAATGATGATTAATATTTTATATAATATTTAAATTTAACAATTATCATTTGATAAATATTAAAAGTACAATTATGATATTAATTTTATTAATAATATTTAGATTTATAATTTTTTTACAATAAGTATTAAGATAAATATATTTAAAAATTTACATACAAATAAAATTTATATTTACGTCACAAGTATCTAATATTACATGTCAATACAAATAATAATCAAATGTTAATTTGTCATGTATTACACAGATTCACATACTAACAATATTAAATACTAATACTCATCCCAAAACACTGTCACGCGCCAAAGCCATGGCTATTGTTTTAAGTTAACACGGCTGACCCAGATGTAAAGCCTACGGGCCCTGGACTTGCCCAGGCCCATAAGCCCAGAAGGAAAAGCTTGACCTAGGTTACACATCAATAAATTGGGTTGCAGAGGGACAGAAGAAGAGAGAAACCCTAGGGAGGAAGCAGCGGCAGCAGAGGAGAGAAGATGAAGTTCAATCCACGAGTGTCGAGCAGCCGCCGCAAGAGCCGAAAGGCTCACTTCACGGCGCCGTCGAGCGTGCGGCGGGTGCTGATGAGCGCCCCTCTGTCTGCGGAGCTCCGGTCGAAGTACAATGTGCGGTCGATCCCAGTCCGCAAGGAGGACGAGGTGCAGGTGGTGCGCGGAACATACAAGGGTCGTGAGGGGAAGGTGACGCAGGTGTACCGCCGCAAGTGGGTCATCCACATCGAGCGCATAACCCGCGAGAAGGTGAATGGCTCCACCGTCAACGTTGGGATTCACCCCTCCAAGGTGGTTGTCACAAAGCTCAAATTGGACAAGGATCGTAAGGCCATTCTCGATCGCAAGGCCAAGGGTCGTGCCGCCGCCGATAAGGAGAAGGGTACCAAGTTCGCTCCCGAAGACATCATGCAAACCGTTGATTAGTCTCTTTATCATACAAACCAATTTTATGTATGGGTTTTGGTAGCCTTTTTCTATCTATCCATCTTGCAGGGTTTTCTTATGTTAATCAAACTATTTTATCCCATGAGCTTATTATTAACTATTTTAATTCGTTTTCATGTGTGAGGACAGTGTCGCAAGTTATTTTAAGAGAATCTCTATCTCGCTCGCAACTACGGATTTCGTTAACGTCTCTGTTATGTGGCTAATGCTGAATATTCTTCATTTGTATGTGACACTTTAGAACTAGAATGAATGCCCTGGTGATGTAGGACATTTTTCGTTTCTCTATGTGATTGTGGTGTGTATTTTTATTGTTTTGTTGGGCTGACTGCCCGGTGCTGTGGATGATGAGATCAACAATTTTACAGTTATCCCTGGCTGATGTAGCAGGTGCTGAAAACTTGTAATCTGACACAGAATGTTAAAATCCATGTAAAGTACAACAACTTGGGTGTTTTGGTGCACCGTGGTTGGATGGTTTTAACTTAAGGGATATTTCTTTGGTTGAATTAAAATGTGTACTTTCGAGTATGAATTAGGGGTTTATGGAAAATTGCTCTCTTCTGCGAATTTTATTTCAATTGATTGCTTTCTGCTTCTTCCTTGGTAATCCAATCATTGCAGTCCGAGCTTTCTTATTGTGTGCGGGAGCATGATCCTCCATTTCGAAGCACTGCGTAAATTGTCCTATGGCTTTTCTTAAGGTTGAATCATGTATTGGTTTTCTTTCCGGAGCTAGCTATTTTAGTATTGTTGACACATATGAATTAAACTCTGCTATCGAAGATTCTGGTTAACGTGAGAACATTGTTCCTAGCATTTGAGTTCAATATAAATAAATTCTGATGAACGAAACTTTCGTTCATCTTTTCATTTCAAGATAAAATGGTTTAAGTCATATAGATATGTCATATGAAGTATCAAGCCCTGGATAGTATGATGTATATTTTGTTCTGATGTAAAATGTGATTGAAATAGTGCTATGGTTACGTTCATAATGCTGTCTTAGTTGTCGAGTTTCTAAAATAAGTTTGTTACAATCTTCATTCATCTAGTCCGAGTTCAAATGGAAGACAGGATGTGAAAAAATGAATTTATCTGTTCATAATCTGTGTAAAATCCATAATTGGTTTCAGTTGAAAAAAGTATATTTGGATCAGAATGAATGAATGATTTTTTTTGTAAAGGCAAATATATCGTCCAAAACCAAGGACGGGACTTGTATTCCTTTACTACAAAACTACTCTAGCTAGTTCATTAGCTACTGTTTGTAGATCTGAGTGTAAGTAAATCTATGAAGAAAATTAGTAGCCCCCCATCAAAGCATAGTCACAATAGTTATCTTTGTTCCTAGCTTTCATCTGTTGTACAACTCTCTGGCAACCAGTTTCAAAATGAATGTCAAGGGAAAGTGTCCTGCTGTTTCCATAGCCCAACTGAATGCTACTGTTTCAGCGTTCAGCCGATGTGAGGTTCGTAGACATCTGGAATGTGAAGGGGAGCTGCTGACAGAACTTCCCCATGTCTCTTATCCTATGCCAGTACCCTTCTGCTGAATGGAGGCATCAAAATTATCATTTGTTGAAAATTTTGGTAACTTACCTCAGCTTTGGAAACTCATTAAATCTTTGGTTCACCATTTCATTGGGCAGGACAATAATTGTTGAAAATTGTATTACGTCATTGTACCGGAAAAAATTAAATTATTTTTCTCTTTTATATTGAAGTCAATCCTCCCAAACATTAAAATGTACAAAAAAACCATAACTCTTGCTGTGATTTTAAAGGAACTTTATAAGTTAAATTAAGGTTTAATTTCTAAAATAGTTGCTGAAAGGATATTACTTAATTTTTATTTTCAACCTTTACGATAATCCTACTAAAGGCGAATTGTAAGTTAACTTCCAAGATTTCTAGATCAAATATCATTGAGAGGCAATTTTGATTTTTCACCCACTTTTAAAAATAAATAATTAAACTTAATTCGTAGAAAAGAATCTAAATTAAGAAAAATTAACAAGACTAAAAGTGACCTTAAAAATAAACAAGATTAAAAGGTGTATTTTTTTTATTCGTAGAAAAGAATCAAGTTCAGGTGTAAAAATTACAACAATTCGCATGATTAACCCATTAAACTTAATTGGTAGATATATATTGTCCGGTAATATATTAAAAATCGTTAAAATTGAATCAAACTTAAATTCTTAATTTTTTTTTCCTGTTGACTAATCTTTCCTAATCTTTATGTTTTCATCTAAAGTAGTCGAATCTGAGACATGTGAAAAGTAAAGTTGAGGATATTGGAATCGCTAAACAAAATTTTCATTTTACAGAAGAGAAAAAAGAAAGAAAGATGGAAGACGCAAGTGAGGTTTATTAGGGGACGCGTGCGTGGCAGAGACTAGAGAGATACAATTACAATTATAAAGCGTGAAAGACAGTGATACGTTCCGTTTAGAAGGAAGAAGAAAATGAAGGCCATAGTGATAACCACGCCGGGAGGTCCTGAAGTGCTCCAGCTTCAGGAAGTGGAAGATCCCCAACTCGGAGACGACGAGCTTCTCATCGGAGTCCACGCCACTGCCCTTAACAGAGCCGATACCCTTCAGAGGAAAGGCTCCTACCCTCCCCCTAAGGGCGCCAGCCCTTACCTCGGTCTCGAATGTTCTGGAACTGTCCTTTCCGTTGGTAAAAACGTTTCCAGTTGGAAAATCGGCGATCAGGTACTCCTAATTGGGCCTCTCTCTCTTCAATTTTACTAGTCACTGTCACTGTCACTGTGAGGGAAATACAAGGTATTCTATGGTTAATTAATAGGTGTGTGCTCTTCTCGCCGGAGGCGGATATGCCGAGAAAGTTGCAGTTCCGGTAGGACAAGTTCTTCCGGTTCCAACCGGTGTTTCTCTCACGGATGCAGCTAGTTTTCCTGAGGTTGCTTGCACTGTCTGGTCAACTGTTTTCATGATGAGTCGCTTATCTCAAGGAGAAACTTTGTTGGTATGTATGTCATCTCTGGATTCTACCTACAAAATTGCATGTTGAGCTTTGCTGACTTAATAAGCAATATGTTAATTTTCAGGTTCATGGAGGTTCCAGTGGGATTGGTACATTTGCAATTCAGATGGCCAAGTATCGAGGGTCACGAGTGTTTGTTACTGCAGGTTCACTACTGCTTTTCTTTTTTGTGTGTGTGTGTGGGTGTGTGTTTTTCAATAACACTCAGTTTTCAATCAATTTATTTCAACATGGAGATTAGATGTCTGCTATATTGTTTTCAATTACTTGTTTATTAAAATTCCAACCAATGTTTGCCCAAATTTTATTCTACATATTGATTGCTTAACAGGAAGTGAGGAGAAACTAGCTTTTTGCAAGAGTATCGGGGCTGATGTGGGCATCAATTATAAAACAGAAGACTTTGTTGCGCGGGTAAAGGAAGAAACTGGTGGCCAAGGTATTATTATTATCTCTTGCTTGCATTATGTAATTATCCAGCATTCATCGGCGTTAAATAATCCATATAGTACCACTATTGTTTGTACTTTTTACTAGTTTTACAGAGAAGCATATTTAACATTGTAACTGATGTGTGGTGGCAGGTGTTGATGTTATTCTTGATTGTATGGGAGCATCCTACTATCAAAGAAATCTTGATAGCTTGAATTTTGATGGAAGGCTTTTTATTATTGGCTTTCAAGGTGGGGTTAGTACAGAAGCAGATCTACGCCCTTTACTTGCTAAGCGTCTCACAGTACAAGGTATTGCAGTTTTTGGATTATACCCTTTATCAATATATGCTGTTGATCATATTCAGTTTCTTCTTGTAAACATTTTTATGTGCAAGTATACTATTAATAATGGTGCCATCTCTTGTATGTTGGATGATGAAGAAATTAAAATTAAATAAAAAGTCAGTCACTTGTGTGAATAACTAAAAAAATGCAAAGTAGTTTATGAACTTCTAAATTTTGGGTAGAGGGGAGAATATCATAAAATTGAAAATAGTGGAAACCGTCTTAATTTTCCAATGACTTCTAATAAATTATGTTCGTGTTTTTCACACATTCTTATATATCTTTCTGCATTCTTACATATCACTGTGGTTACTTCCTTCCAGAGTCCAGACTTATCTGCTGCAAGAATAGGCACATTTCCTTCTGATTTTCTACTTTTTATCTTCTTGAAAATGAGTTTTGTATGAGGAAACATTTGATGGCAAACTATTTTCATTATTGGAATGTTTTTATGGAGCATGGTAGGATCTAACTTAGAGTTGGTTGAACATAACATTGCGAATGATGGTGGATGCTGTGCAGGAGCTGGCTTACGCAATAGAAGTCTGGAAAATAAAGCTGTGATTGTTAGTGAAGTGGAGAAGAATGTTTGGCCTGCAATTGCCGAAGGAAAGGTTAAGCCTGTGGTCTACAGATCTTTCCCTCTTTCTGAGGCAGCGGAGGCTCACCAGCTTATGGAAAGCAGCCAGCATATTGGGAAGATATTGCTTTTGCCATGAAAATTGTCGTAAATACTGAAGTTCGTGACATACTTTTGGATCCGTTGTGTTTGGACTTGTTTCTTTGTTAAGATCTCAAGATTCTAATATGGTTGCGGATTAGAATTACAGCTAAAGGAATTGATATGGCAAGTTCATTTAAACAATCACACCGTATTTGTCAATTGATATGATTGTTGAAACAAACACTTTTTCGCGTCTCTTCTTTGTGGCTTTTGCAAGCTACTGATTTTAGGAAAATTGAATATTTTAACTTTCCAAGCAAATACAATAAGAATCTCTAGAACTAATCAGACTCGAAGTAAATACATTATTAGTTTGGATTGTGTCGATTGAGCCAACCTTGAAAGGCTTACTTATTTAACATCACTTGATTACAATACACAGAAATCAGAAGACTACAATAGACTTGGCTTCTTTTATTCAAGTGATGTTATGGTCTTAGTTATGGTCGTCCAGCAGCTACTTCACAATCTTGAAGCTTTTCAGCCTTCCATTACAATCCGTATTAGAAGAACTCCAGTTAGAAAAGAGCCATAGTTTTTCTATAAGGCTCCTAACACCATTCGCTCAAGCATGTATACATGTTTTATGGCATTCATAACAAACTCGATTTCATGCCAGGTTCCAATACAGCCTAACTCTTCCATAACTTTGAGCTTGACTATTGAGAAAATAAACTTTTATTTTATTATTTGGACATGTTGAAATTTTGTTTCATTCTCTCTATAAATATTAAAATAAAAGGAAATAATTTTTTCTAATTTTACATCCTTATTTTATCAGTTTAGATTTTATTCATGAGAATTGTTATGATATCTTAAAGAGTTTTATTACTGAATTAAATAAGTTCAGAATGTAGCATACAACTTGAATTTCTCTTTATTTTTCCATTCCATCATCCATCCCGGTTGACCAATCCCCCTAATAAGCGCACACCATCTGACCATAAACAATACCACGGTGGCAAGATGAATTGGAGCCACGTGTCTCAATTATTAACTTATACAACCATAAACCCTTTCTTTCATTGCTTCCGCTGCCATTGAAAGAAGCTGTTGAATCGCGTCGAATAAGGTGAGATTCATTTCGTGCTTTCTCTTTTGAACTCCTTTCCATTTTCCTTTGGCTTTTCGTAAATCAAGTTTGCTTTTTGCTTCCTGTTCGAACCCGAAATTTGTCTGTTTTCAAAACGAAGTGGTCCTTGTTTACGAGAGGAACTAGGTTGTTATGAAACAAACATGTTTTGGTCTTGGTGACGAAATTATAGTGACCTCTTATTATTATAAATTGAACTGTGGGGCTGATAGTGTCAATTATAGTTTCCTTTCTGAGGGTATTGTTTCTTTGTTTGTTTCATGCTCTGATTTCCTTTTGTTTGATTTGATCCCTCTCTGAATTTCTTTTGCAGGTTCTGAAATTTTTAAGCTTTCATCTCAGACAGAGTGTAGTAAGAAATGATAGATATAAGTACTCTCAATGCTGCACAGATTACTGTGCTGGGATCCGCGTTTTGTGTTATGCTTTCCATGCATTTCACGACGCAGTTAATGTCTCAGCATCTCTTCTATTGGAAGAATCCGAAAGAGCAAAAGGCTATTATCATTATCATCCTTATGGCTCCTATCTATGCAGCTGTCTCCTTTGTGGGTCTTTTGGATATCAGAGGAAGCAAGGAATTTTTCACCTTTTTGGAGTCAGTTAAAGAATGTTACGAAGCTTTGGTCATTGCCAAGTTTTTGGCTTTGATGTATAGTTACCTGAACATATCCATTAGTAGAAACATTGTGCCCGATGAAATTAAAGGCAGGGAAATTCACCACTCTTTTCCAATGACACTTTTTCAGGTATGGTCTGCTTCTGCAGTCTGCACACTTAGAATTGTACTAAAATTTTGGGGAGAATAAATTTGATCTACTCACAAGAAATTTGCATATGTATATGATGTTAGTGATGTCATGGTATTCACAATTTTGTAAATTGATCTTCTGCAGCCTCGTACTGTTCGCCTGAACCACCATAATTTGAAGCTTCTAAAATATTGGACATGGCAGTTTGTTGTTGTCCGTCCAGTATGTTCCGTTTTGATGATTGCATTACAGCTACTCGGGCTGTATCCAACTTGGTTGAGCTGGGCATTCACCATTGTTCTCAACATATCTGTGTCGTTAGCCTTGTATTCTCTGGTGGTCTTTTACCATGTGTTTGCTAAAGAACTGGCACCACACAAGCCTCTAGCGAAATTCTTGTGCATCAAAGGAATTGTTTTCTTCTGCTTTTGGCAGGTAAACTCATTATCATTTATATAATCATCTGATAAGCTGAGTTAAATGACCACTTAGAGAAGACTTTAGAGCAATAAAAAGCAGCACCAAGCCAACAAGAGAATAAACTCAATGTAGGAAAAATGAGAATGTCGTGTTGGATTGGGTGACTGAACACAGTAGGCAAAATAGGTATAGGCCGAGCATGTGTGGATAAGATTTAGAAGACTCAGTGAGGAGAGAAGACTAAATGGAAGGTAAAATAATCACTAGAGGTAGAAGAAGGCTAAGAAAAACTATAGGCGAAACAATTAAGAAGGATTTAGAGATTAAGAATTCTTTTGTAGTCGTGATTTACAACAGAACGCTATGGTGTTGTTATTGTTGTTGTTGTAAAACACTTTATCAAACTAAAGTTTATTAATTGGGCACCATAAGTTCCTATTGTGTTATAGTTTGGGGTGTATTTATGTTAAATACTTTGGCAGTGAGGAAGAAAAGTCAATTTGCATGGTTTAAAGACAATGATGACTCAGGATGTAATTAGTGAATTTTATAAATAAATCGTCAACACCTGCTGAGTATTAGCCTAGGAATCTGCCCATATTTATTAATCTATCCTTGTTCATGTACAGATCTTTGTAATAAACTAATAATTGTATCCCTAGTATAAAATGTGGAAATTAGGAATTAGAGAATATAAACATTTATCTGTTGTAAATCGGAAAATCTTTCCATATTTGTCCCTGTATTGTGTCTATTTATTGGAAAGAATACAAGTCAGAAGACAATTTGACCCTGAGATTTGCCTGATCCATCCATTTGTTTCACATTTACCTTCAATTCTTTTCCTAGCCCTATATCTTTATATATAATTGCATCATCATTCAGGGCTGTTAATGTGATAATAATGAACTATCTTTGGCCATGTTTAGGGAATGTTGCTGGACCTTTTAGCGGCAATTGGTGTCATTCAATCTCATCATTTGCGGTTAGATGTGGAGCACATTGAGGAAGCAATGCAGAATATTTTGGTATGTCTAGAGATGGTTATCTTTTCTGTTCTTCAACAGTATGCTTATCATCCTGCACCATATAGTGGAGAAGTTGAGAAAATGCTTAAACAAAACAAGAAAAATGAATGATATGATAAGGTCAAAAGAAAAAAATCAGGGTACAGAGATGTATTCAAGAGCTGTTTATTGTGGCGCTAGAAATACATGAAAACACTGATGCAAAGTGGATGTGTTGTTTTTATAATGTTATTGTACTTGTACAAGGTTGCCCATCCACCACCTCTGTAACGTTTCCTTTTTGGTTGATGTTAAAAGAGATTAGTCTATTATTATTATTATTTGCTATCTAGTATCTAGCATAAGGCCATTTGCTTAGGATGATAGTTGTTACTGGCTACTGTCTCAGGTATTTTTATGGTTTGAGTGAGTCAAGGGAATAACTGATCAATATACATAAACTCAAACTTGAATTCCTTTATCTTTCCAACATTGATTTGGATTGCTCGATGATACTCCAGTCTTGATATAAATTTAGCAATAGTCCTCAGCAACGTTGCACAAGTTTCAGTTTTCCATCTGCATTGCCAAATTTACAGAATCTGCATTCAGCCAAATCGTGTAGTTTATTTTAGGGCCTTTTGACTAAATGGGGGTAAAAAAAATTTAATTACCATTTGGGGGTAACATTTAAAAAAATTATCAAATGGAGGTAAGTCGTAATAAGTGGTATGACTTCTAAATCAGAAGTCGTAACACCTGTTACAACTTCTATTTTTTTCACTTTTTTTTACAAGTTGTAAGTGTGTTTATGACTTTTGACTTGTTTTTTTTTTTTTTTATGATTAAATTTGAAACCTGCACCTAGCATCACATGACTTTAAAATTGTGTACCTTTAAACTAAAAAATTGAAACTTGCTAATTGTATCTTGTTTTATTAAGTGTACTTCAATCTTTTCTTTTAAATCTTAAATTTTAAATGGTAATATTTTTAAAATATACCTCCAAATGGTAATTATTTTTTTTACACCCATTCTAAATTAACAAATTTTTTGAACTGCGACTACGTCATATATAGAAATTTAATTAAATAAATAAATATAAAAAATTATTTATAACATAAATTACTAAAATATTATATAAAATGATATAAAAAATACATACAAAATATTAAATGAAATTACAAAAATTAAAATTATTTGCATTTTTAAATAATTAAATTAAACTAATTTTATAATTTTTAAAAAAACTTAAAACAAAATTTATTAAAAAAATGAAGAAATAATTTTTAGTAATTTGTTATAAATAATTTTTTATATTTATTTATTTAATTAAATTTCTATATATGATGAAGTGGAAGCTCAAAAATTTTATGTTAATTAAGAAAGGGGGTAAAAAAAATTTATTTGCCATTTGGGGATATGTTTTAAAAATATTACTATTTGGAATTTAAGATTTAAAAGAAAAGATTGAAGTATACTTAATAAAAATGGGGTACCATTAGTAAGTTTCAATTTTTTCTAAGAAACTTATAAAAAGGGGTGTATTTAGCAAATTTTAAGGTACACAACTTTTATTTGTACTCGGTGCAAGTTTCCAATTTAATTATAAATAAAAGCAAAAAAAAAAAGTAAAACAAGTTCAAAATCGTAAATATATTTACAACTTAGAAATGGTAAACACGCTTACGACTTCAGTTAAAAAAAGTGAAAAAAAATAAAAATATAATAGATGTTACGACTTCTAATTTAGAAGTTATCTCATTTGATAATTTTTTTTAAATATTACCCCAAATGATAATTAAGTTTTTTTCTTACCCCAAATTGGTCAAAAAGCCTATTTTAGGGGGAAGGGAATAGAGGCAGAGTGAAACAAATTAAATACACAATGACCTTTTGGTTAGGCATCCCAGCAACCCAATTTTCTGCATTTATTGATACATACACTGAGCTCATTTGTTTTAAATGCCTCAATCCTCCCACACATACTAATCAATCCTACTAGTAGAGTTAGACTAGATTGACACCGTGGTTGGAATGCCTATGGGGATTTTTCAACGTAACATTATATGAATCCTTATGTGACACATATTATCGATTTGATATTGTTAATGATTTGTACATAAACCATCAAGTTAAAGCGAGGTTCATTAGAATAGTTTGGCTTGGGCTTTGAAGGGACTTAACGTCTATACGCTGTTTAACATCAATACAACCACCAATTGCCCGCTGGTTATGGCATTGAAAGACGGGGATTTTCATTTTTACCAGCTAATTGAGCAACTCTAATTTTCTATAATTGTAGTATTGACATCAACACGACCACCAATTTCTTAGCATCAACTTGAAATTCATCCAATTATTTTAACTCTGTTTTTTTATGAACTTTTTTAATTAAAACTTGTAAATGTATAATGGATATAGACTTTTTTTATATAAAAAATGAAACTAAAAATTCACTCTCATTCTGTCTTCATAGGTAAAAAATGTAGCTTTTGAAAAATAACACGTTGCAGAAGTCTTTTTTTACATGAAACAACCGCCCCACCCATGCGGTCATAGACCAATATTTGAAAGTTGATAAGTTCCATTGATTCTACGTTTACATTCTAATTCTATCTAGATTCATAGGTCAATATGACTAGTGCTGTGCTGTACTTGTATCTTATAAATTTAAATTTTCAGAAGGGTTTTATGAGTTATTATTATCTTTCTTTATTAAGGCACGAAAAATATTTTATATCTATCTAATTTAATTTATCTAAAAAAATATATTTTCAATTTAAGGTTTAGAATTAAATAAAAAATCGTATTAAATTGAAAAGAATAAAATATTATAAATAAAACTAAATTCAGATATTCAATTTTATAATATATCTCTAGATTTCTTTAAAATAATATATTAATTATTAAACAAAAAGTATTTTATTTAAGTTGTTGTACATAAAAAATAAAAAAAAACATGTAGAACTTAAAGAAACATTTGGGCCTTTCATGAGCAATGGGCGGTGCATAGAAACTGCTTACAGACTACAGAAAAAGTAGCCAAATTCTACCCTTTTGAGTTTTGACTTCACACGTGTATGTTAACTGTTTACCACATACGTCTTACTCACTTTTCTCTTCAGTTATCAATCACCACCCACATTTTTGTCCACTTTATCATAATCAAACAGTCTTTATTTAATGATCTCCGTGTTAGAGCGATAGTTTTGGATAATTCATACGAGACTTCTTACTCCTCTAAATGACTATGATGTAGTTTGTGATCTGAACGTTACCACATAGTTAAATAATAAATACTGGGCCTACATTATCCAATATTCATGTACCTCCATACGTTTCCATATTGACCATTGAGTATTGTCAATGTGAAAGGTGGATGAACTTGTACGTTTTTATCTTTATCCTTTGGGTGTGAAAGGTGGATGGACTTGTGCGTTTTTATCTTTATCCTTTGGGTGTGGTGGAATGATAATACATAACCAAGTTATGGGGTTCAATATGCCTACAACTGGTTGGTAAATAGTATTCAGGGTCTCATTAAACAAGGAGAGGATGAGAATTATCTAGCATTTGTTGGATAATGACGAAAGTGCAAAAGCGAGGTTGTTTGCCGACAATTAAAATAATCTTAAACTTCACCAATTTCCCACCAAATACCTTTTGCTTTGGTAAATCATGACCCGTTACTCCTTAATATTTTAAATAATAAATTATTCATATGTTTGTATGAAAACCCTTATACCTCACGAAGAAGAATAAATATGAAAATATGCGAGCATCCTGTTTTGAATTATCATCATTTACTGACTAATCCATTTTAAGACTACCCTATTAAACTACTTCATGAATATTCATTTGCTTAAGCTTAAATATCTCTGAACTAAAATACAATTTCATAATTCAAAATACGCGAAAAAGTACAATATTCTTGCCTAATTCATGAAGAACGGTGGCTAATTTGCGACGTATTCGATGAAAAGAAGACCTGAATTAAACCTGCTCAAATCTTATTAAAATTAAACACTACCGAAAAAGAATGGATATGGCTATTACGTTAGGATTTTTTATCCTTGTGCAGTCAATATCAGCTCTGTGTGTATTTGTGTGTGTGTGCTTATAAAATCAAAGTATGAAAAACATAATTTAATATTAAATAATAGTCTATTATCATATCAAACATGAAAATAGAATTACATTTATTTTTACATTTATCTGACTATCCTCTTGAAAGCTTCCTTTGCCTAGCTTCCCAACATCACACATAAGTTTTTGTCTCGACCTTTTATGGAATTGCAAGGCAATTTCGTCCTTCAAATCAACAAAAGGAGTAGTCAATTTTTATGGTTCAATTTAAGAAAGCTGTGAATTACATACCTTTTTGTTTTTATATTGAACCGACCCTTTTATCTCTTAACGGGAGAGACCAGCTGGTAGAGTTGAGATTTGTGCCTTTTGGAATGGATAATTGATCATCTGGACTCTAGCAAAAGAACAAGTTGAGGATCCAGATCCTCTTGTTGTCTTGTATAGTTCATCCAAAAACTCCTAAAATTACGGTTTGAAAAGTCCAAATAAAGAACTTTGAATCTGATTGTCATTATCAGTCAGTTAAATTGTCTTTTTCTCGCAAATATTATAGTGAATTAACCTTAAAAACAACATAATTTTTTTTATCCTCTTATAGGAATTAATGAGTTCACTAGCTACACTACTGGACCTTGCTTCCTCTTGTTAATCTTCTTTTTCTTTTCCTTATTTTTAAGATGTTAAAGATGGCCCACCTGTGAGCCTGATCCACCCGCGACTAAGATAGTCACTTACAAAAGAATATGATATTGAATAGACCAAAAGGAAAAAGAAAATGTTTAATTATATGATATCTAATTATAATGTCACGAATGTACGTACCAAACTTGCATATATGTATCCACTACCCACTACACATCTGCAAGCCTTGTTCCCTTAAAATAATTCAATATTCTTCTTCCTTGGCCTAGCTGACTTCATTTGCAGGAAAACTAGCCGAGGCCAAAGCCAAAAATCCTCAAATAACATTATTATGAGATAGCAAACTCATTGGATATAGTAGTTTTTTTTATAGTCCCCTTAATATTGCTCTTAAAGGAACTCTTTAATACTATTGACGGAATTTATCTCATATAAGCCCATTGATATTTAATTAACATAAAACATTAAAATGTGAGCTAATACTCCTTTCAAAATATTCTAATTTTACAAATTCAAAACTCGGGCCCTCATAATTTTCAAATTCATCATGTAATCATATCACTTTCTATAATACAACTCATTAGTCAGTTATAAAAAATATTGATATTTAAATTGGCTAATATAGCAACGTCTTTCTTGACGTGGGTTGTTGTTGACGCTGCAGCACTTGTTTCGCTTGCAAAAGCAACTTAATTGTATATTAATTTTAAAAGAATAAAATAAAAATTATTTTAGTTTTATCGATAATAAAATAAAATAATATTAGTTTATAAAACATATAAATTAAATCATATCCATGAGATTCTTTAAATTATAATTTTAAATATATTAAAATAATAAATTGATTTTATTAAAAAAAAATTATATATGTTTACATTTTTTTTATCGTTATATGTATTATATAAAATATTTAATAGTTAATCATAAATGATATTAACTTTAAAATAATTCAAGCCACATGCGAAGGGAAAACATCAACCGCACACAAAGTATCCACACATATGGTAATCCATTATATATATATATATATATATATATATATATATATATATATATATATAAAGAGACCATTAAATTTTATCATTAATTAATATAAAGTAAAAAATAACATATGTAAGTCATAAAATAATTCATGATTATTTAATATTTTATTTATAGATATTAAACATAATATAATGTATAGTTTTGAAATATATAAAATAAAAATTATTTAATTATCTTTTGTTGTTATTAAATTTAACATAAATAATCTAAGAATATATAGTTAAATTTAATAATTAATTTGATAAAATCTTATTTTATATAAAGTTATTGATTATACAAAATAGATGTGACTCACATTGTGTCAATTAAATAAATGAGTTTTCTCAACAAAAATAAATAGAGTTTAATAATACCTCTAATTAAAAGAAAAGCGTCTTCTAAGTTAAGAATCACGAAGGTCAATTTAATGGTGGGGGATTTGGGATAAAATGTATGAAGTCTAAGTTTAAATATGAGTGTGACTATTATACATAAAAAAAGGCTTCTACTTATGGGCAAAACATCTCATATCACATCATTTTATATATTTTTTAACACAATATTATGTTATTATATGTATGTACTTACCGGAAGTTAGAGGAAAATATCTATGTAAACTATACTTAGCAATAAAGAATGTGTCGTTATTATTTGCTTTAAAAACAGCAAGTATAATATATGTTTAAAGTATTTGTTGTCGGCCAAAAAAAAGGATATTTGTTAAACTTTTCTGAAAAATGTAAATTTGAATATATTAAATAATATACTTTTGTCGATTTTTTATTCAAAAACTTAGAATACAAACCAATAAGACTATGGACAATAAAGACTATACACCAAAAAAAAAAAAAATTACCATGGACAAGTCAAATAGCCAAACCCACTCCATCTCCATCTCCATGGCCATTGTCGCGAACCGACCAATCAATCTACAGCGTTCCTTTCTCGTGAAACATGTATTTATCCTAAATTCTAATTCATCTTCTCACTTCTTATAACTATAAACCATACTCTACTTGATATGTGGTATTCTAATTCATCGTTGGTGGTTATATTGTAGATAGCTTATTTCAGATGTTTACAATATGTAATAAACCCTCAACCCAGAAAAAGAGTTACAAGAGAAGGTAAAAAAATGACCTTTTACTATTCCATTTATTAATCATAGATCAATTGGTTCTTCCCATGATTAAGAAAAGTTGAATACGTTGTATATTGGTTGATGGGTGAACGGCTCCACCATCATCATTAAGCTGAATAATTATATATATAGAATAAAATGTCAGTCCACATTTTTTTTTCTAAATCCACGTACATCTACTAGTTACCACTGTAGTTAATACTTACTAGTAAGAGTTAATAATAATATCGAATAAATCCTTGTACAAAAGAAAAAAATTGGCTAGTGAGTAGTGACGAGTCACTCGGTGAATGATGACAATGCAGTAACCAACAAAAGGAGAGGAGAGAAGAAAGAAGGAGGTAGGGAGGGTCCGTGTATTCAACGGTTGAGATTTGATCATTACTGGGGCCCCACCTATTTTTCACTATAAATTCTGTTCTCCATCACTCGCAACGCACAGATTGGAAAGCTTATAAACTTTTGTCTCTGGCTAAGATGGTTTCTTGGAAAGTTCTCCTGGTCTCCGCCGCCGTCATGTTCGCTGCCTTGGGCCTCAAAGTCTCTGTTCCAATCGCCGCCACCAACCTCCCTCTTCTTTGGAGTTTCTTCCTCTTGTGCTTCAAGCCTCCTTACCTCTTCGTTGTTCTCAACGCCATCATCATCTCCATCATCGTCGCATCTTCCTGGTTTCATCACTCTTCAAACCACCAACCTGAAGAGCCTCAATCTCCGGAGCCAACTCCTCCACGTGTTGAACCCCTGCTCGCGCTCACCGCTCCAGAACCACCGCTTTTGGAAGTAAAAGCCGTCTTCGTTAACGGTTCATCCGTTCTCCAAGAAGAAGAAGCAGATGAGAAGGAGGAGGAGGAAGAGAAGAAAGTAATCGAAGAAGGAGTAATGGCACTTAAGAGAAAAGACTCAAGGGAGACTCCATCGCCAGCGGAGAAGCCACTGGTGTCTGCTAGGTTCACTCACCGGAAATTCCTTAAATCCAGTTCCGAAGGTAATTGTTAATTACTAATTCAATTTCTCAGTAGCATGGTTTTAAATAACATTCCACAACGACAATTATGTCTGCAATCTCAACCTATCTCAATTTAATACCATGCTAGCTAGTGACTATTTTCATACGTTACTTTCCTAGGGTAAATAGGCGCTAGTAGGGTTGTCGTTTAGTGAATTGGGTGGATTGTTGTGTAAACGAATTGAATGCAGGTGGGAGAGCGTTGAGGGTGGTGGCTAAGGCGAAACGGCATGAGATGTTGGAGACCACGCGGAAGGCCATAACGGAGGGTCGATCCATGCCATTTAGCAGACATATGAAGAAGTCTGACACGTGGCAGAGCCGCGGCAACTGCAACGTGGCCCCACCGCCGGAAGAGACATTCAACGATGCAGTGAGTGTGTCGGGTGCCGGGACCGGGAGGCTGCGGAAAGAACCCTCGCTGAGTCAAGACGAGTTGAATCGGCGCGTAGAAGAATTCATACAAAAGTTCAACCAAGAGATGAGGTTGCAAAGACAACAATCCTTAGAACAGTACATGCAGATGATTAACCGCGGTGCCGCTTAATCTCAACGTCAACAGAATCAATATCTACATTTTACAGTGTAAATATTTCAACAGGTGTAGACCAGTAGGGGTATTGATTCTATTGTCATATATAAGTTTACGGTTGGGTTAGAGTCGTGGTTTTAAAAATGGATAAGTTGATTGATCCGGTCAAAACATTACATTAGTGATCAAATCGATGTATAATTTGATTTGTAATAAAATAAATATAATATTTTTATATTTATCTTAAAATATTTTAAAAAATATACTATAAATTAATATAATTTCATAACAGTAAATAATAAAGTTTGGTAAATAAAACATATTCGTCGGCCTCTACGTCTCTATTTCATTAAAGGTACAAACAGTTCCACCAATATTTTTGTCACTTACTACAATCAATTAGAAAGAACAAAAAAGACCAACATATTTGTGTGAATCATATCATACAAAAGACAAAGGAGATTTCAGTTTAAGAGCTATAACATTGACTCGGCATACATATCAATAATTTGCATATCTCTTAATCATATCACTAGTCTACATTCTACAATGAACAATCTCTTAATATGTTCTTCCATTTAATTTTATGCAATAGAAGAAAAATATAATACAAGCAACACATTGTTGTAAACACATTTCTTGACAGAAATGAATTGTGTATTATTAGAATCTATTATAATCACAAGTTTTCAATCATTTTTAACCACTGGTAAGGAGAGTATTAGAATCTATCACTAGCACTTTTCATGGTAGAAAAAGTAATAACAAAATTCTCAGCCAGGAAAATCATTATGAAACGAATTGTGTATAATTTAGATATAATCCAGATATCTCTAATTCATACACGTATTTTGGTTCTATAAATGGAAAATAATACATTTGTGCCAAGTTGCGTAGCATTGGTCCAGCATCAATATAATCCAATTAACAAAACAAATAAATTAAGACAAACTAACAATTCTATATTAAAGTGATAATAGTTGAGAAATAACAAAGCAAAATTCCCTCTACTTGAACATGTCTAAACTTGGACAATGTATATGTTCATGAACTCTGAAGCAGCACATATTTACATTCCTCTAGCCTAAACAAAGGACAAATACACTATAGAACTGTACATGAACAATTGAAACAATCAAAACAAATTGTATCTCCATCACACACTTGCATTTGAATGACAGGAAAATGAACATTTATATAGCAGTCGCAGGAAAATGTGCATTTATACCTTGTAGTCAATGGCAATTTTTACCCTCTTTTCAAACGACGTCAGGAATTGAAGCGAGAATGAAAGAACTTGAAACAAGAACAGTGTCGAACTGGCCAAAGACAAAGGTGGTCGTCAGACGAAGCGAGAACAAGAGTGACGGAGTTGCGCGAAGCATGACGACATTACACGAAGCACCACGGCGAAAGAACTTGAATCGGCGAAGCACGACGGAACTATTGAAGACAATGGAAAAGAGGAGACGGAGAACTCTCAACTCTCAAGGAGAAGTGGAGAAGGAGCTGTATTGCGCCTGCGTGTGAGTCTCAACTCTAGGTTTCTAACAAAACCTAAATGAAAACGACGCCGTTTTGCTTCATAGAAAAAAAAATTTGACCTGATCCAGGTTGACGGCCATAGGTTCAACCACAATCCAACCGGATTGTACCGAGTGGATTTGGATTGGAAGCACAATCAATCCAATAAGTTATTTGACCCGGTCCAACCATTGATTCACAATTTGACCGATAAGATTAGTTAAATCGGTCCAGATTTTAAAACATTGTTTAGAGTGATCATCATTATTTCTTTTGTCCCTGTATATGCTTCAATTACCAAAAATATGGCTGAAGTTCAACATCAATTAGCTAGCTAGCTAGGAAACAAACACACAAATGCACTTTGGGGAACTTAGGATTAATGTTGTTCCTCTTAGTAATTTTTCGGGTCATTTTTTTTGTGAAACCTCTTTCTCCGTAATTAATACCATGAATGTAAGCCTGTACGTAATGTTTAGTTTGATATTCTTTTTTCTGATTTTTAATCCTGTCTTGGGTATGTCTATATATATCGACCAGTTAAATATGTCTGATAAATTATTATACTGACTGGTTGATTTAAATTTAAAATAGTTATTTTTTCTTTAAACTTTTTTCCGAGTGTGTTTTAAAAAAATAATAAACATGTACCATTTTAATTGACCGTTTCCTGCCATTTTTATTTTAGTGATATTTAATTTATAAAATTAAATTATTAAATCAATTTAACAATTTATTAAACACGTGTTTGCCATCAATCTGCATAAATTTATTATGTGCAAACGATAAAACTCTAATTGATAAATTTACGGAACAAATTACCTAAAGATTTTGTGTTACATGTATTAATTAACTCCCAATGCTCTAGTGACATGGATCATGCATCTGCCAACGAGAAACGTCAAAATAATTTACACTCTACCAGATAAAATTCAAAGGAGAGAAAATCATTGAGAAAAAAATACACTAAGAACTAAGAAAGTAACACGTGGCTCCTAATTATATTAACCACCCGAACTAAAAAACAAAGTCAACAAATTAAATAACTAATTGCCAAAAAAAAAAAAGCAATGTGAACAGAAGAAACGAAGTCTGGAACATTGAATATAAGATCACCGGCTTACGTCTTGTGAACGTGTACACAGTGACATCAACACCAAAAATGAAGTGACGTCAACCCAGAAACGGAACAAGATAATAAAACGAGATGAAAGTATGACACTGAAAATTGTGTCCCCTCCTAATTTATTTTTTTTTGTCCCCTCCTTAATAATTCAGTGGAGAGCTAACGAGACACAAAAGAAATCCCAGACTACATCTCCCACTCCCTGAACCAAAAAGAAAAAATAAATTGAAAATTATGATCATGTATACTGGAAACGTGTTTAGTAAGAGCATATCCGTCCAAACATCTCTTAAAGACTATAAGCACTTTCCATTAGAGGTGGCCTAATGGTTTATTTTAAGAAAAATAAGTTTCTTAAAGTTTTTGTAAGAAAAATTTGATTGAAAAAACAATTATTTAATCAAAATAAAGTAATCCGAACGCACACCTACTCTTTAAGTTGAGTGGAATAATCCCTATAATTTTTAAACAAGAACATAAATGACAAATGACTCTTTAAAATATATTTTTTATCTATAAATGTTAAGTTGTTATTTTTTAGTTAGTTTTGTAACTCCTGACTCTTTAAAATATTTATGTGTATGTTAGTTTAAATTTTCATTTACTTTTTTCCAAAGCATATTACTTCGTATTTTTAATATTACTTAATTTAACTATAATCATTTTTAACACATCAAATCGAAAAGATGCACATGTGAAATTTCGCTATTTTTCTATATCGAAGTCAGTTATTTTTAGGGTGGGACTAGATATTTCTCTATTAATGGGCTTCCTTATGGCCCTAACGATAATGATATTGCTTCTTCAAGCATTCTTTTTAAAATGGGTATATTAATAGAGAAAAATGATAACATGAATGTTGACATCATGCGTAGGTTTATATATGAGAAGTTATAATTATTGTGGGAAAATTCAACAGATAAGTTGTAATAAAAACAAAAATAAAAATTCAACTGATAAGTGTCGGAAGATATTTTTTTGCTGGGTCATTCGAATGTGGTCCGGGGTTTTGAAATGAGAGCAAGGGAACAAATTATACCTATAGTAGGTTGATGTCATCAGTTTGAATTAGTGCTTCAAGGTCATTGTAACCATGTTTCCATTGAACAATCCTATTTTCCACGTCAGAATTTTCCACATTTATGCTCTGATATAACTTGTAGGTAGAATCATATCATGAAGATCCACATTTCAGAACAAACTTCCTACAAAGAGTTAACCATGTATCATTGGTCTAAAACCCATCGCAGAAGCTAAGTAGATCACTAACACTAATTGAGAAGCTTGTTAAGTCCTGCGACAAAGAATACATGAGAATGGCCATGTTATAGAACAAATCAGTAAATATGATTTTCCTTCATCTTCTTGGACCGATATATATTTGCATTAATGAATGAATTTCTTAGTTGACTGTAATTTTGCAATCAATCAACCACCCCTTGCCAACTGTTTCTAAAGGCCATCAAGGAAAGAAAAAAAAATACATATATTTTAGAATAAAATTAAACATTTTAGCATCAAAATAAAGCTTCCGAGAGAGAAGAATAAATAGTCCTACTTTATAAAACAACGTACAATTTCAGAACCGATTATTGTTCTATTCTCATAAAATTTGAACATATCGCAACAGAACCTAAGCAAATCCTCCCAGCCACTAACAAATTACCTAAAGATTTTGTTTTATATGTATTAACTAACTCCCAATGCTCTAGTGACATGGATCGTGCATCTGCATATGAGAAACTTGAATATAATTTACACTCTACCAGATAAAATTCAATGGAGAGAAATTCATCGGAAAAAAAATACACTAAGAACTCAGAAAGTAACACGTGGCTCCTAATTATATTAACCACCCGAACTGAAAAACAAAGTCAACAAATTAAATAACTAATTGCAAAAAAAAAAAGCAATTTTGAAAAGAATAAACGAAGTCTGAAACATTGAATATAATTAATACATGTCTTGTGAACGGGGACACAGTTTAAATGAAGTCACGTCAACCCAAAAAATGAAGTCACGTCAACGCAGAAACTTGAATATAATAACATTTTTTATGTCATTCCAGATACCAAGCCAAACCATGACTTTACATCCTGGGTCTGGAATCCATTTTTCCATTTGATCCCACTGGCAGTTTTCCACCATTAAAGTAAAAGAGTAAACTCAAACATTTCAGAAAACCACATATAACTCAACTAACAAAATAACACAGGGTGTATATAGAAAAAATAACGAGTGGGAAATTTCAAAACTGGAAAACTAAACCAACAACCCAGTTTTCATGTAAAAATAATGCATCATGTAACTATCTCCTAGTGAATTCCTCCCTGATGCTGCATGCATCAAATTTCAATAGTGCCAACTCAGAACAAGAAAACATGTCCTACTAAGATGATTTATAGAATAAGATTGCAAGGCATCGTTTTCTCCATGTAACAAGAAATCGCTTTTCACGTTTCAAGGTTTCAAGCCAATATACATCAGGGAGAAAGTCTAAACAAAAGTTTAGGAATATGGATATTGATCCATATTTAAATTACATACTAGGATTGTGCAATTTGATGAAACAGACCTAATAATGACATACTCAATTTTTTTGCTCAGGTTTAGAGCCTCTTGGATGTTAAACTCTGCCATTTGCTCAATATCAGCAATGGTTGACATATACAGTAGCACACTCGGTTAATTCTAATGTTGAGTTTATGGGTTCAAATCCTGGCTGCATAATTAAATTGCACCAATTTATTTTTTCTATTTTTGACAAATCTACATCAGCAACCATGTACCCTGTTTTGTACTTCACTACGATCTGATAATTTGTTGCATATTGCAGGAAAAATAGTGGCCGTTTTTCCCCTGTATTGAAGAAAATATAAAATCTCAAGTTATCAATGATGCAAAATAATGTCATAAATGGCGTAGAAACACAGGTTGGAAATCAAGTTATTTAGGCCTAGCCAGCATTTTATAACAGCATAAAATAAGTATAATGTGGGGATTTACCGATTTAGCATTGTCAGAAAGTGTCTTCAGCATTAGCTCTGGATAGATTGATAGTACATAACACAAACCAAAACTAATTTCACTGCAATCCAAATTTCATTGGGAATACTTGACCAAAAATTTAATTTTGTCTTAGCCTCTTGATTCTCTCAAGTGCACCAAGCCGATTTTCATTATCCTTATCTTTTGTGGCATCTACTTCTCCATTATTTTCATTCTCATCTCTCTTTCTAATCAAACCACCAAACACAGCAGAAGGAACGTCTTTTTGTGCAATTTCAATCTTATCATCATCATCATCAGAATCACTTTCTTCTGGTAACTCGATATCCTCATGATTTGCACTAGTTTTTACCCCTCTATCAGACTGAGATTCCACTCCAGCACTCACAAACCCAACTTTCCTATCTTTTGTCACTGTATTGTCAACTGCTGGGGCTAATTGTCTTTCTAAAGCAGCCATTTCGTCCTCGGGGATTCCAGCCTGTTTCAATTTGTCTTTGGCCTCATCAAGATTCACAGTTTGATCCTTCTGCATCAGATACTCAGGCAGTATAAAATGTGTCTGGAAAAACAGTAGAAGTGAGATTAGAATAAATGCCAAATATCAGGGCCACAGAATTATAGGGAAAATGAAAATGAAAAGTTAAAGTAACCTGGCTGTAGCTTGCAGAGACACTTCGCTTAATACGAAGCATTTCTCTGAAAGTATCTTCGTTCCCATGCTGAACCTCAAACTCATGCCACTTATTCCAAAACTCTGGATCAGATCGAGGATCTGCAAACTGAGAGGCAAATACAAATATTCCACGGGCCCGGTCGATTTCTCCCAAACTTTTTTCCAACTCAGCATACTTCAAACACATGGTTTTGACATCCTTGTCTGGAAGACCAGATTCAATTGCCTGTTCATAGATCTCCCTTGTTTTGGGTACACCAAATATGTCAGCAGCACGAGCAATATATATTTCATACATGCTTAACTTCTCATTGTTAGGAACAGCCTTAGTTGCTTGATCATAAACCTTCATAGCTCGCTTTGCTAATCCATAGTCCTCCTCCAGCTTGGCATATTGCAGGTAAAGTGGTTTCACTTGATCAGCTGGGGCCTGTTTGGTAAGCATGATCCAGAAGAAGGATTATGTTAGCATTTTAATGCAATGAAAGAATTCAAAAGTAACATTTGACACAGGAATAACATTTATCCATAATGACACATTTTGAACACAACCTTGCTATAGGTTCATCAATTTAAAACTTGAAAAGAAATTATAATTAAAGAACACTTAGATTTTGGCAATAAATAAATATTAAAAAAATGTGCATACCGATTCAACTGCATTTTCAAATAATTCTCTTGCTCTCTCTAACTTATTCTTTCCGTATCTCTTCACAAATTTAGAGAGATATGTAACCCATATGTCTTTAACATGTGGGTACTTAAATATCTTTACACCTCTTTCATAAACTTTAAAAGCATCTTCAAAGTATTTATGTTCCTGCATAAATCATTGGAAGGAATTGTTCAATAAGCAAAAACCAGTTGAAGCAAAATCCAAAAGATTTACTGTACCAAAACACACCATACCTCCAGGAAGTATGCATAATTGATGATTATTTGTGGTGTGGCTATTCGTAAATCCAAGATCCGCTCATAAACAGCACACGTAGACTCCAAAGTACCTAGGCTTTCCTCCAAATCAACATAAAATGTCCACAATCTCAAGGATTTATGCAGCTTCATCTGGACTGGTTCATTACCATCAGCAGCCACTAAAAGTAAAGCATAAGGCGAATTTAAAAGTTAGTTCACTCTGTAAACAAACATGATAAAATAAAAGAATGACTTAAATTAAAGCAAAGCATATTGGGAAGTAGCAAGGATGGGCATGGTTAGGATTTTTACAAATCCAATCCATATCCAAACCAAACCAAACCATTTAAAGTGGTTTGAATTTAAAATCCAATCCATTTTTTAAACCAGGTTTATGCAGGTTATTCCGGGTCAGAGACATTAAAGCAATTACATATCTATAGCAACAACTGAAAATTTATTGCAAGAAAAAACCACAAAAGTAATTTCATGAATAATTTTTATCATGTAAGAGAATGTAACTGCACTACTAGACCATCAGCATTCTAACTCAAAGGATGTGATATGAAATCAGTTAATCAAGTTGCTTATCATTCAAAAAAATAAAACATCTGGACTCTGGTTTCCTTAACTTTACAAAGTTCAACTAAGAATTTCGTAAGCATACAGGGCTATTTAGAATGAGGATGTAAATGTAAACACTACATAATGACATGACCACACTACAATCAATAAATCCTACCCACACACTAAATTCCAAATCCTACACCTTTCTAAGCTAGCTAGAGTAACATGCTGTGCCAATAAGCAAATAATAACCCTCATTACAGCAACTTACAATGACAGTTTAAACTGTTGTGCATATATGAATATATAATAACAGGACTAACAGGCATCAAAGGTGTTAAAAATAGAGGCCCAGTAAGTAGCTTTGTCCCTTTACTTATTAGAATCCAAATAAGCAAAGCAATTAAATCCTGCATGCACTCAACAAGCTTATCAACACTAACAGCAGTCCATCAAGAAAAGCTGGGACAGGATCACAACAACAAGTTATTCAAAGCCTTGCATCTGGCACATTATTACCATTCATAACCACAAAACATAATATCTTATTACATCATCTAAACGTAGGATTCATGCTAGGACACATGACCAACTACTGCTCCAGATGCAAGCCAACTCTTTATGTGCCAAAGATAGAAATGGTTTGATCAACTCTCAACCCGGATTACAGAAGCCACTAAAGTGGATTAAAATTTAAAAATGGACAGGACTGGTCCAGTAAAAGATAAGTTTGAGTCAAATGAATTTTTGGCCCACGCTTAGGAAGAAGAAAATGTAAACAAGGTGAATTGAGGTTACCTCTTCGCTTGACCTCAACTGATGGCTCTGCCGTAGCCCGCCTCATCAGCTCAAGTGCTCCATTGAAATTTTTATACTTCAACTCTATTTCAGCCCACTCACACCAGACACTAGCCAGATTATCCACAGTTTTGTAATTCACCTGCACTGCCTTGTCAAATATGACACGGGCATTGGCTAGATCTTTGTGCTGCTCATACAGTTTGGCAAAAGCAACCCACAATGTATGAGGCTTTCCCACTGCCTTCATGGGATCAATCGTCCTCACAGCTTCCGTGTAAGTGAGTATCTGCTTGGTAGGGTTCCCTTCAAAGAGCTTCACCCTCCGGTGCCACTGTTCAACATTATGAGGATTTTGACGCAGAAGCACACTGTTAGCCAATTCAGGCCTCCTCTCCATAAGGTAATCAAACCGAGCCAGCCTCAAGTCTATGTCTTTCTTGTCATTCAACCAAAACCCATGTAAAATCTTCCTCTCAAAATCCTCCTCCACCACTCTTCGTTTGAAACGAATATCCTCTTCATCCCCTTCCTCAACGCCATTCTCTTCACCCTCCTCCTCCTCATCCTCTTCATCACTCAACCCCATCTCCTCCATCTTGTAAGCAAGCATGCTCTCCTCAAACTGCGAGTAAGAATCAAATATAACACTAAAATCCCTGACAGTAATAACAGTAGACATGCCCTCCTCAAACACATCCCTAGCCTTCTCATGCAAGCCCCTCCTAATGTAATACTCAGCCAACGAAGTCCAAAGCCTACCCACCTCATCAGTGAACTTCCTAATCCCACCCCTAATGATAGCATCCACATTCAACCCAGAAACCTCATTCGCATGGCGAGTGAGCAAATCACACAACTCCAACCAAAGCCGGTGCTTGGTCTTACCCTTAATCGAGTAAAACTTGTCATCATTGAGCACAGAAGCCAGCCTCTCAGAAGCCTCTTGCCAGAGACTCGAATTAAGTAAAAACTCAATAAAATCCTCAATGTGAGAAGGGTCATACTTCAAATACCTGCGATAAACCCGCAGAGAGGTCTCAATAGGAATACCCTTCTGGCTCACGAATAGAAGATAGGGCTCCCAAATGCGGTCGTGCTGGGTAACAGGGAGAGCGCAGAGAGCCCTATCGAATGTCCTGCGTGTGCGAGTGACCAATTTCTGATTCGTTAGGGTTTTCAGATACATGATCCAAATTCGCGGCATTTTGTGCATAGTTACGAGGGCGCGCTCGAAGGTGTTGTTGAGCGTGTCGTACTGTGAGTGAGTGACAGGGAGGTTGCGAACAAGGTCGAGCCGCTCGCGGAGGTAGGCGTGCCACAGCTTGTAGCTTCCGGGAAGCGCCTTCAGTGCCCGCTCGTAAATGACGAAGCGCTTCTTGAACGGAGCTTCAGAACGCGCAATCAGGTAGCGCCACCATAGCTTGAGGCTGAAAGGGTTTCGAAGCAACTCCTCTTCGTACAAAAGGTCGTCTTCCGAGGGATACAAATCTTGCGTAATCGCCATTCGTGCACTCTCTCTGTGTAAAACCCTAAACCTAACGCTATGAGTTTGATTAGAAAATCCGAGAAACCGCGCTCTCTTTCGACTTGAATGAATTTTGACAAAGGTTTGGAGGTGCTGGCCTTGGAGTTCGCAGATACAGAGAGGGTTTGGGATTTCTATGTTTCAACGTCATTTTCTGCGTCTTTTGCTCGTGTTATTTTCTCTGGGCCGGGTCTCAACTGGCCTGAACAAAGGCCCAATGAATAAAAGCCCAAACTTTCTCAAAATACTACTTACTAGTAAGCTTTACATTTTTGTTTTTCTTGATCTTTTAGATTTCTACAGCTTGATAAATTTATCTTTATAGTTGATTCAATCTGTACTCTGTAATATATATTTTTATTTTAATAATCAAAGTAAAAATATGATTAAAAAATAATTTATTTTATCCTCTTTTGCCTCTTAAAGATCGAAGCTACGAATATAAAAATAAAACTTTTTTTTTCTTCTCTCAGTTCTAACGAAGGAAATGGGTTGTCGTGGTGAAAGAACTATACGAAGATTTTTTTTTCTTTGGAAAAGGCTTGCAGAGATAACACATGTAGCTAGATCCCAATTAAGTTGGCACTTCCCAAACTATAAAAAAAGTTGTTCCTACTCAACCCTCAATATCATTCAATTATATTTTTCTCCTTCTTGGTCATGGTTGGAAATATACGTTCCAATGGGGGAAAAAATAACTTTTCCAATCAACATATGAGGACTATTGTTGTAATTCAAGCTCGTTGTTGTATATGTAAAATGATTAATAACATGATAATATAGTATCTAAGCAAAAAGAATGCTTATATTTTTCTCTCAACCTATAAATCATTTATCTAATTATATTTATTATATTCCTTGATCGAAGTTATAAGATTAATTTTGTGATTATGAATAAGATTTTAAGGATTAAAAGGAGAAAGGGAGAAAAATTATAAGGTTAAATCCTTTCACTAACAACTAATATTGACTAATGAAAAAAAATATATTACTCAACTTTATTTTTTAAAGCATCAAATGATTGATAACATTAATAATGTTATAAAACCAAGGTAAAAGTTAAGGTGGGAGATCTTTACATGTCTTTCTTCCCTACTACTACACCCACTCTTTTTCTCTACTTGTGGCTTTTCTCTGTTTTCCCCCCTTCTTCTTTATTGGAGATGTTGCCGTTGACGTGTGCAACAAACACATGATATTGACAACGAAGAGACAAGGGTGACTCATAATGTCATTTTTTGGGTTGCATATGGAGAGATTAGGTGTAACAATGAGGAAATTTGGTGATCATTAGTAGTTATTTTTTTTGTTACAGGTTTGGGTTAGTTGAGGGGAAGTGGATTGCATGAAGCTTCGCTACTAAAGATGTGAGTGCAATAGATTTCGTGAAGGTTTTGTAGTGGGAGTGGTTTCTGGAGGTTCACGATGGTTTCATGATGGGGGTGCTTCACAACGTTCGGAGGAATAAGGAAGTGGTGACAATGGATATCACTGAATCAGTGCTCCCAAATAGAATATGGTAAAATACAAAAAGGTGAATTAAAAATAAATGAAAAATTCATGGCTATTGCTTTTTAAGTAAAAAATCTAACGGACATAAAACATTTTCCATGGTAGATTCCCACCTTAATATCTCTCATATTGTTTAATGTTATGTCAATTATAGTGAATGTTTGTTTTTTTATTTATTGTTTTTTTTAAGATTCGAGCAAAATTTAAAAGTACAAGTCAAAAGTAATATTTTAATATTTATAGTTGACAAATAAAATGGGTTAGTGTAGCTCGCTAGGGTTAGGGTTATTCACTTTGGCTCACTTAATAGGTACGTCATTCCAAACCAATTTACTTTTTAGTGAGTATATAAAATATTAATTTATTTCAGGTTATCATAATATTAAAAATAAATCATTTTTTAAAAGAAAAAAAAAACAAATCCTAGTCTACCATGCTTCAAATTCAAAATTTTATAAAAGAGTATAATCATAACAACAAATATTATCGATTACAATCAACTTCTAAGTATTTTAAGTTTAAAAAACAACAATTTTAGGATCTGAATAATTATCTTAGTACCTAAAAAGAATTTTTTTAGTACCTAAGAAACTTGTAGGCCAACCTAGCCTATCATGAATTCAACTTGAAGGATTGGGCCATAAGTGAGCTACACAATTTTTAATTTATTACTGGAAATAAATTCAACCATGTCCAACCCAAACTCGTAGTGGCATGTTGGTTCATGAGGTTGTGGTTCATTTTGACAACTCTAATTTCTAGTATTTGATACAAATGTGTAGAATTGTTTGATTGTGAATCAATCTAGTCATAATTATGTGAATCTTGTTTATTTTTGTTACCATGATATTAATATAAATATTTATTAATTTTGTTGATAACTAATTTTTATTAATAATTCAGTTTAACCATCTTGAGTCGGATTTCCTCTTTTACCCATAATATTATTATCCACAAAATTCAAATCTAAAATTTTGGTTAAAGGATTCAAACAAACATGATACTTGAACCAACAACATGTTGAGGTGTTTACAATGGGATCTTAATTCAACCTACCCAAGACGCAACACAATGAGTAAGATGTAACCCTCATGTTTATCACGAGTATAAAATATTGACTAGTTTGGCATTCAGTTAAGAAGTAAGTAAAACTTGATAAAAAATTATTTTTATCAAAAAATTGAATTAAAATATTATCTAAAAAATTCAACCTTAATTTCAACACATTAATAACTTATAAAAAAACTTAGTTATGAAGCACATAATCTATGTGAAATCCCATTTCAAAGAAAATAAAACTCCACCCCTTTGTATAAGATGCAACAAGTTTTGAGCCTAACCATTATACTAGATTATGGGAAGCGAAAATAAAAGTACAATAAATAAAAATAAAAGACATTGAAATCAACCCTCACCTAAAAGAATTATTATTTTTTATTAGTAAAAATTTAGGCTAGTTAAATTTCAAAACTTCATGATTAAAACATGTCTATCTTTGAACACACTTAGAAAATACTAACATATCGTCAACGGACAAAGGTTAAAGAATTGTAGAACAGTTGTATTCCAACAATTGAAAAATTGTTTGATCTATTCGAATCTCCAAGGTAGAGTGAGTAATAAGTAATAAAATAATAAGAATAGAAATAAAAATTGGAAGAAAGAAAGGTTGTTTTCAACTGCTACATGTCGATGCCGTAAGCTGCAATAATAATATGTGCTCAGCCACACGCAACCTCGTCTCGCGTAATAATTGAACAGAACCACACCACACCACGCACCTCCCATCCTTCACACATCTTATTCAATTCCAATGGCAATGAACATACGCGTTTCTCTTCTCTCTCTCTCTTTGCAAATTGATTTCATTCTGATTTTCATGCCTTCCTCAACTCCTTCATTCGCCTATGCGTCTCACTAAGATTATGTCCCTTTCCATGTTTGGTTCTTCACAAGCCAGCTTTTATTTTCATGTTGAAACCCACAATGCCAATCCCTGTCCTGTTCCCTGTACCGTGTTACTCATGCTTTGTCTGACACAAATTTTGCATTTTTTCTCATTTTGTTCTCTTGGGTCATCTTAAATATGCCTGCAAAATGATCTTAGATCCATTTCCCTTCTGTTCCTCCTATACATAATAACTCACTCACCCTCTTTTTGTGGTTTCGGTTTTAGTTTTGCACTTCAGAACCTGACCTTTTCTCTTTGCGCGTGTCTCGTCCTCTTCTCCAATCCTCCACTCTCACAAAAACAAGGTTAAAGCAGTGTGTGTTAGTGTTCAGTTTCAGACATGGAACACAAGCGCGAGAGAGAAACGTATGACACCTTTGCTGAGGCCATTCTGAACGCCTTTGTCGATGTTGGAGATATATTAATATCTATCCCCACATGATGAGTATATGTTATATGTGTCTTTACAGTTTCATTACTTTGTTACATGATTTTGAGGGGAAAACAAAAATGAAGGAATGACTTGCAAGGGTGTCAAAGATGGGTGCAGCTGATGAGTTGACACCACAACAGGCTCGGCAACTTCATTTTCATCTTGCCTCTTCTTACTCTTCCTTCATGGCAATGTTGGTGCATGATTGAGTGGGGGTATGTTTGTAAATACATTTGCTTCCTGGTGCTTTTATTTCTACTTTTTACTTTATTTTAAGTTTACTTATGACTTGTTGGTAGGAGAGCATTTATCTATTTTGTGACAGTTATAGAATATATTAATTTTCAAGGCCTATATAATTACAAATTATTATATAGTAGCTTTTTGGTGCTGATCATTAAAGCTTTTACTTTATGGGCAAGGCTTCAAGTCTGCGTTTCTTTCCTTTAATTGTAGTTGTTTGTCTTTTTCTTCCCTTACGTACTATTAATAGATCCCTAGATGCACTGGCGGATCTTTTTAAGGGACAGGGCCCCCCAAATTTTATTGCATATATTTTAAATGAATATTGAAGTAAAAAAAATCTATTAATATTATAATACATATAGCTATTGAGGCATGAGAAGTTAACTGTTGGGCTCACGAAAAAGGAAATAGGAAGAAATGAGTAAAGAGTATTATAGACTGTGTTAGATGTATGAAAAATTCATTCTTTTTAATTTAAAAAGTTTGATAGCATGAGAATAAAAACATACTAGCCAAAGGGTTCTAATTTTTTAGTGATTAAGTATACGACATATTTTTTTAGCGATTAATAATATAGTGAATATAAACAACTATCCTACTGATGGGTGATTATAACTAGACAAAATGATTTTTAATAACTTATTTTGTCTCCTGAGTTATAAAATTATTTTTTATATTAATTTAAAAGTTACATTTTTAAAAGGTAAAATAATCCAGCATAAAAGAATATATGCATTCTTTAAGAGCAAATTTCTTGATGACAAAAATAATATAATTTCAACATTTTTACCTCATCATTTGTATAATTTAAAATTTTAAATATATAAATATTACTTATTACTTTTTGGTCCCCTCAAATTATTTAGTCAAGCTCTGCGGCTAGATGGATTTACACTACATTTAATTTTCAACATGGGAAGATTGGATCTTCTACTAATTGGCAGTAGCTTTTACTTTTAGGGTGCGAGTCGCCAGAGCCTCTAAGTGGTAAAGTGTTAATTAACCATAATTTGGAAATAAGATTACATCGTAATTTTTGTCCAAACCAATCTCTGAGTCGTTAGTTATGCAATAACTGGCTTGGTCCTTGTGGGAAAATAAGTTAGAAAGATGTGCAGAGTAACTGATAATTCTTAAGTTGCCAATATTATATATGCAACAAGCTGTACAACATAACAAGCGAGTACGATTATCGTGAACAAACATCGCCATGAAAAGAATCCCCATACATGTTTCTCAGTTCTCGCTCCTTTTCAGTTACGGGTAACAAACACATTGTGATTGTGATACCTTGAATAATGGTAGAGTTTGATCGGCCTATTAAAACAGAACATGATTTAAAGTATATGGTATATAATTTGTTTCTACTAAAACAGGTAAAAAAAATAAAGTAAACTAAATATAACAAAAATATTATGATTTGTCTTGTCTACTCACTCAAAACTATCTATAAGCATGTCTCAATTTAAAGTTATATTCATGACGGGTTTAGGTTTGGGATCTACAAATTAGACATTACTGAACTTTTAGATCAAGTTTGTATTTGAACAGTATTATTAAAGATTAGTGATGAAAACAAAACATTCTTTAATTTTAATTTCATACTTTAAACTTTGGGATTTAATTCTGTGTAATGTTTGAATTTGCATATTTTTTTTTTATTAAAATGATAACTCGATCCAAACTCATCTTAGCCGCACAGAAATTGGGTTTTGTGTTACCTTACACATTAAAATTGTATCAGGTTAATTTTAGTATTTATAGGCTTAAATATTAATGCAGAATCATTTTTGGATAAGTTTGCTCTATTATTTTACTGTGTATATGTTATATATTATTCTAAGCGGACATGTTTTGCCACAAACATTTGAAGTTTGCATTGTGTTACCGTTCGTGGGACTCAAACGAAGGTTGACAAAAAGGATTTCCAAAACATGCACTTATATTCAAGTCGATTTTTAGTAATGCTCAACAAATTTTTATTATTTCTAAGTTAAAAATGTAGCTTTATATTATAAATCTTGTGGTGGAAATATTTTGTGAAACATCAGATCATCCTAGAAATGTGCTAAGGAACACATTAAAAGTTGGGAAAGATGCTAAAGCTTGATATGTACAAAGATTGAGCAAGATGCAACCATATAGCTTTTTAAAATATCATACACTATGTCCACGCATGATTGCTAATAATATATATGACCAACAATGTGATTTACCTTGGAGCATCATCCGATGATACAAAGGATTTGTATCTTCTCATATTAACAAGTAACATGAGGATGTTTTTGTTACAATCAAAGATAAAATTGAAGGTACTCAACATATATAACGATGAATCTTATTATAATTGTTTGATGTTTTGTTGTCTCAGAGTCATAGTATAACCAAAACTAAATTTTTATTCTACTGGCCAATATCAAGTTGTTCTATATACTATTATCATAAACGGGCAAGAGAAAGTCCGGAAACTAAATCAAGATTTCAGTCTAAAAAAGCCCGTCCTTTTGCTCCTGCGGAATCATTCAAAAGCTAGTCAACTTGCTATTACAACTCTATGGGAATCCAAAATACTCGAGAGAATAACTTGATTCTGTGGCTTTCTTGGCTTCAAAAGGTCACCTGCATCAACAATTTCATACAAAGCACTTGAATGTTTCATGTTTCTGCATATGAAATGCCTAAATTAATCTGAAGGAAGCCATCACATATGCTCCCCATTTTCCGCAGCTCATGCAGCATGCATGCCCGCACGCTAGTAAGTCTTGAACATTTCATAGTGCAAAAATCTAATGTCGGGGTTGAAAATTAAACTCTTCAAGATATATATTCTTCAAATCAACAAGTGAGGTAAAAGTGACGTCAAGAGAGGAAACAGGAGTACAATAACGAGTACAATGCCAAGAAGAATGGCATAACAAGTCCACTTCCTAGAACTCTTTTGATACTCTCTAGCGTCTTGAAGTTGCTCAGTGCCTCTTCTCACAAAAGAACTTGCATGTGCCACATGACTTTCTATGTTGTTTAGTTGTTGACCCTGAGACTCTACAAGAGCTGCCATGTCCAAAAACACCTGATGCAGCTCAATCAAATTTTTCTCTATCTCCTTAACAGCATCGTGTCTCTCTTGAATCTCCGATATGGTGTCCATTATCTGACCCCTCCCTTGTTCCTGAATCGCCCTCTGAAGAAAACTCTCACTTTCTCCACTTGATATCAAGTTCTCTATGGTGTCTTCATCAGCCTTTTCTCCTGTTATGGTGAAGTACCTTCGTTCCACGGTTTCCTTGTACTCATTCTGAATTCTGGTCCTCAACCCTTGAAAATCATCCATCAAGTCCTTCAGTTTCTTCCCTAAGCCACTAACCACTGAGGTTCTGGTTCTATCTGCTGAGGAACCTGGACCACACCCTGGAATGTTTCTGTTGGTTGCATTGGAACGTTCGAGAGATTCAAGCTTGCCCTTTATGAGTTTCACACGTTTGAGAACCTGCTGAACATCTTGGTCCATTTTGGCTCGAAGATCCTTCATTGTTTTAGCATTGTGAACAATTTTGCTATCTTCATTGGACTCTTGCAGTTTTCTGTAGAGCTTCTCAACTAATCTCATGTCTTCTTTCACATTCTCCACCTCGTCGAAGAATTTATCGAGGTTGACACTTTCCTTCCCCGCCTCCACATCATCAATGTGGGCATGTTCTTTCAGGTCACTGTATTTTTTGAAGGAGCTTGAGAATAGGTCGTTCATTTTGATGAACAATGACTAACTTTATTTTTCTTCTTTTGGGTTTATTTTTTGTGTTGTTGGTCAAACTAGAAACAGAAAAGGCACACAGATGGTTTGATGTAACACAATGCTTTATGCTTTGTGTTCTTTTTCACATTTGAATTTTCTGTGTCCTCGTTCTGCTATGCATTATGATCAATTTGACTAACAGGGAGGAAACTGAAGGTGGCAAAAGGCAAAAGGAACCGATTGTCACCAACAAAAGGCTTTGAGGGCAAAGGTCCCTTTCTTCAAGTTGTGAAGGTATTAGAGGTGCATGATTAATGTGAAACAGGGACCAGCCAAATTAACTTGATGCTAATCATAGAAGGACAATTAGAAATTGGATGTACCAAAGTTTACTCGTCTCGTATTTTTAACAAGTGGCAATGCGTCTATTTCTATCCCCTAGCCATTTTTGTATATTTTGTTTTATGGGTATTCTTGAGCTGAAATCTCATAATTCGAATAGATGTTTTCACGATAAAAGTATTAGGCACTGCAAGAAACTTGCATTGCTGAGTCATTAATTTCATCCATATATTCTTTTTATTTTTAGCATAAAGTAATGAAACTTTAGCATTTACCTCTAGAGAATAGACTAAATTTATGAATATGGATCATTAATTAATTAACTAATTTTTGCATTTTTGAAAAGCATTTAATAATACTTTGATGTAAAGTAATAAAAAAAGTTAAATATTTAAGGTTAATGAAAAGAAATTATTTACCTAATAAACTTTTATAGTTATTTTTCATCTCTTATAATATTACAAACACAATTTTTTAATGTTTTTTTATATACAAATCAAGCGATAAAGATGTCATCTGTAGGTGCCTTTTACCTGCAGATTGATCATATATCCAAACAAAGTCATTTAAATTTAAATCAACGAAAATTTGTATTTTTAACTACCCTTACCTGTCAGTGGAATTTAAAAGGGGAAAAAAGTCGCTTCACATTGCACCCTTATCTTTCATCTCATTATCAATATACAGCACAAAGGATTTTTTGGGTATCTGATGGGATATTGTTAAATTGTCTTTTAACGAGTAACCATCACGAGTCCGTTGGAGGAAGATTACCAATTACGTTTGGCCAATTGATATACTAAAAATATACTTGCCGTACACAAGTTTAAGGGCAGATTAATCAATCCAAAAAGGGTCATGTTAGATCACGACAGCTATGATTTAAACATACGCTGTTAATAATTACACAAGGGTAGATTTGTACTGAGGCTACATCACGAGGTTAAAGGGGTAAAACGCAGTTGATATAGCTTATAGTACAATAACAATGGACGAGTGTACTTCCCCTTAAAACAACCAATATTTCTAGGCCATCATTGGTTGTAAACAGCACATAGATTGCTTGCTGAAAACTGGTAATTGGTAAAATTGTGCCTCCAAATTTCCAATCAAGGGAAACAGCGAACAGAACTAGCAGTTACTAGAAAATATAAACATCTTACAGGCTAAGAATAAATTGGGAGAACAAATTAGGCATAGTTACATTTCCAACGTTGTTGAAATCAGGTGGCACTGTGAGCTCTCAAAAGAAACTAAACAGCTTCAACCTACTACCCCATTCAGCTGCATTTCATAGTTTTCCTACACAAACCACTATCTTGCCCACTTATATTACCAGAATATATTGGTTTCTCACCATTTTTTACTACCCCTCTTTATGTACAAACATGAAAAAGCAAGACGCCGAAGTGGATAAAATGTACAGCAAAATCTTTCCCAAATATAGCTTTGCAAGAACGTATCAATTATGGCTAGTGCCGATATGATTTTCACACATTCATAGACAAAGATTGGGCATGTTCCTTATCAGTTTTATGACTACTACTGCCATGGGCAACACCGTTGCTAAGTTTATCTTCCCTCATTGCATCTCCTACCAGCTGTGACTGACTGCCAGATGAATCTACAGTACCAGAGTTCACAGTCTGCTGTTTGAGATACCGCTCAGTAGCATCATGGAGCAACTTCATCATGCCGCCAGAATCTGAACCAGGTGATAATTCTTCTTCTCGCTCTGGCTGGATGTTGAGGTCAATTTGGCCTTTGAATGGCGAAGCAGATGGTTTTATTCTGTTAGGATCATCATCAGAACCATCATTACCCTCTTTGTTCTGGTTTGGGCTACTATCACCTGTGTTACTACAGGGAAAGGAATCTTCATCAAGCAAAATTTCAGATGAAGGTAACGGTTGAGGATGTTGTTGCTGTTGCTTTTTACGAGTTGTCTCTGCTTCTTTTTCTGATTGTTTCTTCTCACGCCGTAACATAAGGGTACGGAAACGTCGCTTCACTGTTAAGCATACATTACATGTGCATGTCTGCTTATGCTTGGGGCCCTTTCCACTGGGAGGCTGAATGCAAACAATGCAAGAGCAGCCAGGTCTATGACGTGGATGCTTAGTTGTGGCCTGCGCAGATGCTGGGAGTGCCTCACCCTCTCCCAGGATAGCTAGATTTGCAAGGGTGTCAAGTCCCTCCAAAGCTTCAACATTATCAGGATCCTGTTTGGCGGCCTTCATTTTCTTGGGAACAGCTGCCAAACAAATGCATTTAACAACATAGTTTTCATACCCTAATGTTGCAATTCATTATATTAAAGATTTCAAGTGAAGCAATCAAACAATTCAAACCTGAACTACAAGGAGGTAGCAAATTCTCAAGTTGCTCTGCGGTCAGCTCTTGCGCAGCTGAACAAGAAGATCTGGCAGCATAGAGAATTTAATAAATAAAAAATAATGCACTAATATATTGGTTACATACTAACATAGGTTTATAAAGTTTGAGTAAACGATTCTGTGGGACAGCCTTGTTAGATTGATAAATTAATCACGTGCCTTGTGAAAGTAAACATGAGCTAAGGGAAGAGGGTGAAAATTGACAATGTATCTTGACATGATGCATGGTATGGTAGTGTCATTTTTTCAAACCCTTCTCCCACTTATTATATTTTCTTTCTCTCCTGCCAACCACATCCTAGACAGGGAAGGATATGTTACCTAGAATGCTCTACACTACAATAAATTGAAATAGATAAATATTTCATATCACAAAAACATCACCAAAGAATCATATTTAAATAACAAACCTTCCTACCAAAGCCTAAATATCAGTGCAAGATAGCCCATGTATACAATGCTTGTCCATAGCACTTTTAGTTGAATCCAAAATAAAGCAAGACATACATTTATATACTGCAACTCTATTATGAAAGGAAAATCATATGTACATGTTAGCTAGATGTATCTAAGGTTCAGAAAGATACCCTCTTGAACATCAAGGATGACTTTCTATCCATACTAATTGTTTATATATGAAATACATTCTTATTCACTCGGGAAAGCTTAATAATTTCAACTGTGTATTTGCAGCTCAAAAGGGAGAGAGGAGGCGGGGGAGAAGAAGCTAATGATAACATAGGAGACCAAAAATGCCTATGAGAATTAAGAGAATTGATCACTCTTGTTACCTTTCTGGATCCCACGAATTATCAGAACACATCCATTTTGATGGAAGAAGTGCAGTTGCTGGCAATTTGCGCCACTTGAAACAATCTTCACATTGAGCCCACTGGATCTTTTCACTGGCACAAATAAAGATCAGTGCTGGCAATTAATTTACATACAAAAATTAATTAAAAAATATCACCCAGTCTAAATGAGAAATTAATGTGTTTCTTGGGAACTTGGTAATGAGACATGCACAACAATAAAAAGTATATACATAACATCCCTCAGAAAGTACAGAAACGGTCAAAAGCCAATGCTTGTCTCGAGGTGAGAGCAACCACATGAAATCAAATCCCATATATCATCATCATAATTAAAAAAATATCCTAGGTTTCCCACTAGAAATGCTATGCATACAACAGAAATTCATTCCACATCTCTGAGAAAAACTGTGTGTGTGTGTGTTTATGAGTGAGTGTAAAAGATATATGAACAACATCAACATCAACAACACCTTTAACACAAGTTAATTGGGGTCAGTGGTAAAGATATATAAACAAATACGTAAAAAAATTAAAAACAACCAAGACATACAACGAAAGTGATCAAAATCTGATTAAGGATAAGTGATTTACCCCATACTATCACTGGTAAAAATTGTTGGCTTCCCAAGCACTGGAGCTTCCTGTAAAAGCATTCTCATCATAAAGGTTTCCACAATGCGTAATAATTCCCAGAACTCTTTCAATCAAATAAAGCACCAAGAAAGATGACAACAAAGGCAGACACTAAAATTCCAATTCAACATTGGATGTACAACTCTAGAGACTGTGACTTCAGCATTTTAAACCAGAGATGTGTTTTAGTTTAAGGGCTGGATGATGAGGAAGAAAGGTGTCAGAATTTGAAGATTTAACATACACAATACTCAACTAAGACTAGTTGAGGATCATTAGTCTCCCTTCCCTTTCCTTTCCAGTCTGCTCAGCCAGTATGTCTAGTGAACTTCAGTATTTCTACTCACAAATCTTATAATATATTGGATTGACTATATATTTCAACTAAGATTACACGGTGGATTAATTATATGGCCTGCATCATGGACACATCAGAACTATCATTTGGTTAGTTTTATGTGACTGCAAGATATAAAGAATTACTTTTCGAAGATGAAAATGTGTTATTGTTTTTTTATTGGTAACCACCATAAGAAAGAAAGTTTGAAATATGTTGCTAGGAGGGGGCCGGAGCAGTCCATAATAACATCAGCAATCCATAAACCTTTCTGATATGAAGCAGGAATACAGGTACCTCATATTCCTCAAATTCAAAACCTTCAATCACCACAATGCTTGGAATGTTGCTAGGAGGGGGCCGGAGCAGACCTTGAGCTTCTTGCCATGTAATCTTCAGCTCTATTAAATCCTCATTTTCAATTCTTAGACGTTTACTCTTTGAGCCCAATATGTTGCTCTTTCTTTTTCTAGAGATTAATGATTTGCTCCCCAGTGCTTCTTTTGCTATGTATCCTGACTTATCAACTTTAGACCATGAATTAGGATCTGCCAATTCAACCTAAATGACAGAGAAAAATGCAACCATGAGAATAACTTGAGTGGCAAACATTAGCAATTACAATGCAGTTAGCTATTTGATACTAACTTCACCATGTGCAGAAAATCCATTTCCAGTCTTGGTCTCATTGTCCTGCAAAAAGTAAAATATGCACATAACAGATGCAAAGTTTCAGTATACAAGTTCAAATTTTCACCAAACTATATAAATATATTCAGGATTTGTTAAAAATACAAAATATGCAAACAAAAATAACAAATTATTTATTAAATTGATAAGTTGTCCTTTATTAGAAATACCCACAACTATAAGTCCAAACAATCAGACAATATACAAAATTGAAGTCCAATTATACGATAGGGCATGATAGAAACTTCAGAATGTACCCAAAAAATCTTGATTAAGGCAAGTGCTGAATTTGTACCTATGTCTCCTAACTAATTTAACATGTATAATTATCCATACAAGCATCCAGCTCATGATAGACCTAATCAGACAAAGCTTCAATCAATTATACAATTTATATTAAAACATACATGTACACCTCAGAAAATTATACATTGTAGCTGTTCAAACAATTACCTGATCGGATGGCACGGCACTTGAAGCCTTTCTAAAACCCATAACCAACCTTCCCTCTGGCTCCAACCGGCTAAATGTTACTGAGAAAAACAATTCAGGTCAGCCACAAAACTAGAACTCAACTAACAACAAATCAACCACAGCAAGAAGTTGGTACAACATACTCAGAAATGGAGGGGGAGGGGGACTCATAAGCACACAAGGCAAAAGGATTCAACAGGGATTGAGGCAAAATCTTGGAGCATAATATTCTAGAAGTCCTGAATACAATTACAAGCATAAATAATATGGCCAGCTTTACAAGGAAAATTTTTCACAGAAGAAACTTTAGAAAACCAAAAATCCTCTAAATTGAATAAAATAGCATCAAGGTCAGTTGTGCAAGAATTCCAAAGTAGACTGGGCTGTTGGAAAATGTTGAGAATATCTTTAGATTGTCTTGGAATATATTTTTGGTTGTTTCCTTACTTAGGAACTGTTTTTGCACCTTTTTTTTCAAGAGAGATATTTTCAATCAAAAGATATGATTATAAATTACACAAGTTATTTGGGGAAAATAACAAAAAAATCTCAAAGAAAAAAACTATTTCACTAATTTTCTCATAAGTTAAAAATTTGTTTGCCATCTTTATCTCTTTTTCTTCTTTCCCAACACTAAAACTATAATTCTAAACAAGGGCAATAAAGAACATTCATGCAAATCTGACTCATGAGGCTAGTTTCACTTAGAGGGTGTTTGGTTTGGCGGTGGAACCACGGTGGGCGACCAAAACCGTGAGACCATGAAAAATTGAAGCAGCTCAGTGTTGCTTCACAGCCACCGTGGTTTTGACCACAATTATGATCCACCGCACCACCACCCCAAACACGCACTTAACAGGAAGTAAATAAGATGGATACTATTATATATTCCAATATATGAATCACCTCCATGACAAGGTCTTACCAGTATCACCAGCCTGCAACTGCATGGACTGTATGCATGGAGTGACACCCTCTAAAACATACATTCTGCTGTTATTGTTTGGCCAGAAGCGAAATTGAAATATCCATTCCTTGCCTTTTGCATCAAGGATTTTAAGTGGCAATCCTTCAGGCTGAGAAATTGGTGGGAAGTAGGTCTGTCTCATGGAGCAGAAAATAATATCATATAACCATTGATTGAATATTCATGAAAAAACAAGATGACCATGCCAATAAAAAACAAAATTACTACTGCTAATGCCTAGAAGCAATTTCACAAATTTACAGCAATCCAAAATAATACAGATGACTAACTCTACACTCCAGTTAATCGAAACTATACTTGAGCAACATCAAGTACTTCAAGATTGCATAACATTATAGTATATATCATGGAAACAGTTTAATTATTAGTACATTTAACAATATACAATTTCAACATGCTTCTGAAAAGACCTAGTCTTGATATCCATAAAATTTACAAGGGCAGCTCAGAAGCTAAGAAATAACATGCTAGACCTGAAGCCTTTTAATCATACAAATCCCAAATTGCCTTTCTAGATTTCTCCTCAAAAGGTCAAGCAAGTCTCCTAGCCTTTTCATCCATAAAAAACACCAGTCTAAGCCTCTATAAAGGGACTACAAAATCCTTTTCACAGTGTTAAAATGCCTATTAGTGAGCTTGACTGCAACAAATCAGGAGTCCATAACAGAGCTTCTTACACCTCCAGCTACTAAATCAAACTCTTCATACTTTCTACTAGTAGCTACTTCCTGGAAGAAACTAGAGTTGGCCTACACATTCCTTTAGCCTATTTAAGCCTTATATCTACCACCAACCAAACCCTTTTTCAGTATTGCCTCCTCCAAATCATTAGTAATGGCAATTAGTCTAGCATATCAATTATCTGATAAACAACGTTTTAACAGTTTCTTATAACTAACAGTCCAAAAACCCTTTTGTTCCACTGCCTCACCTAATCTTCGCAGATAGGTCATAACTTATTCATGTATTTGTATCATTCCTAAATTGTCAACAGAGTCAACACTATAATCTTCCCTCCATTCAACTGGTTATAAAACATGTGATGAACAATGATATACCCACAGATAGGACCTCAAATAATCTTGCTAAACACCAAAACTTCATTTAAGAATGTAATTTAGGGGTGTAGATGTGTAGTCCCATTCTTTGGTTGATTTCTATGGCCAAAAACATGTCTTCTCACATTGATATTTTCTTGGTTCCTACTCTCTGGTCTTGAAAAGACACTATTCCTGATCACAAGTATGCAGCTCAACCCTTCCACTTTACTACAAGTTTTGCAGAGCAATACAAGTGAGGAGAATATTATTATTATTAGGTCATATAAACTTACTAATTACCACAAAAACTAGATTCTCGTTGAACAGTGTATATTAATTAAATTATGTTACAAATAAGGAGTCTATCAAACACAATTACAGGGCAAAACAAGAGAATTATGGTATGCAGGCATTACATAAGGCAGGGAGTCAATTGTTAATTATTATAAATTATAAATTATAACTATAAATTCAGTTTACTATGAATGTAAAGCATCCACAGAACTTATACTCAGACCAAAAATACTATCCCCCTAGTAGCTTGAAGAAACTCAAGACCAACCTCAGCACACTTCTTGGGTAGCACTAAACGCCCAATTCGCCCAGCATCACTAGCACTCAAGGTTTTCTGAAACAAGGGAGTAATTACAGAATTTGAACTGGGATAAAGTTAAGATATTGTAGCTTCCAGTATGGCATTAGACATAATTGGAAAATGAAGTGCAATAAAATAGTTATATATAAAACAACACTACAATCATGTGATTTGAAGGATACTCAATAGAAATTTGCTGTAGCTCCAGATCTGTACACCTTGGCCAGTACCGTGGCAATAACTGGTTTCTTCCTCGAGCATCTGCTCGAGGCCGCCCATTGCGAACCTGAGCCTCACCTGATGAATCAGGTGCTAAATGCATAGTGCCATTAAATTGCTTTCCTGGAGGTGGAGTTTGTTGTGGATGACTTCCAGTTACCCCAAGCTTACCGTTTCTTTCATTTTGGCATGAATTAGGCACAGGCAAACCAAATGGTTGAGGAGATGACTCTTCCTTCAGAGAAGAAGGCTGTTGACACATATTTAAACATGAACTTGATTTATCCTCATTCCTCATTCCTGCAATATAATGAAGAATCAGGTTATACAGTCATCTTCATGTTATTAAGAGTTGACTTTACCTCCTAAACCAGATATCAGAAAAGGTAGAAAGTTCAGAGAATGTCAAAAGCCTGCATTACCATTCATAAGCATCATCTCCCGTGAGCCAAGCTTGATGTTCCAATTAACTGATATTCCTGACAAGTCCTCATTTTTCTTTTCCAAGGCTGAGGCAGGTAACCTTTCATTGCAATACATTTTGTCAAAGCTATTGGATAGTTCAACTAAAGAAGGCACTTCTGGGATCATGTCAGATGAAGAAGCAGAATTGAACAGACTGGGGGCTTGCTTCCATGGTACAGGACCTGATCCAGCTAGCTGACTCCAACCTTTGCCAGATAGGTCTCTAAGTCTATCCGATAAACGATTTTGAAGGGGAAAGGACTGTGGCCAAGGCAGGTTAGATGGCTGAGATACAGATAACAGAATAGAGTTACTATGCCAAAATTGTTTCATCCAATGATAAAAACAGGTAAAGTGAGATATTGTCCAAGCATCATGTCACAACAATCAAGTGCAGCTTAATTACTAGATATGGAGTTCAAGATTTAAAGGTATAAACCAAAAGTGACAAAAAGGCATTTGCAACTAAGAGGGAAACCATAGACACTTACCAAAATAATATTTTTGCGGGCACATGCATAACATTCAATTCCTCCAGGATCCAACAACATAAAAGCATGACTTGAAACAATACACCCACAATGAATCCGCTGCAAAGAATGATTAATCATCAGTTCAAACTACATAATTCAAAGTCAGCTTTGGAAACTATGTAAATTTCTTTGCAGCAAACACAGTAACAAAAACGTTAATAAAGCATTTCAAACAACCATAAAAAAGATTCGGCTCACCTTTCGACAAGTCTCACAACTCCTCCAACCAGAAGCATTTGAGTGAAAAATTTCACAGAACCTCCCTTCTTCAAAAGCAGAGCTAAGTATCCCGGAACAACCAAATTTTACAAAAGGAACAGCACATATGCATCAAGCAAGAAAACAATATCAAAACACATGATAAGCAACAGGCACAATTATTTACATATGGTCAATTAAATTCTTGATCAAGACATTTGTTATTGAGTACAAAAGACCAAAGTGTATTTATTTATTTGCTCTTTCTATCATAAAGGTCAACCTCTGTTACTGAACTTATTAAAACCTCTTATGGCAGAAAGAACAAAATTCTTTTGACCAGATAACACATTAGATCCTTTATGTTGTCCATTCAGTTTGTACATAATCCAACATAGGCATAAAAATAAAAATAATTTAGAGAATAACATTGACTAAAGATAATATGGGATGAACAAGGAAGAATTTGATTTGAGGTGAGCATTCAGACAGAATAGGTTACTCAGATAAACTAAAGAAACAGCTTCTTTCAGATGAATATCGAACACAATATATCAAAGCCATCATAACGAGAAGAACAAAATGTTGAACTCAAACTAAGCATTTGAAAAATACATATGAATTGAAAAGAGATGTGTTCATGTAAAGAAAAAATAACTTCAAAAACCATCACTAGAAAAAAACAAAGAATAACCTCCATTACTTAACATCTACTGAAGCAACAGAAAAAACAGCAGTCATGACTCTAGTAAGGAGATCTAAACTAGTGAAGCAATAAGGAATCATCCATTTAATAGTAAACTTTGGTTTTTGTTTTTTTTTTATCAGCAAAGATAATTATATATATATATATATAAAAGGAAAGAAAACAACACAGTACAATAGTAAACTTTAGTTTAATGAGGCCAATCCTAATATCACTCAATGTAATTCCTGATTCCTATGGTGAGGGTTTATGTTAAAATAAAATGTTGCCCAATAGCACAAAAGGTAGTAGTTTCTTTAGCTTCCTCCCCTCTTCAGAAGAGACAATTTCTTCAAGCTAAAATGTAGTTCTTAATAGCACACTTACCACAATAAGGCTACAGCAAATAGCACATAACATAGTGCTTTTGCATTAATGTAAATACTTTTGGTATATTTAATATAATTCAAAATGACAATAACATGTAAGTAAAGTACTATACTCCATCCGTTCCATATTATATGATGTTTAAGATTTTGGCATACGAAATAACGAATGCAATTAATTTGTTGAATTTCATAAAAAATATTAGGTAAATTCCTAATATACCCTTTATCTATCTAGTTAATTACTCATTTACTCCTACTATACATTACTCGCACTATGTATTGATTAAGGGTAGTCCTAGAAAAAAGTATTTAATGCAGCATTGATTTTGTAAAATGACTCTATTTTGAAACAATTTCTTTTCTCTTTAAAATGTCATATAATCTGGAATGGAGGGATTAAGGATACAGAAGTTGCCAGAGAAATCAGGCCACAAACTCAATGATGGTCAATCCTTTTTATTTAGATAATAAGTGGTGCATGGGATAGGGAAAAGAATGGGGTTAAGTTAAACCGTGATGAGAAATTTAAAGGGGCCAAGGACTGTTAAAATAGTACAAATACTTAGAAATTAAAATAGTGCATATGGATAACATAGCAAGCGAAATACCAGCCCTGAGAATTTCACAGTACAGTAGGGTGGCACAAAGACCAGTTGCATGTCCCATATCTCAGTATTAATAACTATGCACCACCAATGTCCCACGCTCAAACAAATAATACACTCAGCACGGGAGCTCATACAAAATTTCTGTTCTAGTTGAAATATCGGCAATAAACAGCTATGGATCATAATTTGAGAAGCAGCAACCCCGCTCTATGCTTAACTTAGTTCCAAATTGAAACGCTACATAATTAGAAAAGCTCCAATTACATTTCAGACTGCAATAACTGTAAGAACTAGGGAAATCAAAGCTGTACGTGGAATATGTGAACCCATACCACCGGACCCCCAAAGAAAAAAGAGAAATACCATCCTCATTTAATTCAAAATCACCATAAGTTTATTTCTTTTTTTTTTAAGAGACCATAAGTTTATTTTCTTATCGTTAATAAAAACAAATAATTCACACCACAAACCTAATACCCTCTAAAAAGTTTTTTCTTTTTTCCTCATGACAACATACTTGAGGTCTAAAGCAGTAAACTTTATTCAAATTTGCAGGAGGAATGCCCAAACCTAGAAACCTCAGCTAACTAAATAACTAATAATCCCAATCTCTTAAACTAACTGCCACGTGTAACTAGCTCTAAAATCAAAATAAAAACAAAACAGAAACAGAAACATGGAAATGAAAATATTTTATTTAAAAAAAAAATAACAGAAGAAAGATATAGGAATTTTTGTTTTCCAGAAAAAATCAAATAGAACACTGTACGAGTCAACAAAATAGTGAAAGTTATTAATTTACTAACCCGCATCGATCACAAAGCTCGGCTAGTTCTCCGCTGCGGAGTCTCCACCCTTTCTTAGGTCTTTCGGACTTCAACTCTTTGCAGTCGGAATTGAAGCATAGCTTGGAGGACGAAGACGAAGCCGAAGCCATAGCGACTCCGAACCCCAACCGAATCCACAACCACAACGGTTGGTGCGGCCTGATCTGCAATTAGAGAGAGAAAACGAGGAGGGTTTTAGAGAGAGAAAGTAAGGGCATGCGTAAGTTAGTAGTAGTGAGTGTTTTTTAAGTGAGAGAAAAAAAAACGGGGTTTTTAAAAGTAGTAGTAGTTGTTGTTATACCACTACTGTTCATTCGGCGTCGTCGTTTCTCTCTCCCTCCCTTTTATAACTTTTCTGTCTCTCTCTCTCTCTCCTCTTCCTCCACGGATAAAATGAGAAAATCTCACATCATCATTACTATAACTCTCTTACACCCTCTTTTTTTAATTCAAACCTAATGTAATTTGTTTATGAGATCTAATTCAATTGTTGAATAGATTATATAAATTATTATATTATTTATAATTTATACCGATAAAAAAAATTAATAAGATTCACATTAATATAAAATTTAATCAGCAAAAAAAACATTAATATAAAACATTGATCAATACTAATATAAATTAATATTATGTTAGAAAAAAGGCTCTGTTAATGTTTTTTTCTTCTTATTGTTATCATCATGTCATAAAAAAACAAACAAGGAGACCTTTAAAACACACTAGGCCACCAGTCTCTTCTTGACGTGGTTTAGCCTTTGTCCGTTTTCATATTAAAAGAAAACATTGTAAGAAAACAAACACGATGGATTAATTAATTAATAAAATATAAAAATAATAAAAATTGAAAGTTATTTATAAGTTACGTAATAATATAACTTTATGTTGTATTAGTATTTATAATTTCTATAAGCTTTTTTCACTTTGGTCATAAAACCACTTCATCAATTCCGTAATCCAAGAATGTAAAAGTAGAAATGCACATTCCAAATCTTGATAATATAGAGCCCCGAACTGAATATAAGTATCTTACAAACTATAATCAGTAAAATTCCAATCTTAGGGTGTAAAATATGGTGAAGTGGTTCTATAAAAAGGTTGGAAAAGTGAGACGGGGAAAACACGATAAGGGCAGATCGGTAATTAGAAGGGGTTTGACTGGTGCCGGACGCGTGGGAATCGAAGTTGAGGAATGAGGATAATGGGAGCACGTGAAAGGAATGGAAGGGGCGAGTGGAGTATTAATGTCATGACGCGCCGAGGTGAGAGTGGGGGTCATTAAGGTAAAATAGCCAATTATCTTGCATGGTCCGCGAGCTCACGCGACGCAATCACGTAATTGATAATTCACAACTCCCAATACCTACCTCATGATATTTAATGGACCACGCACCTTCTAACAACACGCGCTTCTTGTTTCCAAATAACGTTGAGCAAATTAATTTCCATGTTATTTCTTTTAACATCAGAAAATTACGTTTTATATTTTAAAAATATATATTTTAATGTAAATAAAAAATTTATATTAATATTATATATATCAACTATGTACAGCGTAACATGTATTTTTTTGTTATTACGAAAAAATACATATAGATTAAATTTAAGTAATTTTAGATAAAACATAATTTCACTCGACTTCTTTAAGTGGTTATATAACCATTAATTCATTCATTTTTAATCTTGAGTATCTCTACATATATCTGTATATATAATTCAGATTACTTAATTCAGATTTTTATGTACCTTGAAATTAAGTTTTCATTCTTCAAGACTTTTATTTTTCTGTTACTATTGCTGCGCAACTTAAGTCAATAATAATGCAGCGCGGCGTGGAGATAATGCCCAAAAATAAAATAGAATCATTATCAAAACACGACTGGTCCTTGTATGTTAATTAATATCTGAATATAACATGTGTGTTAGCAAATTACATAAAACATATAGTACGTAGTATTGTTAAACTTTTTTTTTTTACCAAATTGTTAAACAACCATGCAAGTCAGTGCTTTGCACATATCCATAAATAGCATGCATATTTTTTCTCTTTATTTTAAATTGTTTCACGTCAAGATTGAGACATCCCGTGCTCCATGAAAGAACAAGTAGTTTTGGAACAACAGATCTTCCAACTAAATACATGCATTCAAGTTGAAAATGACAAGGCCAACAACCAATTTGACGGGTGTAGGAAAATTCTATAGTAATCCTTAATCATCGTTGGATTGAGATTAACCAGGACAAGAAACAATATTGGTTTTTCGTCCTGATGATATGATAAATACTATAGTGAGAGATAGGCACACATTGTTTGGTACAAAAGTGATAAACAAACCAATCTCGACCACATCTTTATCTAAGCATCTATGATCCATGTAGCAGCAACGCTGTTTTCCTAGTTGGTTGTTTCTTCCGAAAAAGCAATACGTTTCCTTTTTATTATTGCCAAGAGTTTAATAATTCAAGGCTAATTCAAATATGTTCGAAATATAAGTTACAAAGGTATTGTTCACTAACAATGTACTCACATGGACAACAAACAGAAATTTTTATACTATATATGTTTGATCTTTATCAATAGTATTAATCATTATTGGTAATAATTAAAATATTAAAATATATTATTTTTTGTACAAATTTATATAATATTATTGACAATGCCTATCCTCCACTGACAATGTGCTCAAATAGGCAGCATAATTCATTTTGTGTCATATGAGTTTAATTTTTGTCAACTTGACTAACCTTTATTAAAAATTAAAACATATTAATTTCTTTTCTAAATTGTACAAATTTATACAATATTATTGGCAATGTTAGTCATTGTTGTTATCGCCAAAAATAATTCGAGGATTTGAAGTAGAATATTTAAAATTGGCCGAGGAACCCAAATAACTTAATTTCAGAGATAAAATAATTTAACTATCTAAAAAGAGAGAGAGAACAGGCCAAAGTTACACGTAGTCCAGACTAAAGAGATCAAAATTGTAATTATATATATCTCCTTTTTATTTGCCTTTCAATTTCGTTTGGCTTTTTTCATTCCACTAATCAAGCACTACCGTGACGTTCAATTCACTACTTTTATTATGACACTTAGTTACAGCACATGCTACCTATAATACAAATCCTTTGACTTCAAGTCCTGGAAATCAATAACAAAAGTGAACATAGAAGCAAAATAAAGGGTGAGAGGTTACCTTTGTCTTTCCGCCCCATCACATCTGCCAAGAAGCAACTTCGATTTGATTCACATGAAGGAACAAATCTGTGATCTAAATGGCATTACTCGTAGCATAGGATTAAACGGCAAAAAGAAAGGGAAAAAAATAGTAGAAGGAACGAGACAAGAACGTAAGTGCAAGTTAGAAGCGTAGAGCACATAATAAGGAAATATTCTTGTCATTACCGCATATACATGTGCTGGGTAACTAAGGACAAAAAAAGACAAAAATTTCGGCTATAAGCTATTATCTATTGCCTTATCTCTTGCGATGATAAGAGTTGCCAACTAACGCTATTAGAATTATGCTACTTTATATACTATCTTCTTTAATTATCCAATCTTCTATATTCATAGTTGCGTAAAAATATGAGCTTTTAACCATTAGCTTTATAACTCGTTCATAACTCTTCGTTGGTAAATTTATTGTCACTGAATATATACATGGATACTATACGACTTTGATGATGACCTTTATCATGACATCTTTGATATCACAAATTTGATAAGTGTTATCTTTATAATAATACGCTCAACTGGTAATCTCAAATAGGACAAAAAACTTTAGGTTCAATTTTGACATAGAAATACTCAATAACCCGTGATTATGACTTACCACATATGTCCCGACCTTGTAATGTTATAACTTTTGAAAGATGTTAATGAGTGTTATTAAAGTATTGGTTAAGAAAATAGTAGTAATATTTAATAAAATATTCATTATATTAAAATATAAAAATCATTTAGCATTCAATTTTGAAGTGATTGAGAATATTGAAAGCAAAGTATTAATGTTTTTTAGGGCACGCATAACGTTTTTAACTCAAGCTCTTAAAATATATGTTAGCAAAAGCAAGAGCGCAATACCCGTAACATTTTATATACCTTTATAATTTAATTTACAAAACATAATATATCAAAAATTAAAAATAATATGCAAATGTCAGGATAATTATACTACCTCTAGGTAAAATATACTATTACTTGTTTCTTATAATAAAAAACGGATGTAATATTTATAACTTCTCTTAAAAAATAAGATGGTTGTCTAAATCATGGTTCATATAATTAATATTGAGCAAATTAAAGCTTGATGAATATCTATTCAACCACAAGACATATGTAATTATTTCATTGTTGAATCTTTTTTTTTTAACCAAAAGACATTCAAGATTTTTATTTGATACTCAACTAATCTCTTTTAATTAGATTAAGCTATTTTGAAATAAAGTGATAGTTACCCTTCCGAATTCATTATTGATCCATGATGCTACAGGTGGTATTCCCAAATTTGGCTTTTTCGGATTTTTGTTCTTTTTATTGGCCATTTGAGCTCTTTTGTAATAAAAAAATCCTAATGTAAGATCCAATTAAACTGAAGTTCAAGTACATCATCAATAACAACTCAGTTAATTCGTACATTGGTTGTGGCTACTCATTTATGATTATTACTTTAGATGGTATCTATATTATGTTTAAGAGATTTAATTATTGACAATGAGTTGGTTATGTCAATTAGATTAATTGTATCAGTTTTTATTATTTTAAGTTAGCTACCGAAGTTCATATGTGCGTGTGATATATCAATTGAATCAATGAATGAGAATAATTCTCTTTCATTTTCTCTCTACTCTACTACAAAAAAAAAAAAACCAAAACAAAGCATTACAACACTACCAAAAATATTTTATCTTTACTCCATACAAGGTATGGTATTAAAAGGAAAATTTCTCTACTCTATTCTCTAATCCTCTCTACCATCTTTGTTTTTCTCATTCCACATCGTTCATGGTTGCAATGAAAGATCCTTTCAACCCTACTTTTTGGGTCAATTACTATTTTGATTTCTCAACCATTAAGTGGAGACAAGTAAAATTCTGAATATGATAATCGCTCACATTGGCAAGAATAATTGCTGATTCCTCAGTGGCTTTCTCCCACAGTTTGATGAATTTAATCCTTAACTCTTTTTGGCTTTATAAGGCAACAACATTGTCACATCTTAGATTCTGAATTTAGTCTCTAATAGAAATCACTACTAGTGTGATATACCCTTCCTCAACTGCATAAATTTAGAGTAATCTTCACGAAAGGTTCCAGAGGCAAAATGGAATAAGAACATTTTAATATAACCCATTATTACATCATTTGCACCAGTGATTGTATTCGGCTACTGTTGGATTACAACCATATGGAATATGTCATGAGTTTCTCGTGGGAATCGATAACTCCTTTTCCCAAATTTGTGGATAGATTCTCCTCTTGAACCTCATCTCTCCATTTAGGTCCCTCCAAACTTGATGCTTTGACTGCTTCATTTGATCCTCAAGTGGCATTTACTGTCAAAAACTCTTCTGACAGTAAACCCAAGTTGGCAAAAAAGATAGACTATGGATTGCTTAGTCACGGATATTCCTCTAGGATGCAAGAAATACAAGCCTACCAATCAAGTTTTTGATCCGGTAGCATCAATCAAGTTTTTTGGTGCTTCTAGACACAATTTCTATTGACTGCTCGACAGTGTCAATAGCTATTAACTTTCCTTCAAAGCTAAATAAATATCCAAATCTTTTCAACCATGCTAAGAAAATATCGTTTTTCTTTCACTATTATTAATTTCTTTCACTTACAAAAGTTTGGATGCTTATGTTTTCCTGCTACTTTGTCGTCCAATGGAACCAAATTCACCGAAGTGCCATGCCTGTTGCGTTTGTGGGCTATTCTGTTTCTACGGGAACAAAGGCTACAAGCTACAATTTTATGGGGGAACACAGAAGATTACAAATAATAAATCAAACTTTAACATTACATACTACAATTTTATTTAATAATATACTTTTTTTGCAAAATTATAAATTCTCAAATAATATAGATACTCACAGAACAGATGCTATGTTATCCATCACACTCTCACTCATTTATGAAATTTGTATTCATATCTCACTCTCAGAAAATTTCCACAAATTGAAATTTTTTTCACTGTTTTCTCTCTCCCAAGTATTATACTTAGATATAAGTGTGCTTATATTGATTCAATAGAAAAAAAAATTATGCCCCTTTCTCCAACAACAAAAAAAGTAATTTTTTAAATTAAAATGTTTAAGAGAAATTTTAATTGAAAAAAAAGCTTTTGATATACAACAAACTGATGCAGATGTCCTAATTGCTAGGGGTGACTAGAGAATAAAGTGAATATAGTATTTGCTAATAAAAAATCAAGTAAACTTAGTAGCAGAGCTAGTCACGATTTTTTTTTCTTAAAAATCTTGTTGAAAGGGAATAAGCTTAAAAAAATTATTAAACAAATGTGGATGCAAGATTAATAGAATTAAAAAAAAAAAATTGAGACACAAGTGCTATGGACCCAAGGCTAAGAAGATTCACGAGCAATGACGATATCGTGTTTGTATTTATCAAATTCTAGTTTATTATTATTTTTATTTATTTATGCTAATGGTTACTCGTAATATACTCTAAAGTGTATCATTCACTTTAAAGGATAAAAAATCCACAATTGGTGTAACACGTTATTTAGACCCTTAGATCAAATTTAAATTTCTAGCAATTAAGCTTGGATTTCAATCATTTGAGTGCAAAATGGGATATATGCTTACTTTTATCATTTATACTCCAATTTATGCGGTGCTATACACTGTACAGGATAAACCCATGGACGGTTCTGTTTATACCAACAGTGAACATGAACGAAATGGGCCGAGGAACATAATTAAACCATTAAGTATTATTATATAGGGGTAAAAAGTGTTGCTAAACCTTGATCCACTGTTATCTGTAATTTATCATAGGCCATCAAAGTCTTCTGCTCACACTTGTAAGTTCCTTTCCCTCTTGCAAGAACCTCACCATCTGAATCTATGATCCCTTCTTTCTCTTGGTCCTTGGCGCGTGGACCAGGTTGCAAGTTGAAAGCCTTCACCTGAAATTTGTCACAAGATACAAAACTTGGCAAATTTTGTTATGGAAATAAACCAATGCATGGACATTTTAAAAGCTCAAAGTAACTGCTACGGAAGCATTGCGCTGAGACATATTGACGATCACACCTTTAGGTACGTGACATATGGAGATTTTACATGTCCTCCTTTATTCAGCTCTGACATCATTGACAATAATGGCAACGTTGGGCAATTCTTGATAATGATCAAGTCCAAATAACCATCGGAGAACTGCATTTAGCGAATCATAATAACAAAGGAAATGTCAGGCTCAAGCCCGTAAGTAATAATGCTTATCATACACATGCATTTATGTCTGAGCCTGCGTATAACAATGTCCCGCACTAGGCAGAAACTTATGGAAGTTAACATTTAGACCACTAAACAGTCTTCAGCAGGATTTTCTTAGATGTGAAAAATCCAGGTAGCAATTAAAGAGTTCAGAAATTATTACTCTGTTGTGCTTACTTTAATCTTCAATTACCATATCCATTGTTGTTAGTAACAGACTAACAGTCATTAAAATCAAGCAAATTAAGATGTAAACTCCTCATTATTGTGTAACAGCTCCATAGGGTGCATTTGGAATCAAATTGATACAGAATTGATCCTAGTAAAGGTTCCATCACTGCCATGGTAGCAATTGCAAACATTTCCCAGTATGACATTGACGAATAAAAGTGTGAGAAATCAAACGACATGCTTGAATTCTTAGTCACTCAAAACTAACCTTCGCATCAGGCGCTGCCAATGTGTCTTCGGCACCCCAAGGTACATTGTGAAGCCAGACAGAAATAAAGGGTCCATTTATAACTCTCCAATTCAGATTTTCCAAGTTTATTTCAGGTCCTAGATAGCAAAGTCTTTGCAAATTAGCACGTTCTGCTTCACTTGAATCACTGTTGCTTCCTTTGCCAGTAGTAGATTTGCCAGGGTAACTTGTGGGCTCCCCAAAAGCTTCATACCCAGGTGCAGGCACAAAAGAAACACATCCAATGTATTGCCTCAAATTGAGGAGTCGACAGAGACCCTGAAGCAGAAAGCGGTGAATAAAAAAAACAATGAATAAATTCAATAACTTATCTGTCAAGGTAATTGCAGTGCAAGTTTTACAATGAAATTGAAAATTGCATCAAAAGCAAAGTCAGAAAAGCTTAGTTATGTTACATCCTATACTTAAGTTCCCCACTAAAGGGTCACTCGTATTACAATAACAAGGAGGTAAGTGTTCAGAAATGAACAAAATGAGGATTTAATTATAAGTAAGAAATCATCATCCCCTAAAAACAAAGGCAAGTGTCCTTAGTGCTTACAACAAAGCCATTATGTAGTTCTCTTTTCCTTTATATTTTGGATCTGTTTCTCAGAGACATATACAGACATGTATAGTTACCATAAGATATACAAGTAGACAGAAACTACTGGAAACTGAAAAGAAACAACAAAACTAGAGAGGTAAACAATATATATATTGGACTAGATTGGCACTTTTGTCAAGTGTGTCTAGCTACTAGTTTTGGCCTTTTTGTCACAACTTATTTTCATAAAAGATATAATTTATTTTTAAAAGATAATCACCTTGTTAGTTTTCATGCATTTGTTTCAGCTTTTCAAAATAACCAAAAGCTGAAAAGAACCTAAAATCTGATTAAAAGCAGAAGTTATTTTCAATAGCTACCTTCTCATAAAATCAGTTGTTTCTTTTTTAAAAAAGTGATTTTTATGATTGTAAACAAACATAACTTAGTTTCTACCTTTAAAATCTCTAAAAAATAATCACTAAAATATTTTTCATCAAAATCACTTTTTTTTAATTTTCTAGTGCTAGAAATCAAAAGTGTATTTTCTGAACTGAGGATTGGAAGGCATTCTACATATAGTCAAACAACTTCAGACATACCCAAAACTAAAGCAGATGACCTGCAACCTGCAATTTGGTGTTTTTTATTTTTCATTCACTTTCCTTCCATCAAACCAAGTGAGTAGAAGATAATTGCAACGATAATCCATATATGAGACACACATATAAGTGAAAGAAAAACATAATTAATAAACATGCAAAAGTTATAAAATGGACTACTAACATAAAAATCTAGGCGAGCACTTCCCATCCACCGGTACTTTTCAGACTCAATGTCAATATCTGCCACCAGACCTGAAATAGAATAATAACTCCTATGGATATCATACAATATGTCAAGTCAATTGCATGGTTAGAACTAAGAATCATATGCAGACCCAAGTCTGGATAAATCAAGAAGAGAAAGAAAAAATTGCGAACAGTTAGCCTAGATGTTTTAACACATCTGCCACCACCTCATTGCATTAATCTAGTACATGGTGAGAGTAATTACCCCATGCGAGCATCAATATACTGAAAAATCTGGTTTCCCCTTGTGTGATGGTAGCCACATCAAGTGGTCGTTTACTGCCTGCCAGTATTTAAAAAAACAGTTTAAACATATAACAGCACAGAAAAAAATGGACATGACATGTTTGAATGACATAAATAGATTGAAACCCCGTATAATGGCAAGAACGGCATTAGCTACTTCACAAGGATCACCAACTGAATCAAGAAGAGATTTTGCCATGCCATTTCCCGTACCTTCAAAGCATGGAAGAACTTATTAGCTTGGCACAACAAAATTTGTCTAGTTACCCATTCACTCATTGTGTACAGATAACAAAATATAAACCTTTAAACAAAACCCAGTGAATAATACTAGCCCCACTTCTCAATTCCTGATAAAAATTTACAGACAATAGCTTCATTTTCCCACCCTTGACCAATAAGCACTTTAAAGTGACAAGTTTAATTAGATAAACCCTAATCAACAAAATAATGATGATGATAATAAACCTGCAGGAACTACCCCAAGGGGCATCTTTATTGCCGTATCCCAATCCTCTCTTTGGAGAAGACCATTTACAACCTACTAAATGTGCAATGTTTGTCAGATTCAGAAAAACAATTAATATAGACATCAAAAGTGAACTAGTGCAAAAGCATTTTAGAATGCACAGGTTACATGGCAAAACTTAAAAGTGAACCACATTGCTATTTGGTTTCCCACAGATGTCATAACTTGCATTCAGATCTTCTGAGCTTCATTGGTATTGCCCACAACAACCTAATCCCCAGAGACCAACAAGTTTCTCGAAAAAGAACAGAATCAAGGTATTGACTGAATATTTATCAATTAGTCCATGGGCATGATCCAATAAACCAGTTCAGTATTAGCATATCTTGGTAGGATACCTCAAAGTCATAGGTGTAGAAGTAGTGGAAACGAATGTTGCTCATTCATACATTAAGAACATCTCTCAAAGACTCAAACCTGTTCTTTCTTTCTCTCATTTTTTTTTTTCGTTTCTAACAAGATTAGGAAAAACCATCACTGCCATCATGCAAATAACAAGTGTTGGACGGAACACAGAATTAATTATTCCTCAATATTTTGCATTACAAAAGTGAAGGGTGAAAAAGAGTGTGATCTGATCACTATTATGATCATTATTTTCTATTAAAAACCACGAACAAGATGATGATAACAAATAGTGCAACAAGTGTAATGGCAACGAAACTAACCTCAACCAAAATTCCATCTCCACTGACACAAACAATCCCATCGTATTTAGTAATATCTAGCGAACGAGCAACTTCCTTTGCATGGAGCTGGTGCTTGGTTTCTGAGGAAAATCACATCATATTCATAAAAATATAAAATTACAAATGAAAAGGGCAATAGCAACAACAAGAAGGAAACATGGTCGAAGAGTTAGAGCACCTTGAACGGAGATTTGGATTTGAGCATCTTCAAGAAGAGGTTTCACTTGTTCAGCGAAAATCTTCGTCGCGGATTTCTTCCCACCAAACGGATTAACAAAAACCAACAACCTCTTAGGACGACCTGCATTTCAGTACATGTTTGGATTTCACTTCAAGAGAGCTCAGAATTACTTTTAACCTTAACCGTGACGAGACAAAGGTGAAAATTAATTTACCGAGAGAGTCAATGAATTCACGAAGTTTATGGCACCAGAGCCTGTGAGATTCCTCGGAGGAAGGCATAAAGACGACATCGTTTCTAACGAGTCTTGCAGGCGCGCTGGTGATGCAGCATCCGTCTCGGCTCTCCACGAGGCTCTTGATTTTTATGTAGGGCCCACTGGCAACGATCCCGAGGACGTCCTTTTCGATCGACAAACACCGTTGGATTCCCTCCGACCACCATAGACGGCCGTCGGCGAGCAGAGCAAGCGGCGTGACGGAACCGTTAACGGTGACCCGGTCCGACATTAACGGACGCTGCTGGAGATCCATATCCGGCTTCGCTCTGGGATGGCCCACCCCCTCGTCCGGTTCGATAGCGAACCGTCAAATAATGACGATAATTAGAACCGGATTTTGGCGTTGAGAGAGAGAGATTGGGAAATGCTATTAGCCAACGATTACAATGCAAGTAACTACTAAACTTAGAAAATGGTAACTGATGAATGATGGTGGTGTTTTTGCCTAGACGCCTTGTTTGACGCCAACCTGTTTAGTAGGATAGGACATCATCATCAAGCATTATCATTCTATCTATTTATCCATATTTGTATTTATAATTAATAATAAACGGAATTTGCTATTTAATAACAAGTAACACTCCCTGTTGTATTCAAAAAAATTATAGTTATAATAACTTGTTAACTTATTTTTTTTTTATAAAATAAGATAATGTAAATTAGCAAATATTTATTAACTTATACCTACTCGTTTTTTAAGAAAGTAAATTTACAAGTTACTACATTTAGGTATATTTTAAGATATTTGTAGTTGTAACTTGTTAACCTTTTCCTTCTAAAAATGAAATAGTGCAAGTTAATAAATCCCTTAATAAATGAATGCAATGGTATGAAAAATATTTAAATGCTTTGAGTTTTTGAACACTTTCTTTCTCCTAATTTTACATTTAATTGATTAAAGTACTTTGTCTATAAATTAGAGTAACTCGATATGTTGATACGTATGATGCATGGATTACTAGTATTTTGATCTCAAGTCCACTACATTATTAGGTTCATTGCATTTGAAATATTGTTTACTCTACCTTCTTTTTAAGCTTTTATAATTTTGTACTTAAAAGATACCTCAATAGAGAAGACTTTTATAAATTATATCAGTCTTAATTCTTAAATAATATAAAATTATTTGATGTATTAGAAAAGTTGTCCCCCATCAAGGCTAAGGCTTATATATGTGAAAGTTAAATTTTTTTTTGCCTATTAAGCTCGAGGTTGAGTAACATTTTAAGTCCATCAAACAATATAAAATTTATAGTATCCCAATTTTATCTTTTACATGCTAGGATCAAGGTTGAAGGAATGTGTGTCTTCCTAAATTTAGGTTGAGATCTTAAATTTGACGTCCTTATTTATCACTCACTTATTAATTAAGTTTTTTTATTGATAGTTGGGTATCTTTTCTAACAATTTAGCTCAAGTAAATGTTGAGAACTTATACATGATATTTTTTAGTCATTTTGGATAAAAAACCATCAATATCTCTAAAGGGATCCTCTTCCTATAGTTATAGAAATGTTTCTTGTATCATACCATAATTTTATCCCACAATAATAAGAATTACTCAATAGTGTGAAAGACCTATCAATACTCTATTTTGAAAACTCTAAGAGAGAAAAACACTTATTTTAAATACTCTTGTCACAAATTATTTTTGAGACATTATCTATGAGTGATTTGTAAAAAAAAAAGTTATTATATATTATACTAATATTTTTTCATCTCATTTAACAGTTTTTCTTTCACATCTCATTTATTTCCTTTCGTCACCCTTCTCTTACTTTTTCATCATCCTAATTCCTAACCATCGTATTTCTTATTTTTCTCTCTCCCACTACTTCTCTCTCTTCTTCATCCTGTGGTTCTCAATACCTAATCCACACCCAATAAAAAGTGTATTTAAATTCAAATGAAAAAATATACTATACAAATATATCATCTAAATAATATTATTCTCTTAGATACATGTATTAAACCTTAATCTTTTTAAAAGATATTCAACCTTAATAACTTAATAATATCCTACAAGCAAGTTGATGTTGCTAAATGATTAAGCACGTTAACATCCTCCAAAAGACATTTTAAAAATTCCACTTATTTTATTTTGAAAGTATTTTTTTATATAGGAAAAATTAGGTGAGTAGGATCAGAGCTCACTAGGATCAGAGCAAATCTTAAAGCTCAAAAAACACTTACATAAATATTTATAAATTATCCACTAATAAAATTTTCACATTAACAACAAAATTAAACCCCATCTATTCGTGATATGAGTCTATTTTTTACTAAATGACAATTTTTTTAATTGTTATATAACATCAGTCTCGTGCTAACAAAATGTAGCAAAAGAAAATAATACTACCAAAGATAATAAAATGTAAATGTGAAAATATTAAATATATTTTTCTTTTAAAATATGTTTTTTAAATATATTTTAGCTCATGTACTTTTATTAGATATTTTAATGACTATGTATTATATTTACAAGATCATTTAATCACAAATCATCACATAATTTTTAAAGTAATTATAATCAAAGAAACTTTGTTAGATAAAATTTGTGTACTTATGTATTTTTTTTTTATCCAACTTAGTGTGTGTTTATTTAATTATTTTAAAACAATACTTATTTATTTTTCTTAGTTTTATAAAAAACTAAAAAATGTAAATAATGATTTTCCTCAAATAATAAATTATTAAATATGTAAGGACACAACTTATTCTTCAAGTTAAAAAACCGACAGAAAAGTCAACAATTAAAAAAATAAAACAAAAGATATCATAAAAAGGGATAAAGGGAAGAAAGCACTGTATTCCATTGTGAGAAAAGAAAACATGAACATAGTGTGGCTTTTTAATGTTGCAACTCTGGTCTATCTTTTCTTTTCTTTTCTTTTCTTTTCTTTCAGCATGCTACGTAACTTTCATTACTATTTTCCAAGTGGCAAAAAAATATCAGCAATAGTCTCAACAATCAACATGACTATTTATGACGCCATGTTGTGGGAGTGGCACTGACAATGATAAAGCCACCCTGCTCCTGCTGAATCACCCCACGTGGCAATTGGCAAACCCCAGTAAAATAATGACAAAGATTCTCAATCCAACGGCCCAAATCCCGAGAGCTTCTGCGCCCGCAAGATCCATACCCCACCAACAAACACTTCCAGATTCCCAAACCGTTAGATTAGAGTTAGGCCCATCACTCCCACCGTTAGGCGTTAGCAGAAACAAATCTCCATAAAGAAAAACCAAAGTGTGTTCAGTTCGTTAACATAATAAGCGTCGAAAACGTAGAGAAAATTCGGGGAAATTTCTGAGATTCTGCTGTACATTCTTTATGCTGAGGAATTTCAACTTTCTGCTTTTCTATCCGCTCGCGTTGCACCGAATCCGTCACAGTTTTGCTTTGTGTCTCTTTTTTTTTATATAAAGGATTCGACGAAATCCGGCAGCTAGCAGAGGCCCGTTTGGTTGCTGAGAAAACGAAGGAAAATTAGTGTGAGATTCTTTTCTTTCACTTTCTCTGCAAGCAAACGGTGAGCATAATGCAGACGAGGTACATTGAGAGGTCGAGCAGCACGGCGAGGGAGAAGCGTGCCTTAGATTCAGGTTCCGCCGACGAAGATCAACCTCAAAGAAAGCGACCTGCTCTCGCTAGGTCGTCAACACTTCTTTCTACTTCTTCATTGTTCTATTCTACCATCTATATATATTGGTTATTTGTTCTATAAGTTGCATGTAGTTATCACTTAAAAAATATACTCCATATAGATTCGTTCTATGTGCCTGGTCCAAATAAGAACCTCCGTAGGTTCATTAAATGAAAGTTCTGTTTGATGGGAATTAAGCAATATGACTGGAATAATAATATCCAGTTTGGACCATAACTACTTGGAATGGATATAGACATACGCATAGTTTTCTTCAGCATGGATATACAATTATACACTTCTGTTGGGGGTAGTAGGAAGGGGGTCCTGACCATATTAACTGAATAAAACTAAATATGAGTAATTTTTAGGATAAGACTTACACATAGTTCCTTAGGTACTCTTGGTAGTTGGTACTGTTCTTATATAAAAAATTGGAGTTTCCTCTTGGGAATCTATGTTGATTTTTTATGTAAACCTTTATTGTGTGGATTACCAAACTGAAACTCTCATTTTGATTGGAAAACAACACCAACCACATCTATGGAACTGCGTACCTTGTTATTAGGGTATTAGCACTAATATGTTTATCAGTTAAAGCTTAATTTGCTGATCAATGCATTTGTTGTTTTTCTTCATTTATTCATACCAATTTGCAGTGTAATTGTTGAAGCCCTGAAGGTGGACAGTCTGCAGAAACTTTGTTCATCACTGGAGCCTATTCTTCGTAGAGTTGTAAGAAAATTAAGTTCATTGTGGTATTGATTTGCTTCTGGGAGGACTATATTGATTATTTGAAGTTATCACTTGTACCGATCAATCAATTGATTATCCCTTGAAACAGAAACCCTGGGTTACAGGCCCATTTGAGAAAACCGTTTGCCCTTTAGGATGGTAGGCCTTGGCTAGATATGTCAGTCATGTCACTGCTGGGAGGCTTAAGATAAAATTGGGTAGAGGACTAGAGATCTCATACTCAAACCTTAACAAGCTGAAAAAAGGTTAAGTCTTTTTTTTAAAACAAAAGAAATTTGTTCTTGTGAGAAAGGCTTCCGGGAATAACATATTTAATTACCTCACGCAGGCGCTAGCGCTACAGTCTCCATCATTTTGTCATGTGGTTGGTTTATTTATGTGTCTTGTGTTGTCCAATAGAATTCAATGGTCTGTCAAAAAAAATAAAAATAGAATTCAATGTAACAACTCCGTAGGTTAAGGGGATCTATATGTATGTATGCCACTTTGCATGAATGATGTTTGATCATGGATGCATCTCATATCTTATTCTTGCTTCCTGCTCAACAGGTTAGCGAAGAAGTAGAGTGTGCTTTAGCAAAATTAGTCCCTGCCAAGCTTAGTGGGAGGTATTATTTTGTCACCTCAAAGTCAATTTCATGACGCATATATGTCTCTTTATTTTTTATTACTAACCCATATTTGTTTGATAATTTGATCTTATCCTAATGTATTTGTATCTATATTTTATTTTTCTAATACTCAAACTGAAATACAGGTCTTCTCCCCAGAGCATAGAAGGCCCTGATGACAGCAGTCTACAATTACAATTCAGGACCAGGTTATCCCTTCCCCTCTTTACTGGTGGGAAAGTGGAGGGAGAGCATGGAAGCGCCATACATATTGTTTTGATTGATACAACAACAGGCCATGTTGTCACATCTGGCCCAGCTTCATGTGTGAAACTAGATGTTATTGTACTTGAAGGAGATTTCAATAACGAGGATGATGATAATTGGAGAGAGGAAGATTTCGATAGTCACGTAGTTAAAGAGCGAGAAGGAAAAAGACCTCTTCTGACTGGTGATCTGCAAGTGACACTGAAGGAGGGTGTAGGAACACTGGGTGAGCTTACATTTACAGACAACTCTAGCTGGATAAGGAGTAGGAAGTTCAGGATGGGGCTCAAAGTTTCCCCGGGTTGTTATGAGGGAATGCGTATTCGTGAAGCCAAAACAGAGGCCTTCACTGTTAAGGATCACCGTGGAGAATGTAAGTACATAAACTTCATTGTTTTATGTTCTATCCTTCTTCTGTAATGAAACTTATACTTGATTGCAGTATACAAGAAGCACTACCCACCTGCCTTGAATGATGAGGTCTGGAGACTGGAGAAGATTGGCAAGGATGGTTCCTTTCACAAAAGGCTAAATAAAGCAGGAATATATACCGTTGAAGATGTCGTACGACTTGTGGTCAGAGATCCACAGAGATTGCGGAATGTAAGAATCTATAGACACTTTTTCTCATGGGAAAGAGTTTCAAGTTTGATTTGATTTGGTGATTTAAATTTTTTCATCTATCCAAAATTTTCACGGATTAACTATCCTTATGTAGATTCTTGGGAGTGGCATGTCAAACAAAATGTGGGATGTTCTAGTCGAGCATGCAAAGACTTGTGTTCTTAGTGGAAAACACTATGTATACTATCCCGATGATGCAAGGAATGTTGGCGTTGTTTTCAATAACATCTATGAGTTGAGTGGTTTAATTACCAATGACCAATATTACTCTGCTGATTCTCTCTCCGACAGTCAAAAGGTAAGTCAACCTGTTCAGTAAATTTTGCATTTATGTTTGAATTTGGACTGAACTGTATGATTTCTTCCATAGTATGTTTAATGTGTATGATTTTTCATGCCACTTGATGAAAATGTGGTCCATTCGTGTGGCTTTGTTGTTAGTAAAAGCAATAACTGCAAGGAAGATCATGCGCTTAATAGGATCCGATGCATGACTGCAAGTCATTTTGCTTTTATTCTTGGAGTTCTTGCAGTACAACATGAAGCTTTTTGCCAGTTTTAGAATGTTGCTCTGGCATAGGATATCCACCATATTTATTTATTTATTTTTAACTCGTGTAAATTTCTGAAAAATGCGAGTCTCTCATTCTTGTAGGTTTATGTGGACACATTGGTGAAGAAGGCATATGAGAATTGGATGCATGTTATTGAGTATGATGGCAAGTCTCTGCTAAATTACAATCAGAATAAGACTTTGGGCACCTCCCAACCTCTGGCTCCAGTGAGTTCCCATGATTATTCAATTTCAAACTCACTTGATCAGCAGACCTCCATCCCAAGTCTACCAGTTCCAGTAACTGCAGGGCAGCCTTCAATGAATCCAGAAGTAACAGTTGGAGGTATATAGTTCCAACTATAAGATTATTATATTAGCAACAGTAACAAAGGCTTTTTTCAGGTTTTGTTTGCCTAATTTCTTTTTAAATTCCCTCCTTTATGTTTTTTCGTGTTGTTTTTCTTCTCTCTTATTCCTTTTCCTTTTTTCTCCTGTCCATTTAGCAAACTACAAAAATTGATACCTCCCAATGTGACGAATATTCTAGTGTAAAATCTGTGGTTGAGATGTGGGCAGGTCTCATTCACATTCAACGAGATTCAAAATTAATTCTATTAAAATCTACTCAACACTAGCTAGGGGTTAATGTTAGCAAAAAAAGAAGGATATCATTACATATTAAATTTATTGTGTTGATTTTTACCAAACATTATAAATGTGTAAACTACTTTTGTCACCATAGATGTTTGTCCTCAAAAGAATGATTTCAGACTGAGTATTTTGGTTGCTGACTACATATGAATAATGTGTGCAGGTTATCATAATGTTACGACTACCAGATGCTCAATGCAATCACAGAATGATAATCTTCATTCTTCTATTCAGTTTGATAACACTGCATTCCCACTACAAAACCAGCTAATGAGTGCTTCGCACCAATCTCAGTTTCCAATAAATGAAAATGGGCTAACTCTTGGTCCACGACAACCAGCCGCTCCTGGATTTCAGAATGTCAGCATTTCAAATCCTACTTATAGAGGATTGGAGGACTACTTCCCAGAGGATGAGATTCGAACTAGAAGTCACGAGATGCTAGAAAATGAAGATATGCAGCATCTGCTCCGTATATTTAATATGGGAGGAGGGCAATCTCATGCTTCCTTTAATACTCAAGAAGATGCATACCCTTATGCATCTGCTTACATGCCTGCAGCCTCCATGAGCTCCAACTTAGATGATGAACAAAACCGTTCCTCAGGAAAAGCTGGTGTGGGCTGGCTCAAGCTTAAGGCTGCTTTGAGATGGGGCATTTTTATTCGGAAGAGGGCTGCTGAGAGACGGGCACAACTTGTTGAGTTAGATGACCCATAGAATATGAAATCAGAGCCATCTTACCAGTTATGATCTGAGTTCTGAGCAATAACTTTTGTGGTTACAGCATGAAATACAACTTTCTGGTACTCAGAATAGCTGTCACGCTGAAGTTTTATAGCATGAGAAGACATGAAATCTGGATTGAATTATTTGGTGCAGCCTTAACTTAAAGCTCCTACTGTGCCTTCATAAACAGTTGTGCAGCGACCTCTGTCTGTACAGAATATCACCCTGCAACAACTCTTGTATCTGTTTTACTTGTCATGTTTTTTCCACTCTACATTCTTGCCTGCATGTTGTGAAGACCTGACAGTAATCCACCTGGTTTAAAGTTTAAACCCAAGTTTGCTGTGGCTTGATATTGCCAGGGTATCAATCCGGAAACTTGGAAAACTGGGGGAGTTTCTTCACACTTAGCAGGGTGTACTGAATTTCGTGTTGCAAGCTAGATGGGTTAATTCTAATTGGTTTGTTTTGTGTAGTTGCCTTGTGGTACAGTAGTTATAATCAATGCCGAATTGCTGGATTTGGAACTGCTATTTGCTTATTTCGCTTTGTGAATGTTTGAGTAGACATGCATGACATGTGACGGGCTACTAGTCCTGTGATACTGATCTAAAAAGTGAGAAAAGATGTTCCACGCTCATTTTTAACTGTGAATTACAAATTTTACACATTTCACAGTTCGTACGTAAAAAAAAAGTACAGTATTTATAACAAAGTGCTGTAATTTTTTGTTTATACGAAAGATATTTGGGATAAACTTTTTTGATCAGTTATTTGGGATAAACTAAAAAAAAACCTAATAGTATATTGAAGTGATGACAATTCAACCAAAGATCGTTGCTTAAAATATATAAGTCTAATATGCATTAAATTTTTTCTTATTAAAAAATTCATTAATTATTTTATCACCTTAATTTTGTGTGTGTTAATTATCACTCATAGTTATCTACGAATTTAATTATTTATCTTTTTTTTTCTTGATTTCAATCTCAACTCTTAATTAAATATTAATAATTGATAAACAATTTTTTTTTATCTTTACTTATTTGGTAATTCACATTTCTTACTTAGATGTCCTTTTATTGCATCGTTAATATTTAATTGTAGATACACAAAAGAGGCAAAAAATAATTTCATTATAGTTATTTTTATATGGTTTTTTAAGTAGTTTTATTTTCAAACAAAACTCGATTGGTTATTGTGACACATACCTCATTATCGACATTTTTTTTTTAAAAAAAAGAAGAAAAACTATTTTCATTAAAATTAAAAGATTGCTACAAGTCTTGATTCTTAGCAGTTTGATTTCCATCTCCTGGCATAATGTATAAAAAAAGCTGTTGCATAATTAATCATTCCGATTTTTTTTTCACGGGCTTTATTTCATTCTTATTAGTAACATATAACGATATATATATATATAAAGTGAATGTAACAAAAACAAATTTTATATTAGTAGTATAGTTCGCGTTCATCTCACCGAAGTTATTACTTATCACAAGATAAAATTTTACATGCAATGTCAAATTAATTAACAAGTCGAAAGCCACAATGGTTAGACTTTTTTTTTTTGAACATACCACAATGCTTAGATTGTCTAGCGTTTTTTCCCCAACAAAAATAACCAATGATATATATATAAAGTTAGAACTGAAATTGAGTTTAAATTTGAATTTGATAACTTTTAAGTCTCCTTTTCCAATACATGTATGTGAATAAATGCTGTAACAGAAGGTCAAATTCCTGGTCATATATGGAGTTACCTTTGTCACATGGTAGTATACGTTACTCCTCAAAACTTCAAAACAAATTGTTCCACATAAAATGAATCAGAACAAATATGTTTAAGAAAAGCCAAGTCAAAAGAAAAACGTATACAGTTTTTTTATATAAATTTATTATTTTCTTAAAAGTTTTAATAAAATTAATTTTCATCTGTCAAATACAATTAAGATATATGTAACTAAATTAATTAGGCTGCATACATTTGAGATTAACAAATGAGAACTTAGTAATTAAAACATTAATGGCTGAAACAAAGATTTTGAAAATTGTAAAAGAATTCAAATGAGCAGAGTGAGTAAACAGCTCAGGGACCCAAAGAGTGTGACTCCTTGCCATACAATCTTGGTTGGAGCAAAAGAAGTGCCAAAAGCATGCACGTAGTGAAACGACATAGCCTCGATTCGAAGCACATGTCGTTTCATGCGCTTGACCAGCAGAATATGAAGGCCACGTCACTGATTTTTTGTAACCGGTGGAAAGCGATTGAGCGTAACTGCATGCATCTTTATTTTTTAAAAAAAAAACCTTCCATATATAAAAACCCAGACTTGTCAGAAAAACGCATCCTCCTATTCCTCATTCCATATATTCACCCTGCTACAACAACAACGTTTAAGGTAACATCATTAATTTCATGTTTGTTGTTCAGCTATAAAACAAAGTCCAATGTCCCTAAATTTTTTCATCAGGTTCTGGGTTGATCACTGGTTGAAACCTGAGAACCAATCCTTATTACCTTCTCCTCTTCCAATTTTTCTGGGCTTAAATATTTCCCAATGGCCAAGAGAGCCAGAAGCGACTCAGAGTCACAGGCTCCTCGTATTTTCAAAGAACTTCCTCATGAAATGTTGGCGCACGTTTTCTCTTTCTTGCCCATTAAAGAGGCAGCGCAGCAATGCACCCTGGGATCCAAGTTCCGGGATTGCAAGCGTTACAATCGCAAATTCATTTTTGGTAGAGAGTTTGCGATGCGACGGAACCGAGAATCCGTCACTAAATTAGTGGATGGCCTGTTGGACACACACAAGGGTGATCGAATCGATTCATTTCAGCTCCATATCGACCCGGTTGGGGTTGAAGAGTTGCTTGAGAAGTGGCTCAGAATTTGTCTTGAGAAGAGGATCCAGGATCTTGACTTGTATTTTTTCCAACCGGGATATACACTCGCCGCGGATTTTCTCAACCAGCTCCGAAATTTGAGATCTTTGAAGCTGGCCCACTGCGAGTTCGAGTTACCGCTCGAGCTCCAAACTATGGCCAATCTGAGAAGTCTGATTCTGTGGCATGTCCCTCTCACGGATGAAAGGCTTCAGACTTTGATAGTCCGAAGTAGGATGCTTCGGACTATTGATTTGCTTCACTGCGCTGGAATTTCTCGCTTGGAGATCTATGCGCCCGAGCATAGATATTTCAAGATGTTGAGAATAGCTGGGTGTAAGAATTTGTCAATGGTTGAGGTTGATTCCCCAACTCTTCGGTGTGTGCACTACTATGGCCACGTACCAAGCAGAATAAGATTCCAGGCACCTCAATTGAGTGAGGCCTTGTTCAATTTTGTGCCTGCTGGGTCTAGAAGGTATTTGCAGGCTTCTGTGCTGGAAAACCTGGTCTGTGATATCCCCAATGTCACAGTTCTTACAGCTTCAGTCCTTATTCCTGAGGTATATATGTATTATTTGTTTCTAGTTCATTCTTTCTCGGTTTATTCAATTTTAAATCATGCTTGTTGGACAAAATTACTTAAGTTGTTTGTATTATTCTCTTATCAAAATTAACGTTTCACTTCAATAACATGTGGAATTAAACTATAAATGTATTATTAGAGAATTAAATGAATTAATTATGTAAACTAACTTCAATTCTGGTTAAAGAATGACACTAAAATCATCCACATAAATTTTATTCTTTTTTATGATAGATTGATGATGGTAACCTTTTTTTTTTAATAATTGGAATTCAGGCTTTGGCGGCTAAGTTTCACCGTGCAATTTCTGGAGAAATGTGCTATAATTTCTTAAATCTTTGTGAGCTTCACTTGATAATGGATGGAGGACTTTTTTGTAATCCTTATGATATTATCATGTTAACGAAGCACTGTCCGGTTCTAGAGAAACTGTTCATCGATGTAAGTATACTACTACTAATTAGTCCCCAAATAATAAGTTGTTGATTGATATGATGTTTAATTACATTCTAATATTTCATCCAGTTAGAAATAATAGATTATACTTCTCTTTGTTGTATTTCGTTCCGGCTCAGTCTTAAAGATGATCAGGGTTGTTGATTAGTTTCCCTGGTAATGATAGAAGTTTTTCACTGTTCGATTTCCATTCATAAGATTGTGCTTTTACTTACTTCTTAATTAATATAAATTCACTAACAAAAAAGTGTATTCATTGATGATTACGGATAATAAATTATCCTTAACTACTGATGTATATAAAATATTAATAATAAGAATTATATTTTATTATTAGATTTACTTTAATAAAATTATTACATTTATTTTTATATATTTATAATCATGTGTAAAATTATGCAAGTCTTTTAATTTTATTGTAATGACTTTGATTTATTTTTGTCTTAAATCTGACTTTAAACTATATTGTAGATGGATGATTACAGTTTTGAATGTGGACCGTATTGGGAATTGCATCAGAAGCCTAAGCTGGACAAATTTGATCACTACTTTGATCGGCTCAAATTTATTAAGCTCAAGGGTTTCAAGTTTCTACAGTCTGAACTTCAACTGGTAAAGATCCTTCTGAATAAAGCAACCCATTTGGAGGCTCTAATTCTTGTCTCACCAAAGAGTGGTCGTATTAAGTTATGGAGACCGGATGGACCCAAATATAGTCATCTTTTTGACTCTTGGAAATCATCGCCGGAAGTGAAAATAGTTTTATTTGAACATACGGCTGATCGTAGTCTTGTACATCCATCCCATTCAAAAGATTGGTTATTGTAGAGTTTGGATGTATGGTGACTAATTAAGGATATATGTTTGTAGAATATAAAAAAAATATAAGAATTAGATAATACATAGTAAAAATTTCATTAAAAAAAAAAAAACTTATGATAGTTTAGCACAATATGGTTAGAAGGATAGCATCGGGATAAACTCAACTTCAAGTTATTCAATTAGATTTTCAAAGTTGCTTAGGAAAAGGAGTCATCAGCACAAGAATTCAGGTTGCTCATGCTTGGAATTAAGGTCTATGATGTAGAATGTAGAGTTTGTTCTGTTTTATGTCTACATACCTTGTAATTCAATTTATACAGGAGTAATACTTGCTCCTTGCAACCTTTTTCTGCTGTTGTGATTAAAGATACTGTAATGCTAAAGTGCCAATTCTGTGGAATTGTTGTCCTATTGTAACTGTAAACTCAAGCGTAATGGTTTAGTGATGCATTAAGCTAGTTTTCTGGTTCAAATACTATAAAAAAATCTTTAGGGAAGGGGTGAATTGATTCAAGCTTCCACAGGACTACTTCCAAATGAGGGAGCCTGTGGATATACATAAAAATATATATGATCACTACAAGAACAATACATCTTTTCAATCATATTCTACTCCAAGACTAAACTTGAGTAGAATTCTCTTTGGTTATTGCGATAATTTTCATCCTACCTTTAGATGTGATAGATCTTGATACTAAAAATTATGATACTAATAACATTTTTTCATCTGCAAAATTATTCGAAATCTTACTTAAGATAATCAAGTGTAATTATCAACAATATATTGATAAACCTACTAATAAATTTGAATGTTCCTGCTGTATAAATCACAATACAAAATCTTATGTTCTAAAATATTTAGATATATATCTCATGGGTATAAAAAGGTGTGTTTTTTCTTGGTAAATTTACACTTGAAAACATGTCATTGGACTTGACCGATACATTTATACTCTAACACCGAGAAGAAAAAGGATTGTAGTTTTCAATGATGTGGAAGTTTCTCCCCAACTGAAGAGAATGTGCAATGACAGAATTTCTCTCAACTCTCAGAGGTCTCTCCTTTAAACCCTTCCTCGAGATATTTTGGTAATTATAAAATTTTCTATGTTTTATTCGAGTGAATTCAAGCTTGCATTTTGATGGTTTATTAGTTTTCGTTTTTTAAACGTGTTTTCTATTTTCTTAATTGAAGGTTCAAGTGCCGTGTGGTGTGGACCATGAAGATTTGGAGCAGCTTTTTAATGTGTCAAAAACTATTAGGGAAGCGGAGTAACTTGAGGTTAATTGCATTATTGATGTGTTTGTAATTTGATTATTCTAATCAGTAACTATATTGTCTATTGCATATTATGATGGCTAAGAAATTGCATTTAATGTCAGTACACCAAAGAAGAAAAGTTTTGTTTTTCTTAATCCATTTGATTTTGAGGATGTAAATGGGTTTAAGAAAAATGAAGTTCCAAATGTGCCATTGACGAAAGCAAAATCACGGTTGAATGGGAAGAAGTTGGATGCCAACATCTCGCAGGTCTTGTTTGCTTTCATGGATGAAGAATAGTGAGCCACGAAGGACAACTGAGGATAATGATTATTAGTTATAGATTACGTTGGATAGACATTACTTCCTTTGGTTAGAGAGGATTTGAGATCTACTTAGAAAGAGTTAGTGACCTATTTTGTTTCACACGTTAAATTTTTACAAGTTATTAGTTATTTCTTCAAATCCATTGTTGAAGATTGAGCTTGATATGAAATCTTTCATTTTCATGTACACATATTTAGGCAAATAGAAAATATATTTTAAAGATTTTGTTTGGAGGATAATTTTTGAACCTTCTACTTTGATAAATATGAGAGCATACAGAGTTGATAATGATATATTTTGTCCTATCTTAATAAAATCAGAAAGTTCAATTTTTCTTTAATAGTTTTTCTAACTTTCTCTCTTCATATATTGTTGTAGAAGATTAAATTTGCTTTAATGGAGTTTCTTGACAAAGATTCACTAAATGTTTTGTAATTCTGTGATATTTCCTCTTAATAGAGAAATTGATGAAGAAATTAATTTAAATTTTTTCTCTTAACATTGCCTGTTAGTTACTATTACCAAGAGTGAGGGAAGTGAATTGCCATATCATTATCATGGTGCACAGATGTGAAAGGTTTAAATTGTGAATAATTTTTGGGAATGAAAAACATAAAAGCTTTGCTTGTTAGGATTCCTGAGTGAAGACATGATTACAATCTTTCTCATTAAGCTTTTCACAGTGCATGGGGAATGGATAACGGTACAAAGCTACCTATTTTTTATGTTTCTTTTGGGTGAATTGAATTTGTACTAAATTACATAAGATTCACAAAATATTTATAATTCTGTGATATTTCATCATAATAGAGAAATTAAGGAAGGAGAAATTCATTTATTTATTTTTAATTTCACCGATGAATTGAAGTTGTATCATAAAAATTAGAAACAAATCATCAAGTTATTAACTTGCCTAGATAACTGTAGTAGTGTTTATTCTCCTATTTTATTTATCCAATAATATAATTATATATTTGTTTCTACAGCAACTATTATTAACAACGAACTCAACAATAATAATCTCATGCAGAAACGACTTCCATAAATTAAACTATTAAAATGCGTAATTTATTTTTTATTTTTTTGGGATTTAAATTCTAAAAATTTTAAATGTTTCATCGGATGAAAAAATTTTGTTCTTTCAAATTTTAATTCCTAGAAATATGAAACCAAACATCGTTTAAAATTAAAAATTGAGGTGTTAATAGGAAAGGAAAAGTGTTAAAAGCAATACCCTTTCTCTAATTGGATTAGTGGGCTAAGCCCAAACATGGAGGATCGTAGTAACTTGGTGCCTAGTGAGTATAAAATGCATGTGGCTCAGGTTTTTGATGTTTTGGCGCGTGTCCTTAACAAATAACAATGGCTTCGAACAAAAGGCATTTCGCTAAGGAAGACGACGATCCTCGCTCGTTCTCCAAGAAATCGAAGAAATCTGAATCTGAATCTGATGCATCTCCTTCTTCTCTTCGCGTTTTTCTCAATCCTGCGGACTGTGACTTGGGTATTCATTCTCACTTCACTATCATTCTTGTTACTTGTTTTCATTGAAAACCTAACATCTTATCAGAAGCACTGTAAAAAATTTGATGCTGAATAGTTAAAATTGATGGAATTTGAAAGAATCGCTAGTTATTGGTCTCTTAGGGGGCAGTGGTTTGGGGTTTTGTGAATTTAACGTCATAATATTTTCTCGAGCTATTAATACTTAGTTATACGCAAAATAGTCAAACATTTTATTGTTTTCTTTGTCTAACTCATTTATCTGTTACCTTTGGCAAGTTAATAGTTTGATGATTTATTGCTAGATTTCAATATTGATGGCAATGGACTTGTTGGATATGGCCTTCATGAGGAAGGGTTTGCTTTTTGCTGGTCCGGTGCCCGAGCTAACGTGGGAATAACCAGAGGTAGATATTGTTTTGCCTGCAAAGTTGTTTCTGCACAGACGGTTAACATGGAGAACACGGCCCCTGAGCAGCAGCATATTTGTCGCCTCGGGATTTCCAGAGGGGACAATACGGTTGGAAACCTAGGGGAGTCCAGGCAGAGCTTTGGATATGGTGGCACGGGCAAGTTTTCAAACTGTGGAAGATTCTTAGATTTTGGTGACAAGTTTGGTGTTGGTGATACAATAGTTTGTTGCGTTGACCTCGAAAGCAGACCGCTGGCTTCTATTGGTTTCTCCAAGAATCGGAAATGGTTGGGTGCTGCAACTCAATTTGATGTGGCTCGCCTTGGAGTGTTGGATTCTCCTCCAGGGAATTTACAATGGACATCAGCCCTTTTTCCACATGTGCTGTTGAAAAATGTTGTGGTCCAGATGCAGTTCAGTGTTGAAGATGGACTTGTTCCTGAAGATGGGTTCAAACCTTGGGCCTCGGCTGTGGAGGACGGAAACATAGTTATGGGACCTTCTTTTTCTGAACCAAGGGATTGTGAAGTGATAATGATGGTGGGATTACCAGCTTCAGGCAAGACTACATGGGCAGAAAAATGGGTGAAAGATCATCCAGAGAAGCGTTATGTGTTGCTTGGTACAAACTCAATTCTTGATCAGATGAAGGTTTGTGCTTTGTTTGGCTCAATGTTGTGACTTGTGATTATTGTTTTCTGTTCGTAGTTTTTGCTGAAAGTCAATGTTGTGCAGGTACCTGGACTATTGCGGAGAAACAACTATGGTGAAAGATTTGATCTCTTGATGGATAGGGCAACTCGAATTTTCAATATACTGCTATCCAGGGCAGCTAATATACCTCGCAATTATATAATTGACCAGACAAATGTCTATAAAAGTGCACGTAAGCGTAAGCTTGAGCCATTTGCTGATTATCAGAAGGTAGCTATTTATCTGATTGTTGGAGCTTGGAAGACAAATATTCTATTTCGTTTGGTAATATAATTTTTTGTCCATTTCAGATTGCTGTTGTTGTATTCCCAAAGCCGGATGAGCTCAAGATACGGTCTGATAAAAGATTTACAGAAATGGGGAAAGAAGTGCCACCTGATGCTGTGAATAAAATGATAGGTACTGTTAGGTTTTTTTTTTCATTTCCTTTACATGTTATCTGATGGTTTTGAGTTCGTTATTTCTCTTAACTTACAGTCTTCTTATGGCCTATTTATTTTGTTTATGGTTTTGGCAGCTAATTATGTTCTGCCTAAAAGCAAGGATATGCCTCGTTCAGATGAAGATTTTGATCAGGTATTTAGCAACCTAGTCTACAACTTTGGTAGTTTAGATACTGTGATTGTGAATCATAACAGTACTACAAGTCTATTCCATATTCTGCCTAAATCTTTAATTTTTATTTTAAGGTAATGTTTGTAGAACTGAACCGAGGCGAGTCTCAGAAATATTTGGATCAGATGAAGCAGAATCTTGCATATATATCTAGTAATAACTCATCAACATTACCCGCTGGAGGTTCTTTTGAGTCTTTTGCTGGTTCGACTTTGCAAAATAAAAGAAATTTGACAGGTTTTTATCTACGTGCGGTTATTTGTTTACCTTGCAGTATGTTTGTGTTATTTAATAGTACTACTTTTTAATGATCTTAACAACAATGATCTTTTGGTGAAAACAACAACAACAACAATGCACTTTGGTTCAGGCAGTGGTCTTCATCAGCCTGGCTCTTATGCTCCCATCGCTCCACCCAACTATGGGATGCCTGGTCAAGTTAGTCAGGTTTGCCCATTTTAGATATTTCTAATTGAAACTTTATCCAACTCATTTATTCTGTTTTTGTGGCAACGACGCTGATAACTGGGTGGAATCACTGTTCATAGGTTAATGCAAATAGGGGTATGAATCCATTTTCTGGAGTATATCCAGGATGTCGAATTCCGCATGTTGCCGGAGCAGCCTCTCCTTGTGAACCTTATTCCAATAATGAATCAAGTTGTTTTGCTAGAGATATTGCTGGTTATAATCAAACTTACGGTGCTATTCCGACTGGTGATATGCAGAATTACAACAACTCTGTTGTGGGTGGCCCATATAGGCCAAACATTGTAGAGAACAATATGATTTTCTGTGATGCTTTTCCTGATGCCTACAGGAGTCGCATGAATGAACCCTCTCCAATAGCAAGTGCAAGGGCAATGGCAACGGCAACGTCTTTCGATTATAGCACTCGTAATGAACCTTATCCTAGAGAGGTTTCCAGCCATTCCTTCGGAGGTTTCCGACCTGAACTGCATACTCGCTCCCCAACGACATTTGGTAGTTGCACTGTTCCATCTTTTTGACATATTTTTTAATTAATACAATCCTTATCTGTTACTATCTTATCTCAGATTCACTTTCCCCATATGAGACACCGACTCCAAGACCTCCTTATGGAAGTTCACCTAATAACACGCTGTATTCAGGAAGATATGCCTCTCAGCGTCCAAGATACTTCTAACTGCTGTGTGGATTCAGCTGGTCCACCTCATTGTCTATATATTAATGTTGTGAAGGGGAACAAGGCTTCACATCCACTGACTGCAAAATTTTGTATATATGTATATCTGTTCATGTTTCGGATATTTATTACTTGATTTATTTATGTACTTGAATGGAAAGTAATAAAGTGAGGTTTGTTTTATAGGCAAAAATATAAACGAAAAAGTAGTTTAGTTTTCTGTTCATTCATACATATAATTACCAAATGCAACCATGGATGAAGTTTGATGAATTTTAGTTTTTTCTTACGAAGGAATTTGTATATAAAGTAAGGAAATGTGGAGTAAGAGAATAAGAATACATCCACCCTTCACTTGAAGTTGGTTAAATTCATAAAATACTTCAATTCAAATCATGTATGGATATAATTTTGTCTTCTCACTTTAGGGGAGGTGAATCTACAAGTCATTGTTTTTCTGCAAAATTATCTGTTCAGAGTTCCGCAAGGAATTGCTTGCATGTATCTTTTTGTAAACCAATTAAAGACTATATACAAAGCATTTAACATTTTAATACGTTACTTATTCTTTTCAATACTATGCTACAAAAGTAATTGGAAAAGGAAAAAAAAAAGAGGCTCAATGCTCTGAACAGTTCTATAGAAGCAAGTTCTGTTAAGGTGTCGGATTATTGTCGAACAGGAACTTAATAAAGAAAGGGAGTTTTTCCAGGGCCTCAACTAAACAGCTTGAAGAGAAAATGATGAAAAACAAAAGCTAATCATGAATGGAGATGGAATCAAATGAAATAATCTAGCCACTTTACTTCTTTGAACAATGTGGTAGTCAATTTCAACAAGTTTAGTGTGTTCATCAAAATTATGATTAGAAGTAATGATACACGAATTGTCTATCACATCACAATATTGTAAAGCGGGAAAGATGATGGCCATTTCAAGATCTAGAAGTAAGTCGTCCACTGAATCTCACAAATAGTGGCAGTTAGTATTCTGTATTCAGATTTAGAAAAGTGAGCAACAACGGATAACGCCAAGAAATGAGAGTCATCAATGAAGGTAACCTGTTAACAAGATGAACTGCATGACTAATAGCATATGAAATGAATGATTTGGAAATGTGAGCTTGATAGAGTAGAGACCTATTCACATTAAGTATGTGAATGCTTTCGTTCTACCATGGAGTTTTGTTCATGTGTTTTAACACAAGAAGTTTAAGACTTTAAGGTAAAATTCCATGAGTAGCATAATTTGTGGCAAGAGGATCTCAGCACCATTATCAGTCCTAATGCACTTAATCATGCAATCAAATTGAATCTTTACAAAGGTAATAAAGTTGTAAACTAGATTTCTAGTTTTAGCATTCGATCTCATAAAAAAAAAAAAATCCAGGTGTGTGTGCCTTAAAAAATCATCACCAGTGAGAAAGTATCGATGACCATGACTAGAAGAAATAGTTACAGGCCCCCAATCATATTCATCCATATGAACTAAGTGAAAAGGAGCAGAAGTCTTGCTTGAATTTGAATTCTAAGTAAAAGATAGTTTAGTCAAATGAAAAAAATTACAACCTTTATTTGCAGTCAAATTGTACATATGGGAAATGGCTTGAAATATGTTTCAATATATTAAAAGAACAATATGTATTTACAGATGTGCTTAATGACAGAAGGGTGTAAAGTCCATGTCTACACATGGCAATCCATAAGTGGACCACTTCAAAAGTCCAAAGGGAAGGCAAGGAAACTACACTTTTAATGTTCATATTACCACCAACTTTGATACTTATTGCATGTATTATTTGTGTATATTGAGTTGCCAGAAAGAAGGATGAATAAAATAGTGCAGATGCTTAATTATGGAAGCTGACCAATCTGGGGGAAACTGAGCAATGTGAGAAATTTAGGTGTTGGGTTGGGTGGAAATGAACCTAAGCAAATAGGAAGTAATAAACTGGTGGCTGTAACTGACCCAAATGCAGGGTATAATAGTGGGACTTTTAATGCAGGGAATGTTGGGGAACAAGTAACTGTTGAAGAAACACATGCAATTAGTGTGGGGGAATAATGGAGCTCTTAACATGGTAATGATTTTGCACCTCGGGAGTTGTAGGTGGAAACTGAGTATGCTGACTTTCAGTAACTATTTATGATATTTGATGAACAAGAACTAATGTTTGCTTTGTTTGCCCTATCATCTTTGCATGGATGTTACTGAGCTGTTAATACAACATACATATATTTGTGATTTGCATTAAATGTGACATATCAAACATACAATGAATTTAGTGTTTAGAAATTTTTGGCAAATGGGTCCCTTATTTAATGTCTTGTTGAACTTGTATACTTAATGCATGAAGTGTTAGCTTTGCCTTTTCTTATTGCACGAAATATAAAGCATAAACACAATCATGGAATTGCAAAGAACTAACTAACTGGTTTGGTTGAAGCTGCGAAAGTCAACAGTCATCAATTCATTTTCGATGAATAGTTGAATACATAACCCTTTAAGCATAGGCATAGTGATAGTACAATAAGGTTCCGAAATACTAGCAGAATTTTAAATTTTCATATTGTTCCTTTTTTTTATATATAAAGATCACTTATAATTTAACTATTCTTAATGACATTACACAAGGTACTCTGAGATATTGGTACTGCCAACCTTGGATTTTATTTTTATTAGATCGTCCCATGAAAACACATAAGTTCAACAATTAAGTACGTTTTCGAAATTAAACATTCCACCCTCCATTCATAATTCATAAATAAAAGATTGAAGCCGACGCCAAAGCGAATTCACAAGTAAGATTGCGAAAAGTGAATGATAGAAAGGCAAGTCATCATCATTTTGACAAAGATCACAACCTAATTGTAACCACAAAAGCTATAGTATTTTCTCTACCCCAAAATATTTCATTATCTTCAGAAAGCTCAACTTCAGTTCTAGTGCAACAACAATTTTTTGTTGAGGCCTAATTCTGAAGAAAATGTCCTATCAGATTGCCTCAAATAAATCTTCTATCAAGAAACGCAACAACGGATTTGAGTGTTTTCTATCAGATTCGGTGACAAGGTCGCCAATTTCCGATTCAAGGTCCCATTTAGGAATCGTATGAAGCTACAGCTACCATGGTTTTAATTTATACAATAAATTTTATATTTAAAAGAGATAAAGATAATGAAGTCTGAGATGAAATATAGAGAAGGATAGACACAGAAAATTATGCTTAAATTGTTGTATATATTAATATAAGAATATCACATATCATTTGAAGATACTCATTTTATATGCTAAAATTGTTTACATCTTTCTCTATATATAAAAACAAAAAATTTACATGTCTCTTTATTTTTAAATTTCTCCGGTGTATGCATATAACAATGTTGGTCCTTGTTTTCTCTGGTTGGATCCATAAACGAGTATAGAAAAAGGAAAAAAAGTAAAAATGAAATAAGCTTCTCTTACAAGGTGATATTATTTTATGTATAAGTTAGAAATCAACTTTAAAAAACTTAATATGAGAGAGTTCTACAGATGAATTTATGCTTAAGTTAATTTTAACTTATGAATAAAGTTTGTTTTATTTTTTTTCTTATTTTCTTCTCTTATTTTTTTATTATTATAAATTATTCTACAAATGTTTTGTATCAACACCATATACTAGAAGTTATTTAAATTATTTATGTCCTAATTTCTTCCAAGTTTATTATTTGAGCAAAGCTTATTTAAGTTATATTTATGTCCAAGTTTATTATTTCTTCCATGTATATAAATTTCCCTGATTAGATTGTTTTGGCCTTTTCTTTTAAGGAAAAAAATAAACTTTAAAAAAAGGATAAATACTATATAATGATATTTAAAAGACTAATAAGACAACAATTAAAATTTTGAGAAACTGATTTAATGACTAATTTTTTTAAAGACTAATATATATTAAGTTCTCATCTCCCTTATTTTCTTTGAAATTATAGATTCTGATGATTTATTAATTTAATGATATACGTTGTTTAATCTTTATAAACTTTAAATTTTATTACAATTAATTTATTCAATCAAAATCAAACCTTATAATAACTTTTCCTATATCATGCCATTTTTCCAATTTTAACTTCATTGCAAACATTTTAGTGTTTGAAATTATCATGAGATTTAAAAAATTATGAATTAGGATTATTTATTTATGAAGACTTCCTAACTTTAAACAATCATATTAAAAAAAAATTATTGAAATAATAATCATGGATAGCAAGGTATCCCTAAGATAAAAACTATTTTTATTTTTGTATATTATTATTAACAGTTTTTTAGCTTGACAAAATCCAGTGATCATATAAGTAGTTCAACCGGTAAACTTGAACCATTGTTATGGAGGAAAGGTGTCACAAGCTACAAATTCTAAGGAGACAAATGCCACTGACCTCAATCCAAGTCACCGTATAGAGATGAATTCCATCAGCCTTAATAACAGGATTGGTACCGCAAATCTATTTCAATCAATACTCTTTTTTGCTGGTTTGATTTGGCAAGCAGCATGGGTTTAACAAAAGAAATATTAGTTTTTTTAATGGGTATTTAATTCTTTATACGTTGGTGACAGGTACTAGTAGGCTAGTAGTAGCGTAAGGAGGAAAGGACATTGAAGAAAAGAAATGGATTATGAATTAGACACAAGAATTATATTTTTTTTCTTTTTATCTAAATTGTATTAATGTGTCATTTTATTATTGGTTGTTTTTATCAATAGTAAATATATTTGAGTATATATCTATGGAGTTTCATTTTCCATGCATGTGATAAAAAAATTGAATCTTAATTAAAATGTTTAAAAGGATCTAATCAATTTTCATACTTAAAAATGAAATAGGAAATGAATTAAACCAATTCTAAATCACTAGGAAAGAAAACCTTGGAATCTTTTAGTTGTTATAGGAAAAATAATAGTGATATCAATTAGATAGGTATTGGAGTAAAACTATGAGGTTAAATTTTACATGGAATTAAAAAGTTAAACACCATATAAATAAGGATAAAACTTATAAATCTGAATCTTAAATATTTGGGTTAAAGTGTAATATCAAATTTATTTGTGTAGTTACTCAAGGTCTATTGGTAAAATCTCCCCTTTATTAACCCCTCAGATTGAGCAATAATTGGTATCAAAATAGACGGTTCAACATGGTGATTGACTCAAACGAGTATAATGGAGTTGGTAGTGGATCCATGGACATGGGGATCACTTGTATCAAAAGTCTTCCTAACAAGTGAGTCCAGTCATAGAGGCCAGACAACAGATTTTGTAGGTGTTGTGGCAGTTCGACGTACTAGCACATGTTAACAACAATGACTAGGCGAGCTGGGACAACAACGATTAAGCTCTAAAAGTCACCATTGGATATTTATGAATTGAAAATGACTTATATTCGAAAGAGATATTACTATGTAGAAGATACTCACATTTGAGGAGAATACTGTTGAAATTTAAGTGTAAGGTGAAGTTTCATATTAGTTATGAATGAAAATGTTGAACATCATATAAGTGATGATAAAACTCATAAACATGAACTTTAAGATCTTGAATTAAAATGTGATGTCAAATTTACTTATGTTGTTGCTCATGGTTTATTGGTGTCAAATCTTCTTGGTGCTTACTCCTTTCAATTTCCCAACAATAAATGTTATATTATTTTACAAAAAATATAATCAATAAGTTTTTTTCTATACAATCTTAAAACTATGTTATAAAGTTTTACATTGATAATGCCTAGTCATTAAACTCTAAATTATGAAAAATAGGTTATATAATGATAAAAAATAAAATAATTTCACATTATCATGTTATGTATGATAAACTGATGATTTTTATAATAATTATCTTAAAAATCATACTAATGACGATTTGTTATTGGTTTACCGTATAAAAGATTATAACTAATAATGTAATTATTAAACTTTAAACTATGAGAAAATAAGTTATGCATTGATATGATAAAATACTTTTACACTCTTATTTAATCATAAATTGTCATGTATTATAAATTTATTGATTTTTATATTAATTATCTTAACATCATGCTAAAAGTGATTCCTTATTGATTAATAGTGTAAAATATTTATATTATTATAAAATTATATATGATAGGCAATGTCTACTTTGAACCCACTTTAACTAGAAAAAATCAAAGTAGTTGTTTATCATATATTTTTCCGAGATTTATTTGCAATTTTATTTTATTTTTAAAAATCAAATTACCTGCTAAATGTGCACTTACCTCCTGTAACGGGCAAAATTATATGTTCCTCGATGGATCACTTGATGCGCTTCTTCATTGTAGATGCCACCCAAATCATAAAGTAAAATAAAAGATAAATTTATCAACTTTGATAATATTTTAAATCATATCAACAATAACTTTTAATTACTTAACAGTATAAAAGTTTGTACATTAACACCACAAAAACATTAAACTCATTAATTATATTCTAATTACTTTAAATTTTTTTCCTGAGTAAATACTCATTTTCGTCTCTGAATATGTAAGACGCTGATAAATCTGTCCTTGAAAGATAAAAATTCAAAATTTTGTCTCTGAAAGTGAAAAAAATGTGATAAATTTATTCATTCGTTAACTTTTGTCCGTTACTATTAATATCGAGAACGAATTTGTTAGCGTTTTACACATTTATGGACAAATTTGTCAGCTCTCTACCCAAAATATAATTTAATCTTCATATTTTCTTTTGTTTAATCATTGCAAGCATAACAATATAATAAACACTTAAAAATTAGAAAAACAAGCATAAATTAAAACAAACATAATAGTAAGCATAATATTGATTAGTAAGCATAATTTATTTGTTATTCTTAAATTTCTATTATAACAACATTAGATAATGACAAAATCAAGTTGAGTCTCATTTTTTTGTAAAGATTAATATAATGACTATGCATTTTAATTTGTTTAAGCCTCATATTTTGGGTAAGTATTATCTTATATTTTTGTTTTAAAATTTATAATGTGACACTATCTTATAAAAAATATGAGACCCATGCAAACAAAAATGCACAGCCATTAAATTAATTCTTACAAAAAAATGAGACCTAACTTGATTTTGCCATTGTCTAATGTTGATATAATAGAAATTTCATAACAACAAACAAATTATGCTTATTAATCAATATTATGTTTATTATTATGTTTGTTTTAACTTATAATACTTACCCAAAATATGAGACTCAAACAAATTAAAATACACGGTCATTACATTAATCCTTACAAAAAAATGAGACTCAACTTGATTTTGTCATTAACTAATGTTGTTATAATAGAAATTTCATAACAACAAACAAACTATACTTATTAATCAATATTATACTTATTATTATATTTGTTTTAACTTATGATTATTTTTCTAATTTTTAATGGTTGATTGTAATGTTATACTTGCAATGATTAAAAAAGAGAGAATATGAAGATTAAATTATATTTTGGGTAGAGATGACAAATTCGTCCATGAATCTGTAGTGCGCTGACAAATTCATTCCTGATATTAACAGTAACGGACGAAAGCTAACGGAGGGATATATTTGTCACACTTTTAACACTTTCAAGGATAAAAATTTTAATTTTCATCTTTGAAAGAGAGATTTATTAACGCATTACATATTCAAGGACAAAAATGATTATTTATCTTTTTTTTCTTTCTATGATCACATGTTAACCTTTTACCCAAAATGGACTGTCTAAGCGGCATGGCATGTGGTTTGCGTAAAGTTTCACATCTATATAAAGTAATTATTAAAAACAATGGAACAGTTACCTCCATCTTGGATTGGTAATTAAAATAGAAAATGGAATAATTCCATGAATAAAAACCTAAATTGAGTACGGAGCAAATACAGTGATCGATTAAAATGATGAGTTTGAGAAGTGTAAAAGCATAACAACTTTTTAGGTTGGGTTTGTAGTTTTTTCGTGTATGCATAAAAGATCGTCTTGGTTATTGCATAACAGAGGACCACACCCTATTATTCCATGCCTTCTTCTCACGCAAAAAAGGCCTTATAAACCCCACACTACACCCTGTCTAAAGCCCTCCTCTACACTGTTCCTTTTCACCAATCCATTTTCTGACTTTTCTCACTCTGCTCATGGCTTTGCTTTTCTTATCATCAGCTATTCTCTTGGAATCATAGTTAGTTATCTTTTGCAACGTAAATACCAACAATAATTATAGCCAATGGAGGAGGAGAGCGAGTTTCTTTTAGAAATGAAGCTAATTATCATCTCGTTATGCACAGAAACACTTTCCCTTCTCTCTGTTCACTCTTCCCAACCTCTGTTTTCATGCATTGTCACTTTCTGTTTCTTGATTCTCCTTTATTTGCCTCATCTATTTTGGAAGATAGTTTTCTCACCCGTGCTGATTCTCTCCGGGGTTCTCTTGCTCCTCCTCCTCCGTCTCGGTGCAATTCAGAGGTCTCAAAATGAAGAGAAGAAAAACCCGGTTGAACCCGAGCCTATTGCAAACGAAGAAAACAGAGAAGAGAAACAGGGGAACCCCATTGAACCAGAGGAAACCGATTCTCTCGATCATGTTTACAGGTGGATCACGAGCCAATCTCAAAAAGAGATCAAATCCCAAATGGGTTTTCAATCAAGTTCGCGTTTTGACGAGTCGTTCGTGGAGTGGAACGTGAAAGCGCCGTTGGAGGTCATATACGAAGGTGAAGAAACAGAGGAGGATCAGAAGGAGAAACGTGACGAGAGTATTTTGAGGTACCCGTCGTTGTCACGGTACTACCCTGAAACTGACTCCGATAGCTCGTCGGAGAGTGGGTTTCCGGCGACGGAGAACTGGGACTCGCCGGAGAACATATGCTTCAGGTGGGATGAAGAAGACAGAGAAGGGTTAATTGAGATTGCTCTTGACGGTTGCAAGAAGAGGGACGTGGGGTTTCACTTCGATGAGGAGAATTTGATCGAAATTGATATTTCTCCGACGAGGCACAGGGAATTTTCCGGCAAGGACGACCCTTTTTCCAGTGAGATTTGTTGCAATTAGTGTGATGTTTACTAAAGTGTAACATGGTCGATTATTATGTGATTTGTTTTGGGAATAAGGGAAAGGGAAAATTAGAGATTTGGAATTACTTTGGGTTATGGCAGAGTATGCCTGTTTTGGATGTGGTCACCGTTGTACTCTCTTATCAAAGCTTTAAATGCAATTAATCACTAATCCCAAATATTCAAATGTCATTAAATGACTAAGACACCCCTCCCCATTCGTCCCTCTATCTCCATTAGACTTAGTTTGTCTACAAATTAATGCATATGGTGAGATTTTCCTATAATACAGTCAAGGTTTTGAATTATGCGTTTAAAATTTAATCGTGGGTAAGTGATTCTAATTGCAGTCATAATGTGATTATGAAAACTTTTAATACCTAGTACTATAGTAATTGTAGTTGGGAATTGCAATAAAGTCTTGATTATATTAATAAAATATTCTTACATTATTATTATGGAGTTTCTGAATATAAATAACAACTTTCAAAAAAAATCTTTGGTAAAAATTATTCTGTTGATAATTAAAATGTGTTAAAAGTATAAAGTTATAGAGATTTTTTTAACAAAAGTAAATGATTTAACTAATAAACTATTATTTTGATGATGACTTGTAAATATTTTATTATACTTATTATTTTTAGAAAATGAATATTAATTGAAAATAACTCTTTTAATTAAATAGTTAATTGAAGAAAACTAAATGATAAATACAAAAATTGCATGCTTTATTGGTAAAAAAAATGCATTCTTTAAAATAACAAAATATATAAAGATTAGTTTGTTTTTAAGAATAAGAAATTCAATTTATTCTATAAGAATATAATTACTGTTATAAAATTAAAAATTGTTATTTAACAAAATTTGAACGGTTGATAATTGTGAGGAGGATTTTAGAATTCCTCCATGACATGATATGGTCCTATATATATGTTGGTCAATGATCGGTTGTTATACTTTGCACCCCAAAATGGACTTTGAAGGCACACTCCTACCACGTAGCATTTGCAATACTAGTACTTGATTCAATCAAAGTTCAAACACTGAACCCCACTCGAAGGGGTTTGCATGTCCCATGTAGCAATAGCCGGTAGAAAAAGTTTAATGGATTGAAGGGAGAGTGACACGACGTACTAAGAGTAACATTATTGTTTGATACATATCAATACATAAAAGAGTATACATATAATATAAATGTGAATAAAATTTGATAATAGTGTGAATTAATTTTTATATTCTAAAATTTCTCTTAGCAGTTGTGACAAATGAAAGGGACTTTCACTCTACGAGTCTATGAATAAAGAACTAAAGATTAATTTAGGCATTTGGCCTTCAGGTTTTGATGTCCAGAGAAGATTCTTATTACTTCATATTCACTTTATTTTATATATATACCCATGCCCATGTGCTTGAGAATTTTATCGGTATCGCACATGGTGCCTATCAAAAGTTGAGAGACGTCAAATTCCAAGGGAATTTACAACCTTCTGTTTTCGATTATCTATGCAACTAGGATTTCTCTGTTCAAAAACATAATTTATTTTTCAACAACACAACACAGTTACAAAGAACATGTAAATGATGTAATAATTTCGCTGCACGTCCCTTTCTTCTACTATATTCTCTTATTTTTATTCAATTTCCGAAATCAATTTGTTTACAAATATATTTTTATATATTGTCTTGCATTTCCTCAAATCTTATTCCAATAAATATTATTTAGCGATTAAAATAATATTATTGAAGTCTAAAGCAAATTTTAAAGGAGTGTTTTTACTTTAAAGGGAGAAAACTATTCATTTCTAATAAATGTGACTTTTTTATTTTATAAAAACTAACAATAAATATTTTTTTTATTGATTGATCTAAAATTTGAACTTTAATTATTTAATCCTTTGGTCAATCCTTCTTAACACTGACATTAACAACTAAGATTCATGAAGTGGTTAATTTTTATTGAGCTATATTGTTCATTAGTAAAATGTTCAATGCATTTTACCTTGTTATTTTTTAAAATTTTATTCTCCCATACATACTTGTTAAATGAGTTTATCTAAACAGTAAACGGGCTATAACTAATTTACAAATACAATTATAACTGCTAAGTTCCAAATTATAATAATTATTCAATATGCACCAACTCAATAAGATATTTTTTTACTGATTTTTTTTAAAGTAGATTTTGTAAACTTGGAAATTAAGGCAATAAACAAGTCAGATCTTTAAATAAGAGTGGGACTTGGCTTCACAATATTTGGGAGAGTGAATGTCTTTAAAGATTGTGTTGAAGAAAGTGTTGGTAATTAGCATTTCCTTGTTCAAGATATTAATTAATATCTATACACTTTGCCTCGGGACCGTAAGGATGTACATGTTAGTATAAAGCAACTAGCGTGTTGATCAGTCGACCAATGTTTGGCCATGGCTTCCTCTTTCAAAATTCCTTGTTAAAGCACACTGTCCATCCCTCTTTAAGCTAGCTAGTTTGGTTTGGCAAGATTTATGCTAATGTTTGCTGGTCTCCCCTTGTGCTTATGCTTATGCTTTTTTGTCCCATCTTTTTCTTTTTTTTAATTAAGGAAAATGTTAAATAGACACTTCATTTTTGGAATATGTGGGTAAAACGAAAGGAAAAATAGAAAAAAAACATAAAAAAAACTGAAACAATTTTCTTTTTGAAAGCAAAATGAATTTATTAAAATGGTGTGGCACACAAGATGTGTTCCAAACATCAACAGAGATTACAACATCATATAAATGTACAATGGATTAGAAATAAATAAAGAATAGAAAGTGTAAATGAGATGGAGGATAAGCTCAATGAATGATGATTTTTTTCTATAAGCAGCTCAAATAATACTTTTTTAATTCTCACTCAAAAATCTCTAGTAGAAGCAAGATTTCCATGTTCAAAAGAAAATTGGTATGATTGATTTCATTCTAATTTTGCATACAATGTTTTTTTTTAATTGGAATGATTTTGCACTAATTAAATTATTTGCATACAATAGTTTTTAAAAAACTTTTGACACCAGTGTCCAGTTTAAAATTATGATACACTACAAATTTTCAACGGGTTAAAAGCATTCTAGAGAGAAATGGTTAAACCAGATAAATTTAGTACCTACAATGTTGACCCTGCTTCTAATGTTCAATGCTCATCAAATCAAGTATTGTCATCAATAATTAAGATGTTTTCACTGTTCTCAAGCACGACACTACTTTCGTCGGAAATGGTATGCTTATTTCAGGGGCTCCACTCGATTAGATTGACCCTATTAAACAATCTATCAATTTCGAAATTGCCACAAAAGACATAGACAATCACTTGACATGCCTTCCGATTAAACTCACAAGCCAGATTTCTACGTTTAAATAAAGTGTTATATTGTTCACCAGCCAATATTTTAAGATCATAATCCAATTATCATGAAAACGAAATTGGAGTGTGTAACAAGGATGTACTACCTGTTTGTTTTGGTTTGGTGTTAGAAAAGTGATTTTTGTATCTTTTGATACATTTTAATATAAATTTATAATTAAAATATTTTAAACATACAATTTAATTATATAAATAAATTTAAAAATGATTTACTTTACTCAATTTTAAAATATTAGTTACAATCACAATTTTGTGGAACAATTATTAGAGCATCTTCTCTATGTAAACACTAAATTCTGTTGACACACATTCCAACCCAATATTTTGTGAGAAATAACTATCTCCTTACTTTTACTTGGACGTTGATTTGAAGGCTACAAACGGAGAAACAAACATGTTATACATGTGTTAACCATTTCTAACCTCAATTATGGACATAGCGGAGACTCTTCGAGTCTGAGACACCTATATAGGATTTTTGATGATTTGTTATAAAATTATAGACATGCAAATTTTTTCTTTCCGCATAAAGAATAAAAATTAAAGATAATCCAATAGTTTCTTAAAAATTTTCCCATGTCACTTAACCATTAATTAATTCCTGCTTTCTTTATCATCGATCTTCTTATCTTTTTTGTTTAATTTAATTTATTATATTTAAATAACTAAAATATAAATATCCGATAACTAATAATATAGTCTTTGTGGAGATAATCTTTTATTATCTCACAAAATAAACCATGCACTTGCGAGCAGGATAAAAAAAATGCTTGAGATTTGTCCAGTGAGTTAGTTATGCGGCAACTGAGTTGTGCGTTGTTTTTTAACTCATCAGTTAGAGAACACGTTTATCCCATATAAAAATATTTGGTTTCACATGTTTAATGTTTCTTCAACATTTTGTTTTCGTAAGCTGTTACTGATTAAGACCGAAATTTAATTTGCTTCTCGCAATTTCATTATGAAAAAGGCAACACGTAGTTTGCAAGCAATTTGCCGTTTTAGGGTTGGGGATACATTAGAACCTTTTGAATTTTGATCACATTTGACACATTGTAGCTTCTTAATTACTTGTTTTAAAAAAAACTTTAATTATATAGGGACTAAATTGAAATATATAATAAATTTATTACTTAATATTAAATAATAAGATAATGATGACTTGCTTAGGTTAAAAAATCAAAAGTATCAAAATCCTCCCAAATTAGTTGGGGGTAATATAGAAACTCGCTAAACGTTATTCATAATCTATCGGCCTATGTTCGTCTTCAATATTGTCAAAGTATAAGTAGACAAGACTCTACCCAAAGTGTTATACAAAATTACCTTATTTTCGATTTTAATATTCTTAATTCCCCATTATTGTTAACGTCTTTCACTACCATCTGCTTTGGAGCATTCATTTTTAAATTAAGGTTGAAGGTTCTATATGCAATGCAACCTCTTCTCTTTAATTTGTTTAACAGATAATAATCTTTGGAATGGAGAAATTGTATGGCCCCTGTACAAGTGAACGAATTGTTTTTCGCTCAACCCATTTATCAATATAGACGGCAATGTCGTTAGCTTTAAACTCCCAAATGCAAATTAATGAATAAGACGTAACTCTAATGAATTAGCGGAATGTTTGTTCCAACGCAACAAAGGGGAGAAAAACGCTTGTTAACCTCACTTTTTTTTTGGGTGAACGTTAACGATTCACTCTTAATAGAGAGTTTAAGACATTAACTAAATTATATTAAAAGGCCAAGTGGAAAATATTTTTCTTTTTTAAGTTTTTAGCCATAAATTGTCATTATTATTAACTAGTATTCTTACTGGAAGGATACATGAATTTTGCAAACCATGTAACATTTTATTCTTATTTTATCAATGAATCATAGTTTATTAATTATAATTGTGTAGAATAAATTTCTAGATATTTTTTCTTTCTCATTTTCATTAGTTTATATTTCAGTATATTGAGTATTATAATTCATTTAAAAATATTAACCCACTTAATAGTTTTTTTTTGTGTGTAGGCTTAATACCTTTTTTTGCTACAATTAATACCTATTTAAAATAAATTGGGTAAATGTACCAAAAAAATATGAAATGTACCAAAATATATACATTGGGTAAAAAATTTATTTAATACGTAACATGATATCAACTCAGTTTTTAAAATATTTATAACATTGAATAAAGCTGATCAAATGATATTAATTAAATTTATCATTCTATTAAGTTATCATGTAATAAACTAAATTCATTTCTTTAATATAAATATATATGTATAAAATGGAACTATTCTATAAAAAATTGGAACCCTATATCATGCATAGTGTAAGCCCCTGATTATCACTATCTTGATACAATATTTCACTCAACATTGGTCAGAATAATTAGTATGAGATTTTTCGGGTGTGTTTTATTCTCATTTATATATTTTTTTGGAAAACTTCTAAAAAAGTCACTTAGATTTTTTCCATTAATGTTTTTAATCTTTAAATTTTTGTTTGACCGATCAAAATTCTTAAACTTTAAATTTTTTTTAATTTTTGAATGAAAATTTGAACTCATTATTTTTATTTATTTAATGAGATTTTATGGATTAAAAATTGAGTTTTTCAAAAGTTTAGGAATTAAAAACTTTAATGAAAAAAATTAAAGATATTGACCGATAAAATAAAAGTTTAGGAACTAAAGTTTTTAATGAAAATATTACAATTAAGAAATTTTAACGACTAAAAATTTGATCTACCCAAAAAGCCTCCGGATCAGTGATTCTTAAAAGTATTTATAAGTATACTATTGACACCCTTTGAGTTTAGAAGAATCTCCCATTCTATCACCTGTATTAAAGAAAAGAATTTAAATCATTATTGTACTTTATTTTTTAAAGAATATTCTCCTCACATTAGAATAATCAAATCACTATGGTTTCTTTCGGCTTTTTCTCATGTTAAAAAAAAAAAACTTTTCTTCTAGAAATAATTCTAGTCAAGATCTATTCTCCAATTTTATTGCTTACAGCTTCCATACGAGCGTTTGGTAATCGGATTTTAGGTGCATTCCTCAACCATGTGATGTTAAATAGTCAATTCCTCGATGCGAATATGCAATATTTCTAATTCTAACATCTCCGCTCAATCTTCAATGCATATTTTAATTTTAATTTTAAAATTAAGGTATTTTTTGACTTTAACGAAATTTCTTGACATTATATATATATATATATTTGGTGGGATTCTTTAATATTTCTATATATAGACATACACAAATTTGATAAAGAAAGAAGTGAATATTTTTTGGTAAGCAGAATAAAGGGAATGTATTTGTAGACTTCAATCCAATACATTTTTTAAAGTATTTAGTGAAACATTCATTTTCCTTGCAATCAACCAAAAATATTATATATATCTTGTTATTATATATATATGTATATAATATATTATAAATTAATATCAATATACTACTATATATTATATTGATTAAATATAAATAATTAGAGTTTATAGCGAAAAGATAACGTTATTCTTTAATTCTCATGAAATCTATATAAATATTCCTAATTAATAATGTTTATGGGCAGCAAAACAAATTATCATTTGTTCTTAATTAAGAATCATGGTCCTAGGATTAGTGATTTTCGAATATGAAAAAAAAATAATCATACCAAATACTTCCTGAGAATAAAAGTTATATTCAACCAACAAGATATAATTTATATAAAAAATTTATTTTACGGAATAATCCCACGTAAAATTATATATAATTGATTGATTAGATTGAAAATAATTGACATTGTAGATATTTTTATTGTATAAATGATTCTCTCATAAATCAATCACAATAAATAAATATTTAATAAATCGTAAATTTAATTATTTTATTAATTAAATGTATACATGATCAAAATCAATCACAATAAATATTTACAAATAACGGATGAAAATATATTTGTAAATTTAAAATTGCAGCATGAAAGAAAAAAAAAACGAAAAAAAAACTCTTGAGTCGTGTTTCGCATTCACGCTGTCCAAACTTGGCCGCCAAGTCAAAAAAGGGTAAATCTGCCAAATTTCCGCATAAATAAATGTATGGAGCGGTACAGCGCCTCCAAAGCCCTAAACCACATTCCCAGTTTCTTGGCTTGCGTTTTCGTTTTGCATTCTCTCTTTTCTCTTCCCGGAATTTTGGACGAACACTTTCGTTGCGAGAAAATAAAAAAAGAAAATGTCGGGTATCACTTTCTTCCAGCATCTCTCTAGAGCTTTCCGTGATAACCAGTCGCATCTTAAGCTTGTACTGCTCTGCACCGCTGTAAGGTATAGGATCATATCATTTAACTTCATGCTTCCCCTTGTTTTCGGTGAATATTATTTTTTTCATTATTTTTATTTTTAAGAAAGCACAATTATCATTCGTCTTCGCAGTTATCTGTGTTGCGGATGTGCTTATTTCTAATTCCTATTTTTATTGTTTATTTTTTGAAAAGAAAAAAGTTAGATCCGTGCATTGTAATAAATATGAAATATATTTTTCGATGTTGAAATGTAAAAAATATTCTATGTTCACATTTGCTGCTAGGATCCTCTGTTTCAAGCAATTCTCTATTTTGAGTTTATCAATTTTATGGCGATTCCTTCAGATTTATATGCAAGTAAAATTTAAAGACATTGCGTGGATGTAGATCTATCGTATTTGTGAATTATGATCAATGTATATGTTGTTGGTTGATGCAGTGGTGGTGGTCTTTGGGCTTATGGTGAGAGTGTTGCACCAGAAGAGGCAGTTAGCGAGAAGAAGAAGGTGGTGGTGCTGGGAACTGGTTGGGCGGCCACAAGTTTTATGAAGAATTTGAAGAATCCAAAATATGAGGTTCAAGTAGTATCGCCTCGTAACTACTTTGCATTCACTCCTTTGCTGCCTAGCGTTACGTGCGGGACCGTCGAACCGCGCAGCATTGTTGAGCCAGTTCGTAATATTTTTAAGAAGGTGATCATTTAAAAGCCCATATTATTTTATTTCTTGCAGTTTAAATGGTTTACTCACGACGATAAAAATAAATTTGCTAAAATTGAGCACTCTTTGCAGTGCAAACCCATTTACTAATATATATATATATATATATATATATATATATGTTTAATGTTTTTTAATTGCATATCAATACGATTTTATACGTTGGTTGAGAAATATCTTGTTGCAAATTGAACTGAAATGGTAAAACAGTGTTGAAATAACATTTACTAATAATCGTTTCTGTCAATCTGCATTTTTTTAAAGGAAAAATTATTATAATTTCCTCTCTGTTAGGTGTCTTTAACCTGATTGACTTATATTTTGGGAGTTTGAAAGAGAGTAGTGAATAATTTGAAGAATAATTCAAGCGTAAAATAACAAAATATATACCATAAAAGTATTCTGTTATTATTTAGGGTTACCTTTAAACTCTTAAAAATATTTGTACGTTAGTACTTTCCGTTTAATGAGGAATAAGCAGATTGCAGAAATAAATTTTTATATCAATCACTAGTCAATTTCATGCCATCCATCAATAAATAATGCTATTTACAATAACTAACTAATCATTGTCAACAGCAAATCTTAAGCTGCGGTTGACCAACTTTTATGATTTTCATTTTTTTTTATCTATATCAGTTACAAAGGTTAAGCAGTCGAAAAATATAAAAAAAAATTAATGAAATAAATTATTTTTATATTACTAACGTATTACGTGACTTTTTATTTTCTTACAATTTTGTTCCTTTAACCTATATATCTTCAGAAGATATAAAAAGTCGTTATTAATATGCTCACATTATTTTTAATACAGAGTATTTAGCACTATAAATACCTTATATTGGTAACCGATAAATATTTGATATCAAATATTATTAGTAAATATTTTTAATTACTTTAAAAAATAAATATTAAACGAATTTTATACTTCTAATAATATAACAGACGTTCTTTATTTAAATTTATTTATTTCTTGCTTCTGCTTAATAAAGAACATATAATGTTGTCTAAGTCAACTGCATCTCGGTTAAAATGTTTTGACATCATTTTGTTTTATTTTCTGTGATATAAACAGAGCTCTTTTTATTAAGTGTCATAACTCGTATGACTCACGTCTGTTAATTGTAAAGTTTTCCTTCACTGCTGTGCAAGACTTCCATATTTCTCTTCGTACAATAGTTGTGTTTGAGTACACTAACATTGTAGCTCATAACGAACCCGAGGGCTATGTTAGTTTTTCACCAGTTACTATTAGGATATGCTGATTCTGGCGATTAGGTTTCCAGTGAAGTAATTTTCTTTAAGCCATGTTGTTCAGTAGCGTTATAGTTGATTTTGGAGACAAGGGCTATAACTCGGCCTTTTTCTTGTTTTCTTTTGAGCAGAAAAAGGTGGACGTACAATTCAGTGAAGCAGAATGTTTCAAGATTGATGCAGAAAATAGGAAAGTTTACTGTCGATCTAGTGCGAACAATAATTTGAATGGGAAAGAAGAATTTGTTGTGGATTATGACTACCTAATAGTTGCAGTGGGTGCTAATGTCAATACATTTAATACACCAGGAGTGGCGGAGAATTGTCATTTCTTGAAGGTAACTTCGTTCTTTTCCTTACTTTATCATATTTTATAGTGTACAGCATTTAAGAAAAGTTTCGTTAAGAAAAAATAGTCAGGGGAAGGAGGGAAGGGGTCAAATCTATTGTTATTGTGGATGGTGACTTATGTGTGCACTGGATTCTATGTTTTTTTACATGCTTTTGGAATTTAACATCTGATGGTGTGCAGGAAGTTGAAGATGCTAAAAAAATTAGAAGAACAGTTATTGACTGCTTCGAGAGAGCAAATTTGCCCGATGTAAGTGAAGATGAGAAGAAGAGAATTCTTCATTTTGCTATTGTTGGAGGTGGACCTACTGGAGTAGAGTTTGCAGCCTCGCTTCATGATTTTGTCAATGAGGATTTGCTCCGTTTATATCCTGGGATTAAAGATTTAGTAAAAATTACACTTCTGGAGGCCGGAGATCATATCTTGGGCATGTAAGGATGTGATATATTAATCATATTTTTACTTGTTATTAAGAACTTCTTCCAATGATACCTTGTCTAGTCATATAGTTTGATATTTGTGTGAGTAGGCTTCTAAAGTATTTTATTCAGTCATGGGTTTTGACTGTGAGGTTGGATAGCTTTGTTCTGTGGAAAGTTTTTTGCACAATTTTTAACCGCTGAAAATCGGCATTTCATGGTTCAGCAAATGAGTAGATTGAAAGTTTTAGCTGTTCGAACTGAACCAGACATGTTTATGTGTATAACCAAAACATTTATAAATACTTATAGTTATCTGAAAGGACCATTAATATTTGAATCTTTTGTTATTTAGTTTATCATACTGGATATGTTCCATTGCTCTTCTTATAGGTTTGACAAGAGAATCACTGCTTTTGCTGAAGACAAGTTTCGAAGAGATGGGATTGATGTGAAAACAGGATCCATGGTTGTTAAGGTATCTGAGAAAGAAATTTCCACTAAAGAACTGAAAAACGGAGGAGAGATTAAGACAATTCCGTATGGAATGGCTGTCTGGTCAACTGGTATTGGCACTCGTCCATTTATTAAAGATTTTATGGCACAAATCGGTCAGGTGTGTTATTGAGAAACTAGATAGTAGTATTGTATCTGTGCTAATTCATAGTTCCATGTCATGTTTCTCTGGTAGTTTGTATCTATCATTCAGCAAATAAATTTAAAGTCATTTGTCACTCGCTCTGTTTTTTCTCTTCTGAACAGGCTAGCCGGCGTGCTCTAGCTACAGACGAGTGGTTGAGAGTTGAAGGGTGCAACAATGTCTATGCGCTTGGTGACTGTGCCACGATAAACCAGCGAAAAGTCATGGTAATTAATACAATATTTCCATTATATATCTAATTAACTTTCTTCCTAGCGTCTACATACGCTAAATTAGGAGACATTCTTATCCATATACTTTATTAGTACCAATAATGCAATTTTTCATCTGGCTTTTATTTTGCAGTTTCTTTGTTTTGTTTTTCATCTAGAGGGCTGTATTAATTGACAATTATTCATTTCTATTCAAATGTTATCTTTCTTTCAGTTAACTGTGAATTGATTTTGGCCATTTTAGGAAGATATCGTGGCAATCTTTAAGAAGGCTGACAAAGACAGTTCTGGAACACTTACGGTCAAACAATTTCAAGAGGTTATGAAAGATATCTGTGAAAGATACCCTCAGGTTGAGCTATATCTGAAGAATAAACAGATGCACAACATTGCTGATTTATTGAAGGAAGTCAAGGGAGATAATAAAAAAGAATCAATTGAACTGAATATTGAAGAACTCAAAACTGCACTTTCCAAAGTGGATTCTCAAATGAAATTTCTTCCTGCTACAGCCCAGGTTAATGCCATAATTTGCTTGTGGCATTCACAACGGTATTTATAAGATGCATGCTTCTCAGTGATATGATATTGAATTTTTGAAAATTCATGACAGGTTGCATCTCAGCAAGGCACTTACCTGGCCAAGTGTTTTAATCGGATGGAAGAGTGTGAAAAAAATCCTGAGGGTCCTCTCAGGTTCAGGGGAGAAGGTCACCATCGGTTCAAACCCTTTAGGTAACTAACTATCTCTCCCCTTTTGCTCAATTATGTTTACATTTATACGAGTTCAAGGTTTTCCATTCGCCAATGGTTTTACTCATTCGCACATTGTTGATTGTTCCCGAAGGTACAAGCATTTAGGTCAATTTGCTCCTTTGGGAGGAGAGCAGACAGCTGCCCAGCTTCCTGGAGATTGGGTTTCAATTGGCCATAGCAGTCAATGGCTGTGGTATTCTGTCTATGCAAGGTACTGTGTTCCTTTTACCAACTTTTATATTCACTGAATTTTGGGACATTATTTTAAAAATCTAATTTAGCTTCAATCAATCCTTTGAACAGCAAGCAAGTAAGCTGGCGTACTAGAGCGTTAGTAGTTTCAGACTGGACAAGACGTTTTATTTTTGGAAGGGACTCAAGTAGCATCTGATTTTGCATTGGCAATGTGGCAGAGCTCGTTGATCATATATTTCACATAGGAAAATTTTGTTTCAATTCCATTTATTCTTTGAATGAGGAAGCTAGGAAGAAGTTCGAACTCAAAACAGCTGATAGATGCTCACCATTTTTGAACTCGGGTTGAATACTCCTGCTTTTTGTATTAGAGTCGTGGCATTAGTTGGTTTCCGAGTTTTGTAGATTTAGTTTGTTTTGGAGATAATAGGTTATGTTCTTATCATACCAAACCATTCTTTTTTTACAAGTAATCTTTTGTTCCTTTTCCATTTTTCCAATTTGGTCATCATTGAATTGATTGCATCTCAGTTGAATTTTTGTAATTGGGAAAAAATGTGATTTTTATTAATCTTTCCTGCAAAATTTTCTGTTTGGTTTAATAAATCAAAACTTATCCATTGATATGTCCAAAATCCTTCCTGCACAGACTAGATGTGATTTCTTGATACGTCCAGCTCCACTTTGAAACAACCGGTGATATTCCCCCGTAGTATCCAAGTCCAACCCACGTTCCCTTAGCGTGCGTTTGACAAGTGATTTCCATAAAAAGAGAATTTACAAATTTCAAAAAGATTTGAGCATTTGAGTCTATCACTATTTTTCTCAGTTGACAAGGCTGCACAAAGTATTATAATCAAGTATAAAATCGGAACATAAAAAACATGACGGAGATACTAGTACTTATAAAGTAATAATAATAATAATGCATAAATCAAAAAACAATTTTCAGAGTTGATTTTAGAACCAACAAAGAGTCTTAATCTCTCTCTCTCTGTCATGTGCATGTGTCCATGATTGAGAACATCAAACAGTTTGTGATAAAAAACAAACACAATCAATTTACACAACAAAAATTGATTACTAATAAAATCAAGTATAAGCCATGGAATTGTTCCCAAATGAACAACAAATATATGCAGCGTGGGTTCTGATGACTACGAGAATTTGGGAGAAATCTCAAAATTAGTTATCTCTTATGAGTGAATTTTATTATCTTTACTTCAGTTCTCTACCTAACGTATTTCTCTTATGGTGACTACAAATTTAAGACTAAAAATATATTTAATATTTAATTTTTTTTATATGCCTATCAAAATCTGTTCAGTGAACTTGTGATCACTAAAAGAAGCCATACAATAAAGATCAAAACATTCAAAACCAATGTATCCTAGTAACCACAAACTGTCTAATAACAGCCCATCCAAAAAAACAGCATAATTTTCTAAAATTTGGCATGCATGATTTTCGAAATGATATCATATAATCTAATGGTTAAATTTATGAATTTATGAGCGATCGTCCAAGACTTAATTCCTAGAGTAAATGAATCTCTTTCGTATATATAGAGAAGATATATCTATTGAACATGCAAGAATGCTCTCATTGGGCTCATAATGTACTTTATATGATGCTAGAATTTAGCAAATTACTAGCTAATTATAAATAGATGTAAATGATTCCAAACTAAGTATAACTTCTTAATTATACCTCTAAGTTATTATGAAGTTTCAACATTTAGGGAAAAGTTTCTCTTCCTTTGAAAGATTATTCAACACCAAGAAAGTTATATCCACTAAACCATACAAAGGTCCCCGACTGGTCAATTTCTCAAGCATTTTCCTGAAATTGAAGTTACTTATATATAGTTTAGTTATTAGCTAGGTTGTAGAAGAAACCAGCAGAAAACTTATCTAAAAAAATGGACATCCAAGCATGTTAGTTCCTTGCTTAACTGAATAAGCGGAAGCCCATTGCCAGCAACATGAAGTTTTTTAAGAGTTTTTGGTAGTGTGGTCGGTGAGGATTGTCTCTCTATAGTTTATTATATATAATTGTCTTAAGTATAAGCTAATTATTCTGTAATGCCAGCCTCGCTCCTTTACAAATGACATTGTTTTAAACAGAAAGAAAAAGCAGAAAATTGTTTGGGGAAATGGAAGATGATCATGATTTGTCTAAGCAAAGGAAACAAAAGAACAGCACAACCCCTAAAAAATGAGGGTCATTTGTTTTGGTCAACAGTAAAAGGAAAGCTTTGTCTTGGTCAGCGCAAAAGAAAAATCTGAACGCATGAGCCTTGGGGCCATGACCCATTCCATTGGTCAATCCGCCGAAGTTCCTCAAACTTGCCAATTTCCCCAAGCCCTTGTTGCCACACTTTTTTGGTTATATGACTAACCAGATATCTCCAATGGTACAGTCTATGGGAATTAAAGTCGCTTAACTTCATTGTTTTATAAATTTTTACATGGATTTCAATTTTCAATTCATCATAATATATATATATATATATATATATATATATATATATATATATATATATATCATTTATTTTTGTTTCAACTTAATATTGTTAACTAATTTCTAATTCAACTTTTAAGTGCAGTAAAAAAAATAATTTTAAGTGATAAAAGCATATAAAGTATTTAAATACTTAAAAATATAACAAATTTATTGCATAAATATAGTAAAACAATTTGTTGAAACAATATAAACATAAAAAACTCATTAGTCAAAATATATTATTATTTTTTGGCACAGAGATATAAATATATTATACATTATATAAAATACATAACGTTATATAATTGAAATAATGTTTTATTTTTAGTTTGTAATAGAAACCTTTTTAATTATGTTCCACCAAAGTTTATTTGAAGTTAATGCAATTTGCCTTTGACGAATAAGTACTCTGCTTGATAGTTATATTGTATATAAGTTTTTCTTATAGGTATGTTGAAATATCAAGATGACCATCACTAGATACTCTATCTAATTATATGTGCAATATAATATATTTATGTTTAGTTGCATTCATACGTACGCTAGATCATATATAAATGTGGATTGAGTTTGAAGAACTACAAATGTTTGCACTCTCCGTTCTTTTCACTTCTTGATATTAGGCAAACAATTTTAATTTATTTTAGTGGTATGATACTTTTGAGTTTTGACAAATATTGTCCATTCTAAATAAATAACATGTAATTCATAATATCTTTATATTATAATATAAGTTTAAATATATTTTTAGTTTTTAATAAATGATTATATTTTAATTTTGATTCTTGTATTTCTTTTCATCGATCCTTCTAAATTTTGAAATAATTATTTTTGGTTTCTATCAGATTTATTTTTCATCCTTTTAAAATCATCACCATTTTTGTCTCCAATTTTTGAATTTTTTTAGAAGTGTCATATAATAGTAACAACTGAAAACAATAATTTCATATTTTTGAGAGATGAAAACAATTTTTTTATGAAAATTAAAATTAAAAATTATTTTATATAAATTAAATATATTTGAGTCTATAATATATTTTATTTATCAACCAAAATGTCAAAAGTTTCTTAGCGACATAGAAGCTCATTCCTCCCATGTAATTCGAGGGATTAATGCTTAGGCACAGAGACTAAACCATCTTTTTTTTCTTCAAATTACAATGACTAAAAAAAGATCAATTTTAAATTTGAGGGATTAAAAGCATATTTAAAGTCAATTCATTATTTGTTAGTTCAACTATAAATGAATCAAAATTAAATTATTTATAATTAAATACCCATTTTAATGTTATATACTGTATTTTTTCAAAAAAAAATTATATACTATATTAAATTAAATAATATATTAATATAAATATAAAAAATAGATTTGGAAAATTTTAAAATTAACATAAAAACATCTTATTGCATATTTCATAAGATAAAATCATGACAACAAATAATTAAGTAATAGTATTTCGTTTATAAACTTGTGTTTATTTTAAAAGTAAATAATTAAAATTAGAAGAAAAAGACATATTGTTTCAGTAATAATTGTCTTACAGTTTTATTCCTCAGTATAAAACTATTTCCAAGTTGGGCAGCAGCACAACCCTCTGATAGCAGTTACAATTCTTCAAATCATGATTCAATTCAAACATTATGTATGCATTGGTCCCCCTGCTCACTGTTTTAATCAACCACTTTACATACAATGATTGCCTGAAACCGGTACCATATTACCAGCTCAATTCACTAAGAAATGAATAATAATTTCATAAATTTGATGGTGAGGTTTGAATTAAAAATGGTTGTTATTATTATGAGATACATGTTTAGTATTAGATCATGCAGCAATTAATTATCTATAAACAGGGCAGTACTTTTCCCTATACATAACACTAGTTAGTGCATTATGAGACGTAACCAAAGTTTTGGCAAGCCGTCATATTCAAATTTCTAGCTAATAATAACCGTATGGTCTTAGGGCTATGCATGCAGGAGGACCCATGCATGATCCCCCATAGGCACGTCATTTTCTTGTAGTATAAGTTGTAATATCAAGCACTGCAGCTGGTCCATAACCATTAATCATCATATTCATAAGTCAAGATATTGAATAGGGATTGGGGTTTGATGCATATGACTACAGCACTTGGTGTTGAACTCATATAGTCAAGATTTTTCAGCTTTTAAATGCATGGACATCATGCTTACTTCATGCATACATGTGTCAAACATTAACCTGGCAAGTAATTAAATGAACAAGGACATGTATAAACAGAAAATATGATAATTAGGCATGGAAAACTGTAGGCAGTTTAAATTTGAAAATGTATTGAAGTATATAATTTTTCTAATTGAAATGTATGGTGTTTATTTAACGGTTGATGTGAAAGTGATTGGATTACAGAAGTAATAGCCGACCAATGATACTTTGTGGGGTCCGCTTCATATCCACCTTTTTTGGTTCTTAGGTTTCGACAATGGTATGGGTCCAAAAGAAGCAGGAATTGATTGCTATTTAACTCCTTTAATACATCACATCGAGGTTGATAACGTGCAGATTCTCAGATCTGAATTCATGTCTTTTGTTCAAGATAAATATAAAATACTATCACGAGCATTAGGAAGGATCATACTAATGACAGGATTAAGAAGTTTAAAAGAAGTCAAAATTTTGTGTCATATTTGATTGCTTGAAGCTGAAAACAAATTCATTGTGACAATAATTGAACAATTTCTATATAAACATCGTCTATGATATCAGTGGAATGATTGCGTAGCACATTATTCTTATTTTACGGAATTAACACATCAAACAATCTCCAACATTATTGTTATTTCCCATGTTGTTATATTGGTTAGGAACATCTTGGCCCTCCATTGAGTTGACGAACATATAACACACTGTTTTAGATATATTTCTCTTCAAAGCTAAGGTATTTTAAGACTTTTCTGCTGTCTTGAATTTCACTTCGTGCCTACTCAAAGGTAGCATTGCATTGCTTTTGCATATAAATTAATGACATTCTGCACCTAACATATATAAGCGGGTAAAAAAAACCAAAATAGCACACAGTTCTTCTTGACTAACATGGAAAAGGGTTAGACAGTAATTCTCTTCTGTTTTGGTCCAACAGTGAAATTGAAATTCAAATGATGATTAGTGATCATCATTGCTAGGCAATCTTACAAAACATGAAATCACAATCCATTGACAAGTGGAAGAAAGACTTAGGCAAGTAAAATTCAATTATAAGATAGATTCATTTAGCAATTAGCATGATACAAAGTAACTTAGGCCATGTAATGCACAACTGAAAGAAAATATGAAATTAGAGAAAAGGACCCCACTTTGCTTCAAAGATATAGAGAGACATATATGCAAGATACAGGGTTCCTGGCCCCCGAATTGAGGCATGTGCTGAGATGCAGAACTGAAATTGCAATTATGCTGTATGGATAGCAATAACATGTATTTTCCAATGAATTGTTTTCCCCCCCACTCAACCAGCAGGCCCTCCGAGCACAATGCACTCAGCTTTGCACAATAAATCAAACTGAATATCTTTAGTATTTTAGACTCGCTAATCTGAACTTCTGGTCTAGAGAATACTATGTGATACTGGTATCCAAACATGCTATATATCAGATAACAATTTTGTCCTTTAACATTGTTGAAACTTTACACCAAATCACATCGTGAGTTATTCAATTTTTGTATTTCTTTTTTACCTAGTACTAGTATCACATTTGTCACGTACCAATGTTACTTTACCTCTTCACATTTCTATAGTAAACCACCATAAATTTTGCAAAAGATGATCTTGCTAGTGGAGGATGGTTGGTCAATATCTTGATGCTTTTTTCGGGATTGTCATGACATGGGGCAGCTTTACCCTTTTGCTTTGAGCCTGTGCCCTGTGGCCTCTGGCTAGTACCATTTGGACCTTCCTCTCACGCTCTCTCGTGAACCAACCCCCTCTGTCTATTGAAAACATGCACACTTTTTAAGATGTAGTGCATGTTTGGATTGAAATTAGAAATGTTGTGCACGTGTTTTAACATAAATCCAATGGATAAAAGTAAAAGTAAGGGTTCTGATCCTTTGATAAAAGTGCTTTTCACCTGAAAACCAAAGTGTGCATCATTTGATTTGAGTGCCATTTTGTAGCTGATCAAACGGTTGAGGTTTCATTGCTGAATGTTGTTTAGTGGGGGGGAAGGGGGGGGTAGGTGTTGTATGGTTGTGATTTTCAGTGATTTGGCTTTCATTGGACTCATGTTTGGTATCCGTTTGCAAGCAACAAAAAGGGTAGGAAAAAAGAGTAACTTTTTTTCTGAATTTAGTTATGAGAGTCACTTCCACTTTCAATGCGAAAGGTCACTGCTGGCTGAAGGCGAATACAAAGCGTTCACATGGTGGGGTGTGTGCAGTGTCATTCCCATTCCAAGGCCATTGAAAGCTGCCCCTTTGCTTTTGCTTTCCTAATCAAAGCTCTGTCCTTATTACTGTGTGGTCCATCTGCATTTTCCATCTATTCTGACTTATATTAATTCACACTTCACAGCTGTGCCTCTGCTCTTACATTGCTCTCAACTATTATTCAATCGCTGCTCTAATACCACTCTCTCGGGTCATCCTTCATTCTAGTGCCCTTGGAATTGATTTGCAGTTGGTCTGTTTTGTCAACACATTTATGGAGACAACGCACTATAAACAATATTTAAGATTTAGATGATTTATGTTATGATGTTGCAGAAATAATGCACTAGGACTGGAATTAGATAATTTATGTCTATTTTTTTTCTGAAGTGTATAATTTAAAATTGAATAAATACGACACTTGTTCTAAATTATAAATGTTTCTGTTTAACTTCAATCATATTCTCCGACATATAAATAAACTCTGAAGGTGACAGAAAGACAGTAAATTCTTACTAGTCTGCCGTTGATTTAGAAAATTGAACAAAATCATAAACTCAAAACAAGCTAGTTAAGTAACAAACACATTCAAGTTTGCAAACGTGTTCTACTATGAACAAATCATGTGCTTGATGTGAAAACGTGGAAGTTAGGACTACTAGTTTGTCATGTCCCTGGTCCGTTTCAAAACACGCATTAATTTTGACAGTGAATTCATAGAACTGAGAAGGCTTTATGTGCCAACAGATACCATCAAAAATTTCTTGTTCCAATATACTAAATGAAAAAAAGTTTCAAAATACAACTTGATCTAATTTTATATTCTCTTCTTCCTTGAGATCTCCTAATTATAGGATTACTGTTATTCTCCCTATCCAAGATTCTAGTTTCCTAAATTATTATTAAAGGTAAAAAAAAAAAAAAGGTTAATTCGTACCTGCCCGGTGTAACGAGAGTGCAGAGTATGACTTCTGCTATGGTATTTACTATTTATACTTCTGCTCTAACTTAACTAACTGTTAACTAATAACTTTCACCAGTGTCCGAAAAAAAAAATAACAGTAAAAAAGTGCATTTTGCACGGCACGGCTCGCTCGCTAGATGCTTATATAGTTATATAAACCTCCCTTGTCTTTTTGTTGATATTTACATGCCTTTTATGTCGTATATCCAATTTTTTCATTTCAATTTTCCATTAACGAGAAGGAGTATAGACAACTTCACCTTTGCTGAAGCACCAATACAAATCCCTCACTCACGAAGCATGAAAACATCACCTTGCTCTGAACCCTCCCTTTCTCTCTGGACCTGCATTGTCCCCCTTCTCTCCAAACAAAAACACCCTACAGATTGAGTTGCCCTATTCCCACCACATTGACCAAAATACCCATGTCCCTTTGATCCATCCAAAATAGTTTTGTGAATTTAGGATTTTCTCCAACCGAAAAACAGAGACTAGTCTTTCAAAATATTAAAATTACTTTCTTTTTTAACAAATGTTATTTCATTACGCATACACATGATTATTAGCATGTTTAAAGATTCATTGAAATAAAAAAAAACACTTTTAATGTAGAAATTATAACTAAAACAATTAGGATCTACTCCGGAGAGAACAAAAAAAAAAATTGAATTGAGATAACAATTCTAAATTAAAATAGAAGGTAAAAATATAAATTCTATATATTTTACTATTCATTTCTATCCTCTTTCCGATACAACCTTAATTTCTAAAAATAAAGTCCAAATTCAATATAATTATCACATTGACACTTTGAGCCAAATAACTAAGGTGTGTTTGGAAAAAGGTGGGTTGAATTAAGTATCTAACTCACCTTTTTTTCGTTTCTTGGCCATTTGCAGTCTTGAAAGGTGTGAATGAATGTTTATAAGATGATATGCCATAAATCAAACACACATTATACATGCTAAAAAAATATGATTACATATAAAAGAACTTATGCAAGGAACGATAAATTAAACACGCACTACATATATTAAAAAATATGATTTTAAAAAATAAATAAAAAAGGGTATTCCGGTAAATAAACACACAAGAGTCCAACTTTCTATTAACTGCAATCTAAGGATAAGTATAGATCTGAAGTCAGAAGTACATTACATTCTCTCTCTATATATCTCCTCCGACACCGTTACTCAAATATACCCACCTCCGAAACCAAATGGGTTTGCTCTGAAAACCAAAATGGGTGACGAACAACCGTCGACAACCGCAGTTTCCGGTCTCCGGCGAGTCATCGCGCTCCTCTCTTCCTTGATCTCCCTCTCCCTCTCGATCAGAGTCTTCGCCGGAAAGTGGCAACTGATTCGGAGTAGGCTGGAGGAGCTCCACTCGGCCCTCGTAGCCGGCGATTCCACATCACTCTCCGGCGAGCTCCCGGAGATAACGGGCACGGCGGAGGAGTGCCACGAGCTGGCGCGGCGGTGCGCTGATCTATCCTACAGCGGGAAGCTTCTGATGCAGAGCGATTTGGACTTGACATTGGGAAAGTTGGAAGCTCACGTGAAGAAGCTATCTGAGATATTCAAGAAGGGCGTGTCGATGCATGGCTACGCCGTAGTAGTTTCAAGGCCTAGTTTTGGAGCTTGCAAAGATGACATGAGGTTCTACTTAAGGGACTTATTGACTCGAATGAAGGTTGGTGATTTGGGTATGAAGAAGCAAGCTTTGGTGAACTTGCATGAGGTGGTTGTGGAGGATGACAAGTATGTGAAGTTGGTTGTTGAGGTTTCTGAGTTTGTTCATGTGTTAGTGGATTTTCTAGGTTCTAACGAGGTTGAGGTTGTGGAGGAGGCTGCTAAGGTTGTTTCTTTGGTTGCAGGGTTTGACTCTTATAAAGGGGTTTTGGTTGGTGCTGGGGTTATCGCCCCTTTGATTCGGGTTTTGGAATGTGGGAGTGAGGTTGGGAAGGTTGGTGCTGCGAGGTGTTTGCAAAGGTTGACCGAGAATTCGGATAATGCATGGTGTGTTTCTGCTCATGGGGGTGTTACTGCTTTGTTGAGGATTTGTGAGAGTGTTGAAGAGTGTAAAGGGGAATTGGTTGGTCCTGCTTGTGGGGTGTTGAGGAATCTTTGTGGTGTTGAGGAAATCAAGAGGTTTATGGTTGAGGAGGGTGTGGTTTCCACGTTTGTGAGTCTTGTGAGGTCTAAGGATGAAGCAGTTCAGGTGAGTTCTGTGGAGTTGATTCAGAACATTGCCTCTGGTGATGAGTTGGTTAGGCAGATGGTGGTTAAAGAAGGAGGGGTTCGTGTTCTTTTGCGTGTTTTGGATCCTAAGTGGTCTTGTTCGTCAAAAACAAGAGAGGTTGTGATGAGGGTTATTGATAATTTGTGTTTTTCTTCGCCTACTTGTATTAGTGTTTTGCTGAGTTATGGCTTTGTGGATCAATTGATGTATTATGTGAGAAATGGGGAGGCTTTGATTCAGGAGTTGGCACTGAAGGTGGCGTTTAGATTCTGTGAAACATCGGAGGAGGCTAAGAAGGCGTTGGGTGATGCCGGCTTCATGGCTGAGCTTGTGAAGTTTCTTAATGCGAAATCGTTTGAAGTTCGGGAAATGGCAGCAGAGGCACTCTCTGGCATGGTTATGGTGGCGAAAAATAGGAGGAGGTTTGTGCAGGATGACCAAAACATTTCTCTTCTTCTGCAATTGCTGGATCCAGGGGAGGGCGATTCAAGTAACAAAAAGTTGTTGATCTCTATCTTGATGTCACTAACAAGTTGCAACAGTGGGAGGAAAAAAATTGTGAGTTCCGGGTATGCTAAAAACATAGAGAGGCTTGCAGAAGCTGAGGTTTCTTCTGATGCCAAGAGGCTTGTGAGGAAGCTATCCACAAACCGGTTCCGCAGTATGTTGAGTGGAATCTGGCGCTCTTAAAGAATGTAATTTTTTTTCACCTTTTAACTGTATATTTTTACATAATTGTTTTTTAAGTTTTGCTAATTTGATTTCCTCATCTCAAATTTTTTTAGTTTTATTTCATTTGCCTTGCCCATGACAAGAGTAGCTCAGCATTTTTATTGAGATTGTAACAAGAAAAATAGTGATAACATGAAAGATTTGTTGTAGATTTTCATGGCGACACTGGCATTGTTTTTAGGCTTTTAGCTTTGACAGTTCAGTTGTTACGAAGAAAAGGATGATGATATTATTATTAGTATTATAGTGTACTAGTATCATAAAAGAATGTAATTAATCACTGGTGATAGTTACTATACTAGTGTTTGTTCCAAAAATATTATATCGTGTATAAATACGTGAATCGTGTGATCACATGGGGAGTACTTCAATCCTTGAGGGGCATGAGAGTAGTGGCTATCTTACTTCTCTCTATCTAGCATTATGTGCAAAGAGATAGTGATAGATGAAGTTTCCCATATGTATTGCTTTGTCTCTTAGCTAGTTTGTCTTTTATACTGTAGCAGCAGTTTCCTTATTGTTAATTGAGAAAGCACAACACGCCAAGTCTTTGCATGCTTGTTGTTTGGGATCTTTCAGATAAGACAACAAAATGAACCTACATCCTTCTCTTTCTGTTTATGCTTCTCTTAATTAATCCCTATTAGCTTCTAGTGTTAGAAAATAACATTGTGAAAGTGCAAGTTTCTAAATCTGGGTGAAGATTGAGGCACTTGGATTTTGTGAAAGGAGGAAAGAGCAAAGAGCAAACATCTTGCTTGTGTGGTGAAGTCAAATCAAAGAGGTTGGGCTGCATTTATTATACTGCGTATATGCAACCAATGCAAGAGGACTAATGAATGGGAAACATGTGAAAATGTGGATCAATTAGGGTGGTATTGGGTTGAGGAAGCCACAGGAAACCCATGCTTCTTCCAATTCCCAAGATCTCATCCCAAATGAATGATTTCATTCATTGTGTTTATTGAAGGCCTGAAGAGGCATTCTTTAAACAAAGAGTTCTGCTTGAATATATCTAAAAGAAATTGATGGTAAAAACAGAAACTAATGGTTGAAGAACTGTGCATTGTGGTCGGTGTGACCCACTTGATAACATGTAGAAAAAATTTCCCATAAGTTCGGTGCCCATGTTTAAGTTATATTTTGTGTTTTACTATAGTCTTGGCTTGTTCCCAACGCTACTAAGAAAATTAGATCAATTAACGGGTAAAGTCATTTTCAATAAAATGGTTGGATTATGATTGCAAACGGTTGTCTTTGCATCCACTTTGGGGCATTATTCAATTGATTGACACCTTACAATAGTCAAAAAGCCTTTTTTCTTTTTTTCCTTTTAGTTTCCCGCAAGACATCCTTCAATAATCTTTTTAGTCCTCCAAGATTACGTGTTCGTTTCAATATAAAGTATAATCACGATATTTGGCATGTATGATTATTTTATATTTTTTTAAAATGAGAAGAAAAAAATACCAAATTAAAAGTGTTATTATTATAAGAATGTATGTTACAGAAATACTGAAAATTTCCTCTATAACCACGAACCCTAAAGTAAAACACACTCACAATAAAGAGAGAAAATGTTTTTATTTTTTTGTCTTTGATGGGCTTTGAATTTAAGGTTGCATATGTTTCATAATGTAAAATTCAGCTGGTATCAGTGGTGAAAACCGACGTATTTATATGATTTGGGCTAAATAAAAAAGAATATTGTTTGGTCTGATATGTCCTTTTCCGCCTAGTTATACGTTTTGGGCTAAATGAAGAATTTGAGCAGTAAATATGGCATTGATATGGGCACTCCAAATTGCTATTAAACCCTCCCCCCAGGCCCCCACTTTTTAGAAATATGTTTTTTGACAAAAATACTTTTGACATTTGAGACAACCCCACAGTGCAATGAAATTTTCATTATGTATCTTAATTTTCTATAACCAAACGTTGTGATTAAATATAATTGTTTCCGTAAAGTCATCTTCCCCGCAGTAACACAATTTCCTACTCAAAACTTTGCTATATAGAGTCCACTACCACTTCATCCTGCTGCTTGGCCAGGTATCTTTCCCTCCTCTCTTTCTGGACACAAAATCAGAGATGTAGATGAAGATGTGAAGCATTTGTAAAAAAAGTGACATATTACAATATACAAGGAAACTTCTCCAATAAAAAACTAAGTAAACATACTCACCCATTCATCTATGACGAGTCCTTCTCCGAGAATCTTAGGACCTGCATCTTCTGGGGCTCTCTTACGTGCCTCAACAGCAGCATCAGCCTCAACCAGCTGAAGCTTCAGTTTTTCCAAAGCCTTAATAATACAATCATACGTAGGCAATTAGATAATGTATATATTATGATTAGCAAGCTTACAAACATGTACATCAAAATAAGAAAATATTTTTAACAAAGAAAAGTACTTAATGCCTCAAAAATAGTATGTTTGGTTGAAAAAAAAAGAGAAAGGAGGTAAGGGGAGGGGGATAAGAAAGTCAAAATCCATCTCCTCCCATTTTTTCCTCCCGTCCAATAATGAGAGGATTCAGAAGGGAAAGCAAATGCTCAAAGTTTGAGGATTGCACAGACCAAATTATCCTAAGTTTGAATATTAAAGATAATGGTTTTACTTGTCTACTTATGGGAATAAAGGTAAATTTACTCATTTTAACCTTACCCAAACTGCCAAACCAAACAAGGAGCCCCTTCAGATAAAATAAACTGTTAAGCAACAAATATTTGAGCGAATGCTTTTGGAATAGTTGATTTACATTTTTATTGGGCCAATAGGTACTAAGGTAGTAAGAGAGAATAGATAGGGACAAGCAAAAGGTAACAATTAACATGCAAGAATATTGCCACAAAGTATAAATGAAAACTTAAAAATTCAGCACTTACAGGACAGTTACGCTCTGGATCCAGAAAAACAACCTGCAAAATCTGCTCCACTGTTACTTGATCCTTCAGTTAATCAAACTGTTTACAGGAAATACATACACCCATGATTCAAAATCAATGCTAAATAAGATTCTGCAAGGTGACAGCACCATCAATACTTCAAAGAAAAGCAGAAAATTGGGGACACGTAGTGGTTGATATATGAAGAGAAAAACCAAGCAAATACAACAGAACTTATTTTGATTGTGTTCGAGACAGGGGAGAAAGAAAGAAATTGAGACAACTGTAAGCTTATATTGAAGATGAAATAACTATTTCATTTCAGGGACATAATCAATTGGTCCTTTGACATTCAAGCTCGTGATTTTGAATTTGAGTCCAGTTTTTTCTGGCTTTTAATTATTCAATGGATGTTCTATAAACTTGAACACTAGCAAACCAAATACAGACTAGTGAGATAACTTGGCATTATAAACAATCTTATGCTCCACACAAAGGAACATGAAGAAATGAAACATTAATTTTTACCAGTTGCAATTATAATCTTGCCCGGTGCAAGAATGCCCCCAGGAGAGCGCATGAAACAGCTCTTGGGTGCATTTGTTTGAAACTAAATACACACAAAAAGATAGAGAATAACAAATAAGCATTATTAAAATAGACAGTTAAGTTCAGTACTGGTTCAGAATCAGAGACCAAAAAATGAAAATTCATTCATTTGTACAGAGGAATTGCTCTCTTGCAAAAACTGTGACAAAGTAATGTTCAACATAATAGACCCTTGGTTGAAAGTGCCTCAGTAACATGAATATTCAAAACAAAGGCATAGATAACGAGGTGTATATGTTTGTTTGAGTATACCTTGAAAGCTACATCGGATTTGCTGGTGCTTTTAATCCTGATGGAACTCTTAGCCTGCTTGCCCGGCTCATCTACACATGACAAGAAAGGACCAAATGGCTTAGCATAACACAAGGATGAGACTTTCAAGCAATCATATGGATTTATATAATTTTTTCTTATAGGTTACTAGTAATTAATACAAGGATGCATTAGGAAGGTATATAGTTACTAAAAGAAGGTGCTTATCATTATCCAAAAACAACAAGAGAAAATAGCCTATTTAGTAAAGCAATTTTACAATATGATGCAATTATAAATTCTATATGTAATAAATTTGTTGACTTTGTTGACTTTTATAATAACTATCTAAAAAAATCATGTTTTTGATTAGTTGACAATGTAAATAAATAAAAAAAATTACATTAACAATGCATAGTTGTTAAAATTAATTTTGAAGTGATATAATTTATGTCTAGATGTTTTTACTATAAAATCAAATTAGAAGTAAAATTCAATGTAAAAGTTTGAATCCAAATGAAAACAATTCAAAATACTTCAACTTAATCAGTTATGGATTCAAAATCAATTTTGAACTCTCTACATATATAAGTTGTTTTTTTTAAATAAATATCAATATCTTTTATTGCATGTTTCCTTGTTTAGTTTGATTTACCATTTTATTACAGTTTTTGATTCTTCTTGTGTTAAACGTTTCATATTTATCACTTTTTTAAAAACTTTATTTAATTTAAGGCGTAAGATTAAATGTAAAATTGTAAATTGTAAGTTTTAAAATAGTATAATAAATTAATAATTAGTTTATGTAATTTCATCATTATAACTTATTCCGTAACTTTTAAACTCTTATTTTGTGATTTTTTAATTAAAAAAATCTTTTATTTATTAATACATCATAAAATAAAGTTTTTATTTCTAATGATGATAATAATGCTTTTCATTATATTTGGTTCTTTATTAAAACACATAACTTCTCTATTAATTAACAATGGTATTATTTTCTTTTATATATTTCTATTTCAAATTTCCTCCCATTATTATACAACTTATTTATTATAAAATTTGCTGTGTAAGTTTGAAAACGTGATTGCCTTAAAAAAAAAAACACGATTGGTGTGAGTGTGAGGAATAGCGTTGTAGTGATGTGAGAAATAATTTATATTGATAGGCGGGTTATGCGCAACAAGATAAGTACCAAGCAATTGACATTTCCAGGTCCGTCAAATTACAGCAGTTGTAATTAATTCAATAATTATGAAGAGGAGAAAATACTCTAAAAATGGAACCTGAGCAGCATCAACAATCCGAATCATATACCATTAAGAATTTTAGAATCGAATACCCAAAACAAGTGTCACCCCTTTCTCGATAAACATAATACTAAAAAACTCGTGACTTAAGAAAGAAAAAAAGTATTAAATGGATAATTACAATTGGAACTCTGAATCATCCCACTGAAGAACCGCAGAGCCCAAGTTCTGTTCTCTTTTGAGCTTATCTTTGAGGAACCAATCACATATTTTGGCAGCATTGAGCTCCTCAATTGGACATCCTTCTTGCTCCGATATCACTCTTAGTAAGTTCAGGGACGATATCTATAGTATAAATAAACAAATAAGAGTTTAATAATTATGTTATGTTGATGTAAATTTTTTTATATTGCCAACTAATTAGAAATCTTTTACATTGTGAATTAATTAAAAATCTCGGTTGTTATGAGAAGAGAGGTACGTACCGTTAAACGGCATAGAAAGCGTTCATGTGTGCTCAAGCCTGATATCTCAACCAAACCAGCTTCTTCCAGTGTCAAAAACGTTCGTCTCTCACCCTTGTTTTCTGCACCACTGCATTTCACTATTATTCTACGTGCTGTCTTCCTTGGTGTTATCAAGCATGTTTGTGTAGAGATTCCAAGCTTTGAAGGGTTGAAGAGAAACTTGGTTGTTTCAAGACATGTGTTATAGGGTCGAAGTGAAATCATTAGTTTTTCTTTGGGCACTTGGTTTTCCTTGCTGAGAGCAAAAGAGTATCAATGTTCTGGATGAGGTATTTGGGGCCGAAAGATTATAACGCGGGAATGGAGGCTTATCTGTTATTCTCTTTTCTTTCTATATTTTCGCTTGTAATATATGTTATATTTTATTCTTTGTTCCTTTATGTCATTTTAATGTTCTTCCCTTCTTATTTTTTTAAATATTTTTTATTGGTAGAAAAATGAAAAAAAAGTATATAGTTTTTTTTTCAATTAATATAATAAATATTAATGTTATCTTAAATTTTAAAATTTAAAGTAAAATTATTTTTTTTAAAAGCAAATTAACTTTTAAAGATAATAAAATAAGTGTTTTCATTTTTTAAGAGGAAGAAAACTACAGGCATTTCAAGCATTGGCCTGGATAATCTTCAACCCAAACTGGTACAAGATTGGGCCTTGAATTTTATAAAGGTAGCCCAAATAAGACTACACCTAATAAGTTTCTCCTTCATTCTTCTTCTTTGTTCCTAAAAAAAAATATTTAAAGTTTTTCATTGCACATTTAATTAGTGATTATTTTTTTTGAAAAGTCATAAGTTTAAAAACTCTGATGCGATACGTTAATGAATGAAATTTTTTACTTATAAAGTGAAAGTCACACAATATTATATTTTTCAATTGTATACACGTTAAATTTAAAAAAACAGTAATCTTTTTTACTCTTCTCGAATTATGTCCATATTTTCTATACATTACATGTGAATACTTCATTTACGTACCCCAATAATGATAAATTTGTTTAATTTTTAATTATTATATATACAGACAAATATATACGCAAACATGTTTTTCAATGTTATTTTATGTGTATCAATTATTTGATCAGCTAATTTTACCAACTTCAGTTAAAAACTTTTCAATGATCATCTTACATGTGTTTCAACAAAATTTGAGTGATCAACTAACTTTTCAATCAATTTATGTTAAGCATGGCCATTGTCTAGACATATATGTTCGGATTTTTTTTATTATTAATTTTCAATTATTTTTTTAAAAAAAAGAATATCAGTGCTTTCTGCATAAATGCCGGTGTCTCGAATTTCTGTCAAATTATTTGGGTTATGTGGTGCTGAAATATTGAGAAAAAATGTTTGATCGAGTCATGTTAGCAGTAGAAAAAATGAGAAAAGCTAGCTAGCTACAGAAATGGAGAGCAGTGTGTATATATAATATATAGGCACTTGAATTATGGATTTATAATCATCGATCTGCAAACATTTATAAGATAGGTATAAAATTAAACTAGCGGCTTGTGTCTGTGGCTACTAACTCTGTGAGCGAGGGGGACACGTGTCGAATTGAAAAAGGAATATCCAAGTAGGATTAATGAGAAGATATTTTGGAGAAGCATGCCCCGGAATTTGATTTCCAGCGAGGGATTAGGGACTTCGGTTATGCCTTTTTTTCCTTCTAATTAATCGCTGTTAGCAAACTGTTTCCTTCTCCTTCTTTTTATCCAATTAGTCTCGAGGAAGATTCTTTATTTTATAATAAAATAATACCATGTACTGCATATTATACTAATGCAAATCCAAATCCAAATCTTGCCCTTTATTTTAATATTGGACTCATCAATCGTTATTTTATTTTATTGTTATATATTAAGACTGGTACACATGAGAGGTTTATGTTGCAGTGGGCTATATATGTAATGCATGCTTCTGTTGTCGTGTGGTGTAATCTATAATGGTACGTCGCTCATTGGAGTTGAAATTTAGATAATTAGAGATTTAATTTGTTAATATGAGAAATCCTACATATTACTTGTTTGAGTGACTTTTGCAATGAGCACAAGTTTCAGGTTTCAAAAGAATTAAGGTTGCCCTTGTTCCTAATTATAAAGTCTAGTTCAATCTGTTTACTAGATGCAAATGCAATACCACGCCCGTTCACCAAATTATTTAAATATGAAAGAATATCATTTGTGTCTATTAATGTATAATTTATTATAAATTATTTATTAATGCAAATAATGTTTTTTAAATCATGTGTACTTTTTTTTGTGCTAGAATTAACAATATTAATTGTCAACACTTTTTAATGGGATTATCATTAATAAAATGATATTATAATTTAAAACCACTTAGGATATAGTCTAAGTCATATAATTATTTCTGTTTAATTTAGGATCTTGAGTTTAAAAATATTTGTAATCTCTATGAAGAAAATTATATTTTTAATGAAATTTAAATATTTCTCATTTTGCACAACATGATAAGAATTATAATTCCGTTAGTTCCTTCAGTGATGTAAGTTTTACCGATACAACATATAGAATTAATTTAATAATAAAAATAGAGGTAATGTCACTAATTCCTATTTTTTAAAACCGTCGCTCTTTCATTGCTATAAATAAATAAATAATATTTTACTTAAATTTTGGAAATAATTATTTTCTTTTAATAAAAAAATCATTTCAAAAAGTTAGTGGGAAAATTTTATAATATTTAAAAATAATCTAAGTTAAATACTTATATTTATTTGTTTAAGCAATTTATGCATATTAAGCTTTTTTTATATAAAAAAATGCAATTTAAATTCATTTTCATTACCAACCAGGCATCTCCTTGGCACTATTTTGTGTTTCTCCTCTCCTCAACGCTCGACAGTCGACACTGATGGCGATGGATATCCTGCGTTCACAAGTCTCCGCCGTCCGATTTTTTAACGGTGGCGCAACTCGTAGTCGTCGCTTCAACGTAAGGTCTCTTCCATCAATTTTGTTTTCCATAAAATGAAAACTCTTCCATTTCCTCTCAAAGTTAAACCCTGAATTTCCCCTCGTTTCGATTTGCAATCCATTAGGGCGACCCTGCCATTTCCGCGGCAAAACGCAAAGCATTACAAAGAGCTTCAAGCCGCTGTTGACGTTGTCCAGAGGGCTTGCCGTCTCTGTCTTAATGTAATAACCTTCTTTCTCTCCTTTTTTTTTATTGGTCTATAGTTGTTCTTAATTTTTTGTGTGTATGGGGAATCGTCAGAAGTGATTCTGCTACAATTGGATTTTATGCGCATTGTGACTTGAGTGAAGTGTCCGCACTCTGCAGGTCAAATCATCCTTGTTCTCAACTGATGGGAAGGTTCTTGAGAAAAATGACCAGACTCCTGTGACTGTGGCAGATTTTGGAGTTCAAGCTCTCATAAGTTTCGGTATTAACTTAGTCTCATGTCAAATATAACAAGTAGCTTAACATTTGTCTTAATTGTGATGCCTGTATGAATGAAACCAATGCAGTGTAATTGTAATGAATTTTAATTAGGGTTTGTTTGGATAAACTTCTTCATAAGCACTTGTAAGAAAATACGAAGGAAACAAGAAATAAGCTTCTCCATAAGATAATTTGTAGAAGCTCTCTCATATCAGCTTTTTCAAAAATTTATTTTTAACTTACCTAAGCTAATTTTAGTTTATGGGAAAACTTGTTTGGTTTTTCTTCCCTATTTTCTTCTACAAATACTTATGGAGAAGTTTATCTAAACAGGTCCTTAATGTGGTCAATTACAGTTCTATGCAAGTTTCTCTTCTATATGGGGATATAATAACAATATGATGAACATTATTTTAAAGGACTCGGTGAAACTTTAATAATGCTAATGAAATCTGATTAATCCTCATAATTTCTGGTCAAAGTGATTCATCTAAAGTGCAATTGTAAACACTAGTTTTCTACAGCATATTTTCCTTGTACTAAACTGCTAATGTAATTAGCTTAGTGTTAAGAATAATAAGAGTGAGAAGCCGGTGATGTGGAGAGTGTACTCACGTAGAAATAAGTAGGGAGGTTAGTTAGTTAAAACGAGAATAGTGGAGTGCTGGCAGCAGGTTGAGATATATATAACCTGTGCTCTGTTATTGGGGGGGGGGGGGGGGGGATAGAGAGGAAATAAGTAAGAGAAGGGAGAAGTCCCTTGTGAAGAGAATAATCTATTGTGACTGTACATTCATTCTTCAGAAATAAATAAAGAAGTATTATTCAGTACCTTTTGTGTGTGAAAGAATTATTCAGGATCTAGTGGGTGTGTGTAATTGGATTAATTTTGAAAAACCAACCTATCACTTAGTATTAGGATTAGCATGTAGCCTTGAAAATGATTTGTCAGAAGTTATTATTCGTTTCCAGGGATTGAAAATTTTGGTTTAATATCTTATGTGGTTATCAAAACAGAGTTAAATAAGCTGTTCCCTTCTATACCTTTGGTGGCTGAGGAGGACTCTGCTTTCTTGCGAACAAGAAACTTGGCAGGTACTGTGCTTGATGCAGTAACTGATACAGCTAGCTCCACTTGTAAACCATTGACACAAGATGATGTACTCAAAGCAATTGATAGAGGGGGCAAGGATGCTTTTGTATTTGGATCAAAGCCGGCCACATATTGGGTGGGCATATCTAAGCCATTCGATTAAATGCTTTAAAGTGATGCAGTATAGCTTCTTAAAAATTTGATTCATGGCTTTATTTTCTATGTTGTTGTATGAGATGTTTGTTCACATTGCATTCCTGGAGATGAGAATATGGTGGTAATTATTTTGGCTGTTTTATGAAAACTACATACTTTTACAGGCTGATTTATATTAGCCATTAGGACACTATATATTTAAAGGTTAATATTGGATATTTATATATATATTTCTCATGTTTGAGTTTTCCCATCATAACTTATGGGAAGTCCACTCCATTGAATAAATACAGGTGCTTGACCCAATCGATGGCACACGTGGTTTTCTAAAGGCTGGCAAAGCCTTATATGTGGTAAGTCGTAATGTAGGTTATACCTTTTGAAGTTCTTTTCATATAATAGTATATAAGAGAGAGAAATCGTAGAGGTTTCATCTGGAGGAGCTCTTTGTTGTATAGTAAACCTTGTGATAGTGCTTGAGTTATGAAGTAATTTCCTCTCAGGGAGTGGGTAAATAAGCTGTGTATGTATGTCTTTGGATAAGAAATTCTTGCAAAGAATGTTATTTTCTTCACAGTGCATCATATGTTGATTTGACTTTGCAATTATTATCTTGAAATTTGTCTAAGGCATTTCCAAAAAATACAGGTTGGTTTGGCTCTTGTGGTTGAAGGAGAGATTGTAATTGGTGTTATGGGCTGCCCTAACTGGGAGGAAGATTTGTCTGAGAAATCCTCTGTTGAGATTGAGGAGGGTTGGGATTCTCTTGGTGGATCAGGAACTGTAATGATTGCTCATAAAGGCTGTGGAACATGGATGAAAAGTTTGAATAGCCAACTCAAATCACCTGGTGTATGGATCAGATGTTTTGTTGATGGGTATGACATAATACATAAAGCACGCTTCTGTATTCCAGACAGTCAAACATGGGAATCACTGCCCCTGACTTCTTTATTTAACGCCACAAGCAATGCTGACAATGTAGGGAGCAACCAAATTCTTCTTCTGGGGGCATGTTGTGGAAGGTCTCAAATATTATCTATATATGTGTTTTTACTTTATTACATTCAATCAACTTTTCTGGTAATTTATGTTCTATGAAGTAATGTGTGGAGTAGCTGGCGAAATCCAAAGCAATCATTAGATTGTGTTATTTCTTATTCTATTTTTACTGCTTACATTTCCTGAGGTTTGTTTTTTAGTGGAATTACAGTCTGCTCTTTGAAGGGAAGTTAATATCTTATATTTGAAGTTTAAACAGAGAACTTATTGCTCTAATTAGTAATTACTAATTCAATTAACTGTGATTACTATTTTGCAATTCGTTGATATTTAATCTTTTCTTTCTTTCATACGCTCATTTCTTGACATTGTTATGGATCGATTCAGTTTATGCAAATATTTGATGGTGGCCTCTGGTAGAGCATCTATTTTCATTCTCCGAGCAAAAGAGAAGACTATTATAAAGGTATCCTATCAATATTTTAAGTTTATAATTGGATAGATAATTTACGTAGTGATATTTTTTAACTTGGTCTTGTATAGGCATGGGACCATGCTGTTGGCATTATATGTGTTCATGAAGCTGGTGGAAAGGTAATTTTTTTCCCATCATTTTTGTGTCTGTTAAATTATCTTGTATTGTTGCCCATTTTTGTTTTCTTTTAGACATGTTGAAGGTATGGCCGCATGAATAATTTCTTCCTAATATTTCCACCGAAACTATTACTACTGTAATTAATTGCTGTGCCCCCTATAACTGATGGCAGGTAGTTTAATTTCGTTTTTCATCTAATTAAACTAGCGTCTGTTTGATATTTGATATACATTGGCATAGTGGATTTCTTAGTGCTGCAAAGGAATTCTCATAGTGATAAACCGATAATGAGGTGTAGTGGATTGTACACAGCGGTGGAAACCCTTTAATTCTGCCCTGTTACTCTGTCCAGTCTTGAATTTGTGAAATGCCTGTTAATTTGTTTAGCACAGATTTATAATTCGTGAACACTAGTATATGGTTCCAGACATTACTGTCTTAATAAGTGTACTTTTTTAAGATGACCATTTTTTTTCCTTTTTAACTGTTTCATTTGATAATAACCAATTTGATCAGGTAACAGACTGGAAAGGCAGCGACGTAGATCTTGCAGTGGATCATGTTGGCCGGCGCATTATATTTCCCTCTGGCGGTGTCCTTGTTACCAACGGCAATTTACATAATAAGATTTTGCAGATTATCGATCAGACTTCAAGAGTTTGATGTTTGGGGAATTGCTCATTCATCCTCATTATTTTGTGAAATGATTTGTATTTTTTGATTAATTTTGTTTAACCTTTGTCACATATATTCTTAAATTTTCATTTATATGAAATATAATTAATATCCACTATTTTGTAGCAACACCAAACCCCACTGCCTAATTCTTCCTGTTTATTAAATAAAAGCAAATGCTAGTTTTACATTTTCTTTTGGGTTCCAAGATGCAAGGGTGAACTTTGGGTTTCACTGTTTCAGCCTGTAGCCCAGTTAAAAGTCACTACCTGGCCTTTGCTTCCTGCACCCCATAGAAAACTAATGAACAAAAATACCCTTTGTTTATTTTCTTTTTACGGATCTAGTTATAATTTCGGATTGGAGAGTCCAGAATGGACAAAAAATTGAGCACTTTCGAATTACTCATTCTGGAATTATATGTACTCGAATTACTCATTCCGGAATTATGTACATATAATTCCAGAAAACATTTGTTTATATATGCAAAAGTCTTGATTTCGAATTATGAATGCTGACACAAGTTTGTCACTTTGAGTTGAAATAAATTGGATTTCGGCAGAATCCTACCAATTATTACCTTTTATATATGCAAAAGCCTTGATTTTCTTAAGAGATGTACTACACTAAGTTGTTTGAGCTTCTTATTCAGATGATAGTTGTGGCGATGAAATCAAATTGTAAACTGATTTTGTTGAATACTTAGTTTTAGAGTTTGCCTTCCGTATCCAGAAATCATTTTTGGCATTCAACTATTGGCTACTCGATCGTTACCTATTTCATTATATTTATAGGATTATAAAGTATATAATTAAACTCCAATTCATGCAGGAAAGTTATCGAGCTCCATCAAGGGCCAGGTGTTCTTTATAAATTCAATAGCATTGCAGTTTGCTTATCTTTCGCCAATTAATTAGATTAATATGTCATTGTAATCAATTAAATATTTAGATTGGAATATAGTTCTTACCAATAGAAATAGCTAGCAGAAGACGATGGCGACGGTAATTTAAAAAATGTGCGTGATTACCTTAAAATAGTAGTGCTATAGCTCTTTATTCGCGCAAGCTTCGGATCTCGTATCTGGAAATAATGCCATAAAACAAATAAAATAAATTTTCAAAGTTTGTTGGAGCTATTGAACAGCTCATAACAAATATTAACAAATTCTAAGACAGCAGTCCACCAAACCTGTGTACACGAATGCCTCCTGTTTACTACACGTGGACACCTTCTTGTGGATGGTTACGAGCTAAAAAAATAAGATAATTGCTCTTTAGGCGTAGGGAAGGAAAAAATTTGGAGACAAAATGTATTTAATAATTCACGCAATAAACTATATGATGATTACGTTACATGACCTGACAACGTCTCTAGGCTATCAAGCACGAAAACTTTATCAACGCATCATAATCTTTAGTAGATTGCAGGGTATGATTAATAAGCATACATAATTTAAAAATGGCTCCCACACCATCAAATATTTAAGAATTTTTTAATATAAAATCTTCAACATTTTCTAAAGGGAGGTAAACTGTAGCGACCAAGCCGAAAAGAGTAGAGTTAGGTTTATATAAATGGTGGCTATCTGATAGGAGAAATGTTAAAGAAAACATAAGGGGAAACAAATCATATGGGAGGAAATCTCAGTACTTGATTAAATTAACGTTTGACTTTATACCTTCTGTGCATTAGGCGGAGTTGGACGAGACACTTTAAAGACAATGTATCCGCAGTAACCAATAGTAATTTAACACCTTACCATCATTTCAATTCATGAATCTTGAAAAGTATGACAAAAAAACAAAAGTATCAATATCCATGGAAGTACTTGACCATCACAAATTTTTTAGCAAACATGTACGAACGAAGAACATCAATTATTACATATAAAAAAAAACCAATTATATGTATAACGTGTATTAGGTGAAAAATGACTGTGAAAACCGAAAAGACTAAATATTGGTCACATATTCAAAATACATGGTTAAAATTAAACTAAAAATAATAATTAATGTATAAGAAATGTGAAATAAAATCTTATAAGAAGGGACAAAAGAATTTATTGACTATATCTTATAAATAGGAACGGATGTAGTATTTAATTAAAACAATGTTAGGATCTATATATATGGCAATCAAAATTAACTCTTCTTACCTTTCATATTTGTACTAGACTAGATCACCTCCTATATGTGTATGTATGTGTTGACTGTTGAAAAAATTATTTTTATATAAGAATATAAGAAAAAATATTGATTATTAAAAATATAAAGCATATATATAGATTCTATGGTATAGCAACATTCACGGCGGTGAGCTTCCAAAACATTTTATAATAGCCTAGTTAACAAAAAAAAATAAATAGTAAAACTCAACTCATAAAATACAAGACTGTTCACATCGATCCAATATAAATTTAATTTCTTCTAAACATAATATGTTAAAAATGTCATATAAAATAAGTAAAAGCATCTTTTGAAATTAGCAACAAATAAAAAAGATATATGAAAAGTATAGGAGTATGTATTCCCCAATGAGATAAAAATGTCTGTTTGATGGAGACATCATGAGGTGGTCGAGATCATTATAGTCCTTTTTAATCTATGAACATAATCATATTTTCCTAATTTCTTTTTGTAAATTAAAAAAGTTAAAAATATGTAACGTAAAAACTAGTTGGGATGGTAAACTACCTAATAACTTCTCCGGTGACAATCATCTAAAATTAGGCTTCATGATCAAGACCTTTTATTTTTTCCTTTTCCTCCAGCTCTTGCTAACTCTTCCATGTCAGACATGATGGACTCATATGGTGTCTCTATCGCTTTCGTTTTCTGTACGTAATACTCATTTATATCAATAATATGGGAGAAGTATAAACATACATTTGACTTGTAATCTGTTGTATAGCTAGCTAACTGTATTCTGAGACGAAGGTTTATGCCTACAAATACATTAAGACCAAATTAATTAGTTATTAAAGAGATAAGATGCTATAAATACTTAAAATGTTAACAAATAATGATGTATTTAAGAAGGATGGGTTTTTTTAATAAGTTTTATTTTAAACCATAATCATTAATTCAGCTAAAAATTATAGTCCTGCTCGGATGAAAAATATACCATATACCGCAAACTCAAAGATGGTTTATTCCCTTTTCATAAAAAGTAAGCCTTGCATGTGACTTAAATAGCTTAAGCAGCTGAGAAACTGAAATGGATTAAAATTAGATGGCTTCTAGCATGAGAGAGGAATATAAGTCCTCCACGGTGCGAAAGTTTTGTGGACCGTCGGATAAGAGTTGTAGGTTCAGATTATGTGGGAATGACCGCACCTGATTGCAATTTACTTTTTTTTTTAAAAAAATAATGTGAAATACCAGGTGAACTGTAGCAATACGATAGGACCCGTGCATGCAATTGCTTTGGAGAAAAAAATCTACAGTTTCTCATTTGTTTAGTTTTCATTCGTTTTCTTTTTTCTTTCTAAATATTTCCATCTTTTTTTTTTTCTTTTTAATTTGCCCCTAATGCTCTTTGCTCTAACTCTTCGTCGAAACTGATGCTTCACCCCATAGCTTGCAAATCCGACGATAACAACTTCATCGGCAGCTCCCATGACTACCTTCTACAATAACTCGATCTTTTGACACCCTCTCTGATCCCTCTTCAACAACGCCAAAGAAAACCTTGACCCCAACCCCAACTCAATATAAAACCATGGGTTTATTGTCACATGTTGACAACGAAAGGACAATAAACCCCAACCCTAACCTGAAGCAAAGTCATTGTCACAACAAATCCAGCTATCGTCCGGTCTCCATAGACCTCGAGCCAGGCCGCATCGCTTGGGTAGAGTGAGAATGAGAGATTTTGCGGTGAGAGAGAAGAGTTGTCTAATTAGGGTTCAAGTGGGGTCCTATACAGTAGATGCAGTCAATCTACAATTTTAAATCCGACGGTCGAGAAAACTTTCACACGATGCAGGACCTATACTACTCTCGCATGCTAGAAGCCGTCTTGGAATTAGTAGTTTGAATTTGAAACACTAGGGAGAAGTCAATGAAGTTTCGAAAGTTCACTTTCGTGTTTTCGCAACACAAGCTAAAGAGGAAATGAGCAAATTAGTTATGTTTTTCAGCTGATTTTTTTATCGGAGTTTTATAAAAGAGTTTAATTTTCATTCACTATTAGTATAAAGGTTTTTTATATTATTCACAATTTATATGAGAATTTATTATATATGGTAATTTATAATTAAATGATAATATAAAAATCATATTATTAATTTGTTTTTGTAAATATTGTCAGATCAAATGATAATTAGGAGTTGTTTTAATATTAATTGCTAAATATGACTTTAATAGTAAGTTAGAGGAAACAGTATCAGAAACAGATAATGAATAAAAAAACATCAAAAACAGATAACGGATTGCAAAAGGCTGATCGATAAGAGGTGTAGCATATATATATATATATATATACACGTAAGAAAATAATAAAATATTTTCTGATAAGTGACTTGGAACATTAGTTAAAAAATTAAAACAATATTTATTGTGAAAATCGTAAGAGAATAAAAAAGTAATATAATTTTTTATCTCTTAATAAAAATATTTCTATTTTAGATTTCTTAACCAATATTTTTAAGATATTGGTTAACATTTTTAATAATAAAAACCCACTTTTTAATAATAATTTAGATAAATGAATCTTATCCCTTATCATGCCTAATAAATGTCCGTACAGGAGTATATATTTTATATTATGATAAACACGGAACTCTATAATTGCCATGGTGTATATTAAATGCCCGTCCAATCTTCTTGACATTTATTATGTACACACATTTAATATGGTGCTGACTAAAACAGTACATACATTTGCTCATGTCTTTCCTGGAATAAGACGATAAATATTTGGGATGAACATTCGCTTAACTTAAAGCCCAACAATTAACATAACAAGTTAATTTCTATATTTCCCTAAAAAATTAATTTCTATTTTTTTTTTATTTATGTGTGTTTCTTCTAGTTTATTTATAATAAAAAAATCAATAATTTTTTGAGAAAGTGCGTTTTAAAAATTATTACTAACACAAATGCATTTTTCTCATATTAAAAGTTTTTAATTTAGTGAACGTGCAATTTTTAAAATTTAATTGTTGTAATAAAGTATTCATTAAAAGTATAATACATAAAGGGTATGATCAAAATGAAAATGAGTGAAATATAAAAGACATAAATATTATACACATACATACCAAATATATTAATTTAATTCTTGTATTTCTCCTGTTTGTAATAATGTCAACCTTGCAATGTTATATTCATAACAAAGATATAACTGTGCTTATAGAAACCAGATTAATTATATTTGTCTTATATACAAAAAATTAAGAACAAATAGCAGGCATATAGACCAAATATATACTTTACCCAATCATAATTAACATTCATGCAGGTCTCGCAAGACAGCTTGATTTGCAGCAAGATACGAGAGTAGTAAATTAAAACACTAATCTAAATTAAACATTATGTGTACAACAGATCAGCTAGCCATTCAACATAAAAGGCTTGCTTTAGGCAAAAGGAAGAAAAGAAAAGCCACGTCCATGCATAAAGGAAGAAAATAAACGCCGTGTAGTCCCTGTAATAGAAAGATCAGAGGGGTACGTGGCGTGTGATTTTGATTACAGCTAATATGAATCCGGAAAGTTAGGGGGGTCACACTCCCGGAAAATGATGCCTTCACACTTCACTCCAGGATAATCTTAAATGTTTCTTTTACACACTTTTGATATATAAAATAATTTTACATTAACAAGCAAAAAAATATTAAACTTATAATTATTTGCTTGTTATAATTTTATGCAATATAATTAAAAATTAATATAAATATCAATAACTTAACCTTACATTATATTATATATTTATATTAATATTTGATACGTTAAATAATATATATATATATATAGATAGATAGATCTCACAATAGAAGTAATAATTCGGCTTGTCTATATATCTAATATATTTTATATTATATTTAAGATTTGAATGTAAGATTATTAATTTAGTTGACATAACCTCGTACCAACTGATACATATATTTGATGTTATAAATTTTTCTTACGATACACAACGTGTTTATATTAATGAAATCCTTTAATGTTATAGTTCTGGTAATTGATTTAGTATCATGTTATATTAACTAGACTCAAGTTTCGAAATCAAACGAAAATGACCACAATGATGTAATTTGAAGATCTTTTTCTACAATAACATTAACAATAGTTTAATAAGTGACCGAGATGTGCATGATTAGATACATTGGAAAAAAAAATCGTAGATTAGACGAGACACGTAGCCAATGCCCACAGAGATAGCAGGAGGACGGCACCGAATCAATTTGACTTGCCTTGTTTCTTAACCTTAACTTTCTTCCTATTTATATCTCAAGCAAGTAGTACCCCCCACTACGGACCCTGCTATCATAACTCCATTTTTCTCCCTCTCTTGTCTTTCTTTACCTATTCTCTCCCGTCTCAAACATTTTCTCCTCCATCTCTCGTCAGATTCAAGATATAACTCATTGAGCAAAGTAGCTTATAAAATTTGCTCAATATTTATTAGCTCATCAAACAGAACTACTTAATTAGCTAGCTAGCAGTATGGGAAGAGCACCTTGTTGTGACAAGAATGGTCTCAAGAAAGGGCCATGGACAACTGAGGAGGACCAGAAACTCATTGATTACATTCAGAAACATGGATATGGCAATTGGAGGACACTCCCAAAGAATGCTGGTATGTCACCAAATTAAACTAAATAAAATAAATTTAGAAAAATGTGCCTATTTTTTTATGTATATTATATGTATAAATTTCACCTAATGGTTTTGGCTCATTACATTGAATAGGGTTGCAAAGATGTGGAAAGAGTTGCCGTCTCCGTTGGACAAACTATCTCCGGCCAGATATAAAGCGAGGTCGGTTTTCATTTGAAGAGGAAGAAACAATAATTCAACTGCATAGCATTCTTGGCAACAAGTGAGTTATAATTTCTTTCTATTTTTTTTCTTTATAGTTTTTAGTCATCAAGTTAACTATTAAATAAGAGACAACAAACTTGATCAGTCAACTAAATTTGAGACAAAACTTACATACAGTTTAAGTGCTTTTAATGTTTTTTTTAATATCAAAATAGAAATTTTATTTCAGTAATTTTTGTAATAAATGTTTGTACATAAATTAACTAGATAAAGCTCTAACTCTGATTAGAGAAAAGCACTAGAAACACCTATGAGACAAGCCATAAGTTTTCTACATAAATTTGTTATATTAATCTTATTACAGTAATGAATAGTTATTTGTAATTGGATTTATGTGTAGATGGTCAGCGATTGCATCTCGTTTACCAGGAAGAACAGACAATGAAATAAAGAACTATTGGAACACTCACATTAGAAAAAGGCTATTGAGAATGGGAATTGACCCTGTGACACACAGTCCTCGACTTGATCTATTGGACATCAATTCCATTCTAAACGCATCTTTCTATGGTTCATCACAAATCAACATCCGAAGGCTCCTTGGCATGCACCAGTACATGGTGAACCCTGAGCTTTTAAAATTGGCTTCTTCACTCTCCTCCACCTCACAGCAGCAATACAATGACCCTGATGACATGTGTGCTCGTAAAGGTCAATTACAGAACCAGCTTTGTGATCCTCAAATTCAGAATCATGTTCCACACTTTGTCCAATTTCAAGATCCGGTTCAAGAGGTGCCTGCATGCAGCACCATGTTCAGCACCCCTTGCGTTTCAATTCCTCTAACTCAACCACAGTTGGTTGAGCCAAATAATGTGGACCAATATCCATCATCAACTTTCACAGACTTCAGTTACCAACAACTAAGTGATTGGCAATTATCATGCTTAACAGATGATTATGTCTCTCAATTACCAAGCTATAATTATTATAGTTCTGATGGTCAAAATCTCATGTATGATCCTTTGTCCGAGCCTTCAACTTTTCTTTCCAATAACAGCAATCAGAACTTCAGGTTCGCTTCAGTTCTGTCGACACCTTCGTCAAGCCCTACACCGCTGAATTCGAACTCCACGATAATCAATGGGAACAACACAGAAGACGAGAGAGATCAAAGCTATGACAGTAGTAACATGTTGAAATTTGAAATCCCAGATATTTTAGATGTGAACGAGTTCATGTAATTAATGTGATCAGATAGATCTTCAACGATTAAATCAACTGAAACGTTGATTGATTATATCACATGCATGTCTCCCAATTGTTTTTCTGGGATAGCTTCATTATGGATCCATGGTATAACTGTCACACTTCCTAATTAATTTTCATTATTGATTGATAGTTTAAATTTCTTAATTAATTGAGCTTTGACTTTATTAGCAAGTACCAACGTCCTTATCTATTTTTTAATCATATAAAGTTTCGATTATTGCTACAGAGTACAGGCCTATAGTACTATATATGCATGTCTGCTAGTGCTTTTCCTCCATAGATTAGATTGTGTTACTTTAAGAAAAAGCGCTAAATTAAAGACAAGTATATCACTCCAAGTCACGACCTGTGTTTTACCGAAATAGGAAAGCCAACATTAATAATGTAACGTGCATATCGTTTTTTTTTTTATTCCATGGCAAAACCATAGAAAAATCGGAAAAGAGGTTGGTATTAATATATTTAAATACTTAAAATGTATGGTTGTCAGTTGCATGTTTCACAGGATGCGTAACATAATATTCAATATTCTCTAGGTAGAGCAACTAATTAATTGTCGACTTACATTTTATATCTATTTTTCCTTTGCAATCGTATGCTTAGTGTTTATAATATTCTGATGACCTTTCTCCAATTAGAAATTATTACCCAAAAATAGAAAAAAAAAGTGAAAAGAATAGTGAGGAAATCTTTCGGAAGGAAACAATGATGAGCTAGGGTTTCAGATATCCCGACAGTGAATCCAAGATACTGGCGAGGAGACCGGCGACGGCACGCCGGAGCACGTATGATTGACACGTGACCCAGACACCTGTAATGGATAAAGTAATATGATTTGCATGAAGATTATGGGTAATTGGAGCGAAGGAAGCATTGACCTAAGGACATAGGACACGTGTCCATTTTCTGGCGGTGACACCGCAGTATGTGGGGCCCACTTATTGCTTTTTTTAAATTGAAATCACAACACAAGGCGAGACGTGCTTCTTGTGCTGTTCTTTTTAGTATTTTATGAGAGCGTTACCATTAATAATTGGTTTACTATTAGGATTATTAATTGCGTCAGCATTTGAGACACGTGGATTCAATAATGAAGGAGTGGAACCGGTCCAAGTTTTGTTGAACCGGGAACGGCGTTACTGTAAAGTGTAAACTGAAATGAAACACTCACCGTTGTTTACGGATAACTGGAATCGAATTGGGTTGCGTGCAATAATGTGTTCATGATTGAGTTGAAAAGGTGCGCTGTGGCAGACTTGCAATTGCTGGCAGTAAAAGTTGAATACAACATTAGAGCTATTGAAAGTGTTATATTACGCATTGAGCATATATATTTATATTTATCCGGTAATGTTCAATTGGTAATTTTAAAACCAGCAACTAATTAAGGATTGAAGTTTAGAATACTTAAAATTAAACTAACATATCCATTTATCTTAGGTTGTGCTTGATGAGGAGAGGGGTCGAAAAATAAAGAAAAAAAATGTATGAATTATAAGTGGATCTTATAATTCTTATATTCTATTTTGATTCATTTTATTTTCATTTTTTAAACTAATTAAACAAAACATAAAAATATATAAAATTGATTAGATGATTAAAAAAAATAAAAGAAAAAAGACCAGGTTCAATTCTTCTATTATCAAAAAATTAACAAAACTAATAGTTAATATTTTCAATAAAAAAAACATAACATAATTTTACATTTTAATTATACAACTTATTATCTTCTAAAAAACCAGTTGTGTTTCATGATTAATTGGGAATCTGCCTCCACGATAACGTAAATTTTTAATTTTATTTTGGTTAGCAGTATAATGATATTATGTAGAGTACAATATGTACTCTAATCCTTATATTAAAGCATTAGAAATCTGATTAGAACATCTAGTTGTGATACAGCGCACTGGATTTCTATATATACCAATTCAAAAATGAAAAAAAAAATATTACCAACACATATGCTTCGATCTAAGTCAAGATTGAAGACTTAATTATATGGTTTATCAGATAAATAAAATCAAAAGAATTTTGGCAGAAAGTAATTTTATTCCGAAGTAAAGATAATGACCAAACCAAGACATATCATATAGAAAGACCTCTTTATCTTCTTATCTCTTAATTTTGAATTAGGGTGGAAGAAAAATATGCAAATGTACGGAATTGATAGAGAAAGAAATAGTGGGTCCAAATCCTTTTGATTTCTCTTACGATATGTAATTTTTAACAATATTTTTTTACTTGACAATTAATAAAAATATTATTAAAAAAGTCTTTGGAACATTAAAAAATATTATCAAATTATAAACGAATATTACTAATATATTTTTACAATATTTATTAAATGTTACGTATGTTAAAGTTTTTTTTGACATTTTTAAACTTTAACAATATGACCTATAAGAAAAATTTGATAAAATATCACAAAAATATATTAATAATATTTATTTATAATTTAGTAATATTTTTCAAATATTGTTAAAGTTTGTTAGTAATATTTTTATTAAGTATTAGAAAAAAAATATTATTAAAGATAATATGTATAGTAGTGACTACAAAATGTAAATAAATAGAAATTAAGACCTAGTATTAACAAATTCTTGCTCAAATAAAAAAAAACTATAATTCAACTACATACAAATAATCATATATTCAAATTATTTCAAAACTCTTAAAATTCAGTTATATGCATGGAAGTTATTAGTAAAGTTTGTTGATCCAACCAGAACTGAGCTGTTGGAAGCAAACGAAAGAGTTGTACAGGTGTTAGGTAAATTGCAAGTAACAATAGATTGTGATGACATTGTCAATATTTTCAATTCATACTTTTTTTTAGGATTAAATTATGTCGTCACGGTAAGAAATAGAGATAAAGGGTTTACAAGAAAAAGAAATCCTTAGCAGACATACTTAATTATCAAATAAACAATAATTAACTATTCATTTATGTCTAAAAGAAGTATAAAAATTGAAATTATTTGGTAATATAATTAATGTGAAACAACTCATGAATCATTTAGGAGTACTGGGAACCACGAATCATATGGTGGCATTCTATTTAGTAGATGCATTATTATTCGTCACATTAGCACACTTGGGTAACTCCGATGACTATCCATGCAGGAAAGTTGGACCTTTTTTTGTCAACCCCATGTTTTCCACCACATACTACCTTTCAAGCATAGTTTTGCATTAAATAGCCATGGTAAGCTGCTAAGTCACCATCTTTGTTTCTCATTGCTTGTTTTGTCCCATTCACACGTTAATTATGAAGATCCATAATCTAGGGTTACTGATTGCATTGGCGAAGCCCTTGCCCTTTGTCTTTAGTACGCATGTAAGATGTTCGTCACGATTACGTCAAGAAAAAAAATGATTGACTTTGCAAAATGTGTATACGAAATGTTAACGATATTATTAAGGAAAGGATATTGGTGTATTATATATGGCTAGTCTTTGACTCACATAGTCACATCTATGTAATGTAATGTGACCCTCGCTTTCTATCTCGACCGACCAAAGAAAAACGGTTCGAACTTCAAAGTTTTTGAATAAGTAAGCACTACTACTTAAAGTGAATCCATGTCTTATTGTCTTCGCTTCGTTGAGTTTCGATCCCGTTTTTTCTTATTTCTAGTTTTTTGTCAATGTTCTCTTTGTTGATTATGAGTTTCTTTGAGATGACATGACTACATATAAACGCACCTCCTAATTAAGCAGGAAAATGTGCAATACGTACGCCTAAACATGTACAAGGGTGTGGAGAAAAAGATAGTGGGCCAGTTTTCTATTGTTTCATTAGGCCATATTGACTAATGGTATTATATTTTTGTATGTAATTAATTTGGTTCTTTGGCCTCTTATTATGTACAACATTCTAACTCATCAAATTGTTTAAAGCTAGCTAGCTACATTAACTCTCTAATTAAGTCGAGATTCGTGAAATTAACGGAAAACTGTTATATTAAAGTTCACTACCGCGGTTTCTTCCTTTAATTTGTGGGAAATATTAAAGCAACGTTTTTTCTTCTGCTTTGAGGCTACGTACGGATAAGAAATGGCAACTGCTTATATATTGTAGTATAAATTAAGTTTAAAAATTATAATTCTTACTAAATGGTGTTTTGATGAAATTATATGTAAACTAACTAGGGTCTTGATGGCAATCAAATGAGACTTTAACTTATAGCACACCCTCAAATTGAAAACATAGTGTTAAAATCTAGTGATCTCTCAGTTAGAGATGCAATTATATTATATAATATTTGAAAGGAAAGTTTCATCATTGTTCATAATAATATTATTTTATTCAAGTAAATTTATGAATTCTTACTTCCCTAGAAATACATGTAATCTTTTTTTTAAAAAAACTAATATATTAAGTATATTCTAATTCCTGAAAATATAACAATTTTTATTTTAATCTATATTTAAATTTATATATGTTTATTCTCTACATTTAATAATAACAAAATATGTTTTATCTTCCTACAAATTCTTATTAAAAAACATATTTTTAAAATTCAATATATTAAAAAACTAAAACTTAAAAATGTTTTTAAACCCTCTAATTAATACAGGATAAATTTGCTTAACTTTCCTGAGTTGAAGTTTTGCAGCGTCCAACCGACCATAGACCTTGTCCAGTCCCACCATATATCCATTTCCTTGAAATATTCAACACACTTTAAGACATTTTTCTTTTGAACTCTACGGTCCAAATAGAAACGCTTACTATAATTTAGAGCATGGCTATGATTAACCCAATACCTCATTGAAAATGGTTTGAAATAGATTAAATTCCCACATGAAATGTCAAATGTTTCCATAAATAAAGAGTGCACCTAATGTGTACTCTTCAACATGTCTAATATGATAATGGCAATCTTTCTCTCAATTATTTCAACTATAAGTATTTACTTAATAATAATAATAATTACCACGGTTATTAATATTATTATTATTAATATTATTGAAGTCCCTATATTTATCGCTGCTAAACAACAAAATTAATAAGGAAACTTAAAAATGGATGCTTGTATGGCTCATTTATTCGTGCTGAGATGTGACCCAAAAAAATCAAAAGCTTCTCGAAAAATATAATTGAAGGTTCAAGTGCAGTTTTCAACGCCATACATGTTAATACAAGTGACTGTCCAGAGATATATCTTGAAACTATGGGCGGAGAAAAAGAAATTGAATTGGCTTGTGGAAAGTTTGGAACTACTCTGGTTGCAATATAGTCAACCAAAATGCGATTTATAGTTTGATCGGTCAAAAGATAGCTTAATGATGTGATTCGACTGATAAATTTGATGATTAGGTTAAGAATTAATGCCAGCGATTAGATCTGTGGTATCCGCAAAAGTACACCTGTCACCTAATTTCTCTACCAGTAAGCATTATCATTGATACAAAGAGTTAAAACAAAATGGGGGTTCAATAATTGTTACATAGGTATTTCAAATAAGTCATGTCGATCTGAATTATATATAAATCAATCATCAAATGCTATATGTATTATATAATCATATTTTATAGCAAATTATATATATATATATATATATATATTGATTTTTAAAATTTATTAAAAAAATACTTTATCCTTGATCTTCTTCATTAAATCCCTAATTTTTAAATTCTGAATGCTAGCCTTCTGAGTTCGTGCCGCTTCCGCTGTGGTTCTTAAATTATAGTTCATCAAGGTGAATAATAAGTTTGAGCAAAATACATTTTAATATTAGAATGGTGAATTTAATATGACCAATTCTCACACATTATTTCCACATGAAGATCACCGAGAAGAGAACTCAGAGTCCAAGGTCAACGCCCTACATCTCTCAGAATAAACAAAGACTCCCACAACCCTTACACCCTCAACCCCCACCGCGTTAACCATAATAATCTACACTGTTTCCCACATTGCTATTTATCTATGACTTCATCAATCTTTTAATAAAACATATTCCTTTTAACTTATTCACCATGACGGATTATAATCGTAAGAGTCACGATGCCAAAGCGGCACAATGAATACCTTGCTCCTTCACGGTGGGATAGGTCCGTTGCAGAAGCGGCACCGTCAATGACTTGCTCCGTCACACTGGGAGGTAATCAGACTCAAATGCTACTAAGTTATAAGGTTACCATTCAGAATTAGGAAATTAAGAATTTAATTAGGAAGATTAGAGATAAAATGGTTTTTTAATAAAATATTAAATTTAAAATTTAAAATTATTATAAAGTCCTTAAGTTTTAATTACATAAATAAAAAATTAAATTTGATTAGCGGATGTAATTATATAATTTATATGGTGTTCCATAATTAAACTATATACTTAATAAATACTAATATAATTTATTTTTAAGTTACCACCAAATAACGACTTTCTTGTATTGTTAAGATAATGATTGAGATCATTGTTAAAGTCCAATCTTTTGATAATCCTTATAGTTCTGTATTTTCTTTTCTTCATTCTAACATTTATACACACTTTATATTTTCTTAATTTTTCCTTTTCTATAATATTGTTTTTTATATTTGTTATTTTTTCTTTTTTATCTCACTCTTTCTAAGATTAAGGTTATTTATTTAAAATAGCACATTACAAAAATAAAATTTCGAATTAAATAAATATATAAATTAAAATACATAATTTGAAGAGTAAAACTTTCATTCTTCTTATTCTTTCAATTAAATATTCTCAATATCTTTACCTTTTTTTCTTTTAGCAGGGCATTTCATAAACTACTCTTCCAACCAATAAAAAATGTCTCTTTCAAACCTCTCACACTACCCTCCTTTTATATTTATATGTATAATTGACTTTCTAAATTGATTATGTGTTTCAATTTATCTTTTTTTACTATTATAATTGACAATCCCTCAAGATTCATAACATCTGTCCCAGTTTTTTTTATTTAGAAAACATGTATAAATTACTAAATATTTGTGAGATTTGTTAACCTTACACTAACTTTTTTAAAAAATAAATACTATAGTAAATTTTAATTTTAATTTACTTAAAATGTACTTAAGGTGTAACTTATAAACATATTCTTTAAAAAAACTACACATTATCAAATCATATATATAAAATTTATGAAAAATCCTCAAAATTTCAAAATGGGTTAGCAATAGATTGGTCTATGAACCCACGGCCAGAGACAGACAGAGTCAGAGACTTATTAATTATACACACTTAATAGATAATTTTTTATTATAAATAAACTCATTTAAAATGTGGGCTCACACAACTTAGCCCATCTATCTACGGACCTATGTCTATAGGGCCTTACGGTACAAAACGGACTGACTTACTCTATTAGTTACACACTCGAAATCTTAAAATTAAAAAATTTATTTATGACTTTTAAATTGAAAATGTTTAAAGGGACGATAATTTTTATAAAGGGAATGATTTAAAAATATCTCCAGTATGAATAATTTTGTTTTTGGAAGTTCAGTATCAATAATTATTAGATTAAGCAAAAACTACAAAAAAAAATTAAGGATGAAAATTAATCTAGTCTTCTGTATAAAAGGAGAGTCAAACAGATCAACCCCCAAAAATAAAAGATTGTACGTTACAAACACATTTAATTGGGCTGAGCTATTTAACCCGTTTTATATGATGGTTGTCGCTCCCTAGTCGCTGCAATTGTTTCCTGCACCCTTTTTGAAATATATATATATATATATATATATATATATATATATATATATATATATA
>CM023955.1:5573655-5631689 GCA_013407115.1 Glycine latifolia | reverse complement strand
ATCTTTTGGATTAATCATTCGAAAAGTTAAAATTTATAATCACATCAGAATATAATTTTACATTCTGAAAGTAAAAAGAAAAAAAAGAAAAGAAAGTGAAACAAACTTGGAAGTAAGTACACGAAACAACATACTTGTATGATTCGTAAGTTGCAGTAGCATTGGCCATTGTGTTCATCTTAGTTTCTCTTTTTGGTGTACGGCTTAGCTTACTTGCACTTAAAAATGACACGTTAGCTTATATCACAACACATATATGTAGCTTTCATACAAAGGTGCAAACTGTGGCTACGAATTGTTTTCACTTGATCTCGTTAAATGATCCATAGAAATTATAAAATTAAAATGGACTATTACAGTAACCCTTGCAATGTAATGGAATTAAATGTAAACCAAAATTAAACAAACGTCTCAAAACATGTAAAATTTTATATAAAATATATATTTTTCACTAAAGATTAGTGATTAGTAATAAGTAAACAAATATTTTAACTAATTAAAAAAACTAGAAGTTAACAAAACTCGATTAGATTGTGATGAATTTTAACTAAGTTGTCTTTTTCTTTACTCACTCAAAAGTTAATAGGGTTAGATTGGTTCAGTTTTTGAGCAACTCATCAATCCAAGAGTTTAATTGATCAACTTTAACAACACCAAAGTTATTTGAAAATATTTATTTTATATTTTTATATTTATGCATAAGATAATTTTAATATTAATATATATATATATATTTATTTATTTATCTTGTAATGTATATCTTAAAAAATATATCTTATATATATATATATACTCATACTTATTTTTGTCTCACATTTTAATTAAATTAAATATAACTATTTTTTAAGTATATTTTTTCTTTTAATATTTTGGTCAAATAGTAACACAAAAAATATCTCAAGGTAATCCTCCAAAATCATATATCTTAGCGTTTTAGTCATTAAGAAATAGTCAATAAATTGGTTTTTACAATTTGAATTATCATATCATCTTTCTTTTAAAATATTTACGCTAAATCAACTATTTAAAAATTTAATCTTTCTCTGAATTAAATATTTAAATAATTTTATATTTTTTTTTTACTTTTTATAAAGAACTAAGTAAAGATTTTTCATTTAAAAAATATATAAAGAATTTTTTAAGATGATTTCCTCTGCAAGTGGGATATTTTTTTATATAAGAATGAAAGTAACAATCTTAATAATATAATTATATAGCTTAATTATTATGCATTATCGGTGTAAAAGTTTTTAAAAAATAATAATTATTAAAGTCAATGAATTTATTATATATAAAATTTGTAATGGAATAATAATATAAAATTAGTGTTCAAATGCATGCTCTATTTTTTAATTAAATTTTTTTATTTTGAGAGATTCTTTTTAACTTAATATTTCATGCATCTTACTTACCAGTAAACCGATCATATTGGTTGTCTAAAAAAAAACCAGATCATATTGGATTAACAAAACAACTTATTTTAAAGTTTTATTTTATAACCATTTATTTAAAAATGTTACATAAAAACTTTGTTTTAATCTCACCCCTTTATAATAAATTTTAACACATGATATTTTCAGGTGTGAAAGTGACTTTCTCGTTTGATGGATCTATCTTTTGTATTATTTATTTAAAAGATATTGGTTTCCATTTTGGGAGAGAAATGAAATTAATTTCTTGGGCCTTAGGGTTTGTATTGGTTATGACCGCCTCAAAGACAAGACAGACGGACGTGTTCTCACAATCGCACAACAAAACTGAGGCTCACCTCCTTAATCGCGTCTTCCATTCCATTTCTTCACCTTCTTCAAACTACCATACCATACCATACCATAGCATGTTCTCTTCCTTTTCAGGTCCTCTCTCTCCATTCCTTTTTCTTTCACTCTTCTCTTCGCTTTATTGTTTTCTCTCAATTTTCGTTCGCCTCCGCGTTTTGTGGAATTGAATTGTTTTCTTTTTTTCGTACTAGATTTTATGGCTATTGCATACATGCTGGTGTGTTTATTTGATTAAAAGATAGAATCTTTAGCGTGTTTTCTTTCTGGGGTTGAGTTTTAGACCCGGGATCTCTGATGTGGGAAATGCATCTGGATTCAGAGTGTGAATCGTTGATCCTTTTCAATTCTGGGGTACCCAAAACAGCATTGAAGGTCTAATTGTTGATGCTTCAACAATTTGGGTACTCTAATCTCATGTGCATGTACAATTTGCGCTGGGTGTGTGTTTCTCAGACTAATGAGAATTTCATATATGTTTCTATTTGATTGCCTTCACCACTATCTTGAAGAGGTAGAGATCTATTCTACCAAAGGAAATGTATAGAAACATCAACTCTTACCTTCTAATTGAAATGTCTAACCTCATTAAGTTCTCTATGTATCCCTTCTTGGAGTGTAACATAATGTATTATAATTTTTAAAGCATTTTTTTTCCTTTTTAATATTTAAAGCAGGCAGTAACTGAGTGGAAACAAGAGGTAATACCGGCAAAGTGGGAATGAATTGGGACTCCAAAAAATGAGGAATTTATAGTGGGACATATTATAGACCTGGATCAACCGAGTTTTCATCTTGTTGATGCCTCTTGGAGGAATGGACGTTGTGTACACTCATGTAAAATTAAATGCTCATCTATTATGGTCATGAGTGAAGAGAAGTCACTGTAGGTTGCATTTCCAAAGTAATGGTTTACTTGTGTACAATTATTTGTGGATAGAATAGCGGAAAACGTAGTTGAACTTGAATTATGTGATTGAAATATTGTTGTATTGACATAGTTTATTGTTTTGACGGTTGCAGATATTTGATGCTTAGAAATATAAGGAGAGCCGCCCAATCTGTTTGTAAAATCAATAGAAGATACTTGGACGTGAGTAAAAATGGGCCAGTTGTCTCAGTTGGACCGAATATCCACCACTGCCGGTTGTACATGCAATATAAGTTTCCAAGTGAAGCACACAGTTCATTCTTGTGGCATGGGACAAGGAAAGGCTTTCGTAAATGCGGTTCTTTCAGGAATATTTCTGTAACCTCAGCAAGTAATGCAGTCACACATCATTCCCAGATTGCTTTGAAAAGGCTGTACAGAAAGTATTGTTTCAGTGGTGATGGTACATTTCCTCCTACCGTAAATATGATTGCTCAGGCAGTGAGCTTGGCTTTGGCTCGTTCTTATTTGCTAGTTCCTGGTATTTTGGCAATTACATGTGGAGAGCTTGCATTAGCTCAGCGAAATTGGGCAGAAGCAGAACGTTACCCATCACAGAATGGTTTGTATATGCGCGCACAAGATGGGTATAATTACATGCTTACATTTACATTCATAATGGTTGAAGGACTTATCTTATTAATGAGGGCTCTCTATCTAGCAATATTATTCTCTCCCAGCATTGTGATGGCACCATTTGCTGATTGTTTTGGACCAAACTTTAGGAAACTGTGGCTCCATGTAGTTCATCGCACACTAGAAAAATCAGGTCCAGCATTCATAAAATGGGGTCAGTGGGCAGCTACACGGCCTGATCTCTTTCCTCGAGATCTATGCACTAAGCTTTCAGAACTTCATACCAAAGCTCCTGAGCATAGTTTCAGCTACACAAAGAAAACTATAGAAAGAGCATTTGGCCGAAAAATTTCTGAAATTTTTGACAATTTTGAAGAACTTCCTGTTGCATCTGGAAGCATTGCTCAAGTGCACCGTGCTTCATTAAAATGTCGTTATCCTGGTCAGCAAGCAAAGCCACTATTGGTTGCAGTTAAGGTTAGACATCCAGGCGTGGGAGAGTCAATCAGACGGGATTTTGCTATTATTAATTTGGCGGCAAAAATTTCAAAGTTCATTCCTGCTCTTAATTGGTTACGATTAGATGAGAGTGTACAACAATTTGCGGTTTTTATGATGTCTCAAGTTGACCTTGCTAGGGAAGCTGCCCATTTGAGTCGCTTTATTTATAATTTCCGCAGATGGAAGGATGTTTCTTTTCCCAAGCCTGTCTATCCACTTGTGCACCCGGCTGTTCTGGTGGAAACATATGAAAAGGGTGAAAGTGTCTCATATTATGTTGATGATCTGCAAGGACATGAACGGGTTAAATCCGCTCTTGCTCACATTGGCACTCATGCACTTTTGAAAATGCTTCTGGTAAAATATCTCTCATTTGCAGTTGTGCCACCATTATCTTGCGGTTAGGGATAGTAGCATTTCCATTGCTTTTATTTTGGGCATTCTTGATTTATTATGCACCATAAAGTATAAAACATCACGGCTGATGACCTCAAATGTCACATATCCATGATTTGTTATGATGCTTGTTTTTATTTTATAAAATCACAAAGCATTTCTTTTAATAATTATCAACTCTTTCTACAAACTGTCTTTACTGTGGGATGAACTGGTTTTTCAGATCATTAAAGTATTTAGATTTGGAGGGGTTTCTTTGTTGGATATTCATAATATGTTTTCTTTGTCTTAGTTATACTGAATTTTCTTTAACCAAAATAATAGTTTGTTTTTTGACTGAACATTTTGATCTATTAATAATATTCGTATTATCAATTATGTCATAATCCTTTGTATGAATTAAAAGAAACATGGGGTCCCATAATAGTTTTAAACTTGAACATCATAAAGTTTTAGCTGTCAAGACATTGCAATGTCTTCTTTCAGGTGGACAACTTCATTCATGCAGATATGCATCCTGGAAATATCCTTGTTCGAGTGTCTCAGAGCAAGTCTCGCAAACGGCTCTTCAAATCAAAGCCTCATGTAGTTTTCCTTGATGTAGGCATGACTGCTGAACTCTCTGGTAGTGATAGAGTAAATTTACTGGAATTTTTTAAAGCTGTTGCCCGCCGAGATGGCCGGACTGCTGCAGAATGTGCCCTCAACTTGTCAAAGCAACAGAACTGTCCAAATCCGGAGGCCTTCATTGAGGTATTTTTTCCTTCAACTTGAATTCTTTTGTTATTCAATATACAAATGCTTAATTAATTAATTCCATTGGAAGACTTAGGTCTTGTTTGAAATGATTCTCTCTTTTCTGAAAGAAAACTTATTTCAACAGTTTTTAAAATTTGTTTTCAGTTTAATTTTTGAAAACAAGAACAAAAAAAAAAAAAATGCTTTATTTAAAAGAATTGTGCATGAGACATTACCATCTGTCAAGTATACATTGTACGAGGTAAAAAATATGCTTTATTTATTCTGAGAATATCATCAAATTTAAAAAGAAACAAACCAAAACAACTCCAAGTTGTTTCTGTAGTCTTGTTTTTAGGACTGCAATTTTGGGAAAAATGCAGAAAACAATTATCCAAACATGTTTTTCCATTCTTTTCTTTTTAAAAACTGAAAATAGTTTTTGAAAATTAAAATCGAAGTATCAAACATGACCCTACTATTATGGTTTTGTTCTGTGATATCAGTCAAAACTTATATGCCCAAGTGTATGGATATTATATTCTATTATTACAGTTTTGCAAGTAGCAAGTAGCAACCTGCACTGGTTTTTTCTGAAGATAATGCATTTTATTTACTTCTTTAAGTCCATATATGGTCTCGATCGATGTCACACAGTTGTCTCCTATTTGTTTTCCAACAGGAGGTGGAAGATTCGTTTACTTTTTGGGGCACCCCAGAAGGTGATATTGTTCATCCTGCAGAGTGCATGGAGCAATTACTCGAGAAAGTTAGGCGTCATAGAGTTAATATTGATGGCAATGTTTGTACTGTTATGGTGACAACCTTGGTTCTCGAGGTAATTACTTTTCTTCATTTTATCGTGTTTACTAAATATGTGAATGTGACCAATGACCGTTACAACAAAGGATAAATACCTTCCGATTCCTTTCCCATGTACAGTAGTATGTGATTCACCTGATATTGGTAATTGTCTAATTTGTAGGGTTGGCAGAGAAAGCTTGATCCTGGGTACAATGTGATGCAGACACTGCAGACATTGCTACTTAGAGCTGATTGGGCAAAGTCTCTTTCTTACACAATTGACGGACTCATGGCCCCTTAGGGAGGAAGTTTCTTTCTTTGTTGAGGCTCTTGAGAAACAATTTTGACCAACATAAAACCCAAACACAAACATCTATCCTAAGGGCTCTCCCACATTTGTTTTTTTATTTAATTTTTTTGAAGATTTATCCCTTGTATTTATCTTGGTTAATTTCCAAGTTATTTTTGTGAGCATCACAGTTTACAACAAAATGGAAGTAGACAATAAAACGGAGAATATATTCTCCTCTCCCTTTACCCGCAGGATGAATGAGCGGTATAGTTCGACCCTACTGACGTGAGAATGCGTTTAAAGTTTCTGCTTATTTCTTAGTTAAAGTTAAATTAAGAAAAATCTGGCCTTAAATTGACAGTTAATTTTTAAAAAAGAAAATTATTTTATTCTTTCCTTGAATATTAGATGTAAAATTTTTAAACTAATATTTTTCTTTCATAATTTTGTTGCTTTATTATTTTCATGGACGACAAATGACGTGAAAACTACGAAAACGTCTCATCTATGAGAATAATTACTATAAAATTATGAGAATCTCTACATGATCGTGTATATTTTTTACACTGTATATTCCAATTGAATTCTCAATAAAAAAAAACATGTAAAAGAATGTTAGCTAACATTGCTCTTAAATTATATGGCATTGCATGAATCATAGTTGCTTTATAGCATTTCAAAATGTCAACGAACATAGACAACGGATCTGTATGCCATACTTTATGGAAGCTAAGCCCCACTTAAGTTAGAGGTGTAGGCGAAATGATTGAAGAGTTTGAAGCATATGCACAATCCGATGCATAACGAGGTTGATTGTTTTTGACTTTTAGTTGTATTATCTTATTACATGCCACTCCAGCATAAACACATTCGAACATATTATACCCAATGTCTTACACCAATTCCATAAACATAATTATTTTTTAAAACTAGTGGCTAAACCAATTTAATAACACAGAGCAAGTGAAGTTTAAAAAAAGGGGAAGCAAATAGATGGCAATGCGGAAACTGAATAATTTTTTCTCTCTCCCTATTTAAATTTCGCTCCAAAAAATAAACAATAGAGAAATATATACAGACCATGTAAATTTTTATTTCAGATTCAGGTAAGGCATAAATGTAACAAAAAAAAAATCTGAAAGTAACCAATTTAGGTACCTGGCTAAATCTTAATGAGTTTAAGAACTAATCTATACGAAAAGAATACATGGTATGGAGCCTGAGACATGAGCGAGGTTCAGATGCATCTTAAAAATATATTTTAGCTCGTGCAATCATGTTTTGCAGGTAAGCTCACGTATTTCTTCTATTGCTGTACTCATGCTATAAAGGGCCATTTTTTTCACCTGCTTTCATAAATAAAAAAAGAAACAAAGCTTGTCAATTCAGGTGTACACCTAATATAAGAACTAAAGAAAGTATAAATTGGTAAATAGGATTATTATTAGAATGAAGTCTACCTCCAGCTTTTCGCCTTTTGCTTTATGGTCTTCAGGAAGCAGCCGGATTTCATCAATCAATTGGATACACTCAGAGACATTCTCAGGGGACACAAATTCCAATTCCACATGTACACAACACTGCAGATCAATAATCAAATAATTGTCATGCACTAAAACATTTAAGAAAAAAAGTGCAACATAAATCAATGCTGAGATAATAATATCCTCTGTCAGCAACAGCAATCATGTGGAAAGACTATTAATAGTGTGATCATCCTTCATATTTCTTAGACGTAACTTCAAATTTGACTTTGTCAGTAAATTTAAAAATGTAAAAATCATGTTCAACAAAAATTATTTTATATCCAGTTAAGAGTAGTTTAAAGTTTTTGTTCTTTAAATTGTCTCAAAAAGAGAAAAATAGGGTAAGAAATCTTTTCTACAAATGTAACAGAGACCTTAGGATTCCTAATCTGGTATGGACACCCAGAAGGAATGATGACAGCTTCTCCAACATGTTGCTCAAAAGTCCATGGTTCAATTTCTGGCAACAGTGACAGGTGAGTCAAATTTAGTTATGCGGGATAATAATTATAATATATGATAAAAACACGGGTATACTTACTAAACTCCTCCTTAAGTCTCATCTTGTGAGTATTGTCAAGAAAGAAGCTCTGATCCAGAATTGGATGAACCATCTGCATACGAGACAGAATATTTATCATCACCAACACTGACAAGATCATGTTTAGGAATTGTCTTCTTCTAAACTTACCTTCACGTGACATTCACTAGTATAAGAAAATTCATCAGAGTGTTTTCTGAGGTATTCTAAGAGCTTGGGCACATCCTGTCTTCGAAAGACATCCCAATGAGCAGCAGAATTCTCAGTTAACTTCTTCCTTTTATCACTGTTTGAGTTTTGAAAGGGATTTCTAGGATTATGATCTGGAGACATTTCCGTGCTTAGAACTCTCCTTTGGAAAGGTAAAGAGTTTTGTGCCTTTTCAGTTTCAGAATCGGAACCAAATTCTTCATCACCAGAAATATTGGTGTCTAACTTCTGATTAGATATCGGTTTGGCTTCAGTAGAGATGGAAGATGTTCTATTGACTCTCCTTTGAAATTCAGTTCCTTCTCTTACCATACTATGCATTTCATTTTGTTCCCTGTCTTCTGAATGCTCACTAGTAGTTTTAGATGACACCTTCTGACATAGAGTTTTGTGTTTTTTCAACAACTTACTTATTTTACCAAGCTGATCTGTAGAGAGAGGGATGTCCATGGTATGTGCCATAATATTAACCTGGAATTACAAATCAGACATAGTGAATGGCACATTTGGCTATGTTTTGGTTGTAAAACCTACTTTTTGACATAGTTTAGTAATCTATTCACTATAACTATGAAGACCATGGCTAATAAAACCAAAAATAATGGTAAAATTTGAACAATTATAGAGAATATAAGATGCAAGCCTGAATTGTATTGGAAAACATTTCATGCCCTACTCAGACACCTGAAAACAAACATATATACAAGGAACAGGGTTTTCGAAGCATACTAGGACATAGGTCATCCTCAATAGGAAGCATTTCAAGAGGACTCTCTTTACTTCAGAAGATGAGATCATCTATAAAGTTATCATGACAGGATACATGCATAAAAGATGAACATAGCAATTTCTCAAAAAGGAAATATCAAAAGATGAAGCACATAATATTTGAAGTAACCTTTCCATGATAGGTTTTAATTAAATAAACTAAAAGTTCAGTAAATATTACTCTAGATATATTAAAAAACTGAAATATAACTAGGGAACACACCATATCATATGAGTTGTAGCAGAGATTTGTCACCGAATCAGCTTCTGCGTCAGCACAGCCATATGAAATATAAACATAAGGTCCCATGTCATGTTTTGTACTCCCCTGTGGCAAATTTGCAGCTAAATTCAACAGACCAGACCAGGGATTCATGTATTCTTGAATTGGAAGAGCATCAATTACTTCAGCAAAATGAGCTGGAAACTGTTCTTTGAATAGTTGGGAAGACAACCATCCTTTAAGTTTCAGCATCTCATGCCAAGTATTTTTCTGAGGTTGACATTTAAGAGACCCAGTAAAGTACTGACTAACGTTAATCTCCACCTGCCAGAGTAAGAGTTCCAAAATTAATATTATACTTTTAATGGTCTTCTGGTTCAAGACTCAACATCAGATCCATCAATAGTTCATGTTTCACGGATCTGAGCATATGATGTGTATATGCACCAATGCATGCCAGCTACAAATAGCAAGAACTATGGACATTAAAATGTAGTTTATATTACCAAGTACACTAATTGCAATAAATAATTACTCAACATATACAACATGTTGATAAACTGACCTCAAACCAATCCAAACAAGCTTCAAGTAAGTCATTATTATTCTCATATCTTGTCATGCTCCTCTCAAGATAAGTACAGAACATGACCAGTGGATCCCAACTAAGGTTTGGCGTACTTTGGAGCACATCTCGCACTACTACAGGATGGCCTTTTCCCCAGTGTTTCCGAAAGTGTTCAAAATGATTGCAACTGATGTCCAAAATTGTAGGATAAAACAAGTAATTATCATTAGAATCTTCTCTTTGAGCTGCTTCCGGTAATTGCTTGTATCTGCTAGTTTTATGATCTTTGTCAACACACATTGAGCAGCTTGAACTTCTATCCAAAGTTTCAGGAAAGTCATAGCTGCAAACTATTTCTTCTGCCTTTACTTCCATTTCTTTAATCCAACTTAAGGGAAAGACATATTTCAAATCAAGGTGGCTATCACCACAATCACCAAGCTTTGTAGGTGGGCACGACACAATGTCAGCACCATTACAATTTGTCCACTCAAGTAACGTTGAGGTATCGGTTAAATTGCCATTAGAAATGACCTTATCATCCAAAAGGTGACTGTCACTAGAAATGCATGCATTTATTTTGTCAGGTAGGTTGGATATAGAAGAGTTGATTTCTTCAGAGGTGCTTCCTTGACTTAATGCCTGAGAACAGCTTAAGCAAAGACTGTAGGAACAACTAAGGCAGCTTCTATGAAGATCCAAAATAGGTGTTTTGCAGTAATTGCTGGGACAGTGTTTAACAGATACATACATTTGTTAGCGAGCAACATTAGAGACTCATTTGAATTTTCCTAATAACATCAACAGAAGAGAACTTACCAGTAATTTTTGTCGTTGCAGACAAAATCGACAAGCTTGATGATAATATCAGTAGTTCTCTTCCCTGTCATGCACAAAATCATCTAAGACAACCAGGTTGTAATCAACAAAACTAATCTAGAAGCCATCATATCAGAAGACAATAGTCACCACCTTTGATTTTTTCTGTTTTTTCTACGTCTACATGATGGTCTTCTTTTATTTGCTTTAGTACAGGAAGGAGCATACAGACCAAATAATGAAAGTGCAATATCCTATCAACTCTGTTTTTACCAGCCAAATATTCCTGAAAAAATATAGCACAAAATCAAACTGTCAGCAAGTATGGCCAAAGAAAAACTGTTGTAGAAGTAAAGCATCCAGCTTTGATGTCAGACCTTACTTTCACTCTCTTCGTATTGACTTGACAAGCAATCTTTACAGGTGCAAGTTCCTCGACAAACTGGACATGCCATCTTAACCTCATTTTGAGTATCAAAATACCTAAAGTTTTTTCAACGAATAAATTTGGAAATTTCTCATATTATGATCATAAGCATAAAAGGTTCAGGCAAAAGAAGTTATGTCAGTACTAAATATCCTAGTTCTAGTCACTATTGATCATTGAAGTATTACTAATTCCAAAAGTGCTACAAAAGAGCAGGACAAGAACGTGGTGTGGAATTGGATGTACACAAACATGAAAGCTTTTTCTTCTTCCCTTAATCTTTTATTCTTATTAAACTCTCTTCACATGGGCAATCATTCCACACATCTCTATGAACCAATGTTAACAATGGCAGTTATGGTGGGAGGCCAAAATTTTGCCATATAAACACGCCATTGTGGCCTATGGCGCCACCATAGCGGGCCTCCCTTCACAAATTGACTATGGCTGAATGATAAGAAAACACCACATTATAGTGTTATGGTGGTGCTATAACGGTAATTAAACGAGTTTGCTATGAACTACTTCGAAGGGGGTATCTAACCCTTTCATCTAAGACATTCTAGAACTGCATTAGAAATAATCTACAGCTAGGTGATCAACTGATCAAACCACAGTTGACAGCATTGTCCAAAATGTATCATAGTCTATAATGTCGACAATAATTAAGAAAGCACCATGTAGGCAAGGATAACAATGAAGCCAGAAATTCACAATGAAAAAAAGAAACTTATAAACGGTAGTAAATGAACGCGATAAGTTCCAAGTTCCAACCGTTGTTGAATGCACTCCATGCAGAAAAACTCTCTCTGGCAGCTTGAACACATTACAAGACTCCAAGAATCACTTCTCTGACACCAATGACACTTCTTCCTCCTCCCCTTCTTTATGCTTCGTCCACACTGCACAACCTTAAAAATAAAAATCAAACAAACAATTCCAACCACAATAAAAAAATAGAAAAAAGTAGTGGAAAATAAAAAGTCAAAAGTCAAAAGTCAAAACCCACCTGCAACTTACTAACAGAGCCCCTCTCAGCATTCTTGGACCTGAAGTAACGAGAAGAAGCCACATTGGACGCAATAGCCATAACCCCATTCGGCAGTTCCTTCTTCAACTCGTGATTGGAATGCAAATGCAAATTCAAATTCCATTGCGATTCCTTCTTCTTCTTCTTCTCAACCTCCCTCTGTAGAACCATCCTTATGAGCTCCAATTGGTTCCTCCTATTGACCAATGCCTCTCTCGATTTTCGGTCCCGCTTGGCCCCAATCTGAACCTCAACGGCGTCGTTTTGCCTCTTTCTCTTAAGCTTCAGCGTCTTCTTGTGCTGCCGACGCCGAGCTTGCACATAGTGAATCTCGCACAGCTTTAGGTTTTCCTTCACTCGCCGCCTGCACCGCCATTGCCGCCCGTCCGTACGACTGCACCGCAGATGCTCCGGCACCGCTTCTTCTCCCTCCGCCGGACTCGATTTTTTCCCCATAAAAAAAATAATAATTCGATTTATTCTTTATTTTATTTTGTGGCGGAATTGGGATTTTTTGCTGGGGAAAGTGGAAGCGAAGCACGCAGAACAGAACAGAAATGAAAAGAACAGAACAGAGGATGGAATAAAAGAAAAGAAAAGAGGTTAAGGCTATAAGAGTAGTGTATTTATTGGGGAAGAAAAGAAAAGAAAATTCTAAATTTCTAATAGCATGGCGTGGCATATTCCCGTAATTATTGGAAACTAGAGCGTCCTGTTTAATCTCGTAATTCGAAATGTATGATCATGATTTGATCGCTACACTTTCAAAAATCAAAATCTATTCTTATCTTTTGGTTACTCACCTGATACACTGCAAGATCTTCTGTGAAAAAAATATACTGTGAAATATGAATTTTGATTTTGATTTCGCTTTATCTTTTTATTTTTCCGTTGGACTTGGTTTTATATGGTTGAGAATTCTCTCACTGCAAAATTCAGGTTGCCTATTGAGGAATTTGTCTGAACAAGTTTGCTATTCTTGGTGTTATTGGGCTGAAATCAATTCAGTGTTGTAATTTTCTAATTTAGCATTGGACTTTTGATAATTGAGATTGAGATAAGAGTAGATCAAATAAAATACATGATTGACCAATGCAGGAACCATGTGGTTTGGTTGAATTAGATTAATTATTTTTTATTTTTATCATATAATAGTGCTTGTTTTTGTTTCTCACGTCTTAGAAGTTAGATCAAAGTCAATGTTTTTGATATATGCTGGTTCTGTGCAATCCAATGTACACGGAACTGATGTTTGATTAAACAGTATGCCTCACACTTTTGTACTATTCTATATTCTTCTTTGTGCAAATTACTTGTTTGATAGAGATAAAATTGGAAAGCTTTCGAGAATCAAATTGTCAGATGTTTTTATTTTCATGTTAATTTCTAGCTTTAGATATCAGGAATTTACCAAAACGATGATTAATAAACCTACTGACTGCACAGTTTTCTTATCCTACAGGAGACCATATGTAACTTACATACGAAGCAACGAAGTTTGAGTTACATAAAATCATTACAAGTGATAAATTTTTTAGAATTACTTGAAGTAACTCTGTTCTCACAACTTATTATTATTAAGTAAACTAAAATAACCTTATATCAATTGATTCACACATTTATTATTACTGTGTATACAGTCTAAAGCAATACAAATATAGAATAATAACTTCATGTCTATTGATGCGTATGCTCAATATTACTTCATAGACAGTTTAAAAGCAACACAGTAGTAATGAATGGATATATGGGATATTTCCATAGTTATGCCGGAGACTAGTTTTTTTTTTTCTTCTTTTTTTGCGGTTCAGTTGTGTAAATTAGATTTCCAAATGGGCCAAAAAGTAATTAAGTGTTGTTTGATGAAGTCCAGTTTTCTCGTGTTGAAATTTTGGGCTTATATTTAAATGCAGATAGAGTACACAGTTATCCGCTGCATACAGTTGATAAAAAAGGATTAATTATCTTATCATGACACAGATAGGGACACTACTAACTTAAATTGTTTTGTTTTTAAAACTTCCGGAATCTGTTTAAGCATTTGAAAGAAGAATGATTCTAATATATGATCACAGTCTTCAAAGCTGAAATTGCTATATTTATTTGTTTATTTTGTCAATAGGTATATGTCAAATGAACTTTAGAAATGTGAATCGATCACGAGTCTTTTTACCTTTATAGAAGATCCTGAATAAATAAATCATGTGTGCAAGTGCGGGATTACTTGTTTGAAAGTCTAATGAATTTATATATAGCATAAATTGATAAATACGAGCTTCTTAAGGTTTTTTGTTTGGTAAGTAAAGTCTTAATTACCTTTATCACGAATGTCTTTGAAGCACTCATGCATTAGTTGTTGCCACTCCCATAAATTCAAAGATGAGCACTTATTTGGGTTATCATATTTTTTTCTTCTAATTTTTTATTTTTAAGATTTGTTCCTCTAAGCCAAAGAGTTGAGTACAAATGGTATAGTTGCGCTTTTAATTTGGCGTTGAATAAGATAACCTATATACTACTCGCTAATTCGGTTATGATTCTCAATTTGAGAAATTTAAACTAAAGAAGTAGGAAACATACTAGTAAATCCTAACAAGTTGAAATTATGCATGCATATACAAAATTCCAAGCGATCGAGCGAGCGAGAGTACAAAATTAAATAGAAAAATTACGTTTGCATTTATTTTTCTTGAGGGACTAAATTGAAGTAATCGAGGAAGAACTTCTGTGGCTACCGAAGAGCCAATATCCGTGTATTTTTTGTTCCAAAGATGGATCATGACATATATATTCAACAAAACCATGAGTTGCAGCTTTGAACTTTTTATTTCTCGAGTTCCATCCGATGCGCGCAGCAAGAAAAATTGAGAAATTCCAAAAATGGATTGCATTGCTATTTTCGTCAAAACAAATTAATATTAATTCAATCAAACATTCCAAGTGATCGACACCGTCAAACAAACGAGTCATTGTCATGCTGCAGCACTCTTGAATTTCGGCAATTACAAAAGTTGGAAAGTGTACAATTGCTCAATTTTTATGCCAAAAAAATAAAAAAGTAATAAAATGCAAGATTTCACATGCCCTAAACATCCGACCAAGTTAAAGGGTAAAAGAAATAGAGAAGCATAACCTATCTCGTTAAACATGTGGTTTGATCCTAAGTCTGTATATATTAAAGCAAAAACAAACCTCTAAATAAATATAAGCACCTCAAAAGATTAGTCTCTAAATCTCGAGGATACCCCAACTAAGAAAAAAAAAGAAGCATAAACAGCTTCCACTAAGCACCACGATATAAAAACATTTAAGCATCTACCACTGAGACACAAGGTAGTTTCTACGTACAACTTAGGACTTCATCAACGCTGCACTCAATGATGTTTCTCCAATATGGGAGGTTTACGCTCACAGTACTCTATGGGATCCATATTTCTCTTCTGCCTAATGCATCTCTTATATAAATATCATGTGATATCACGTGGACAGCGAGCTTAAACAAAGCACAAAGCATTATGCCAATACCAACCTTCATTCTTTTGTATTACATTTTCAGTACTTAACTAGTTGTTAGCCGTTACTACTCCTCAAAATTGTACTGGAATGGTATCTTGTATGCTATTTCATCTATTTTGGTCTAGAATTATATTATTCATATAACTTGTTTTTTGCTGAATTTTGCATGTAATAATCAATAGTAATATTGTACAATATTTTTATTTTTATTTTCTCATTTTCTTTCTCTATTGTTATATTACATTATTATGTATCGATCACTCATTTTACTTTCTTTTTTCCCTTTCCATTTTTTACACTCCAAAATGGCAAAATGGAGTGCACCAATAACATATTATTCTATGATAATTACAGGTAATTTTAAAAGACATGTACACTTTGATTAGCTGATTTATTATTCCAGATATGAACAGAAAACAATATACTCCATAATTTAAAATTAATTGTGTGGCATATGCAGCTGCGTGCGCGCGGCATGCAAGTTGCAACTTGAAACGTGGAAATTCAACAGCGGTTTCTGAACGTTGTGGGCTTAAATAGTAGCCTACCTTGCCTTTGGATAATATGATCCACCAGTGACCGAAACCCATTCTCTACGTTGTGCAAAATAGAAACTTCAAAAAGATGAAGACATAAAGTGTAAAATCAATTAAAGTAAGAAATGATCAATCATGCATATTACTTCCAAGCGCAAGTCACTTTCATTTAACTCATTATAAAGTGAATAGACAGAACAAATTCCTATATTATTTTATGTGTTTATGTGTGTAAACTTCGATCAAAATATTTGTCCACAGTAATCATAATTAAGAAAGGTTTTGCATAAAGTGTGAAACTATTTGCAATTTGAACTTCTAATATTGTTGCTCCCAACTTAATTAATTAGTTGGTCATTTACATAATTACATGGACAACAAATTATAATTCTACTTTCTACATCCAATATCTGTACAAGGATAGATTTATAACACATATATACATCATCTTTTGCCTAAAAGAATTCATATTGTCTATATACAATTAACAACAACAAAAAATAGTATATACTATGACTATCCTTTCCTTCTAAGAACAATTTTGCCTTGAGCATCTTCAAGCAATTGAGCCAACACTTCGTCAGGAGGATGTTTCCAAATTCTAGGCTGGTCCAAGTGATGGCCCATTTGAGCAAATTTATCAGCTGCTCTATTCCCTTCCCTATATATATGACTCACAAAGAAGTTGTTAAACTCTGGTAGAATGGTATTTATATGACTTATATGTCTTTGTACTTCCATGCATCTAACTTTTCTCCTTTTCACTATAATTTCAACCAGTGTTTTGGCATCTCCTTCAAGCCAAATATCATTCCAATCATTTTCAAGGACTAATTCGAGGCCTCTCCGAAGCGCAGTAAGTTCAGCAATGGTGCTATTGGCTTGTCCAATGGATTCAGCATAGCCAAGCAAGAATTCTGCATTGTGATTTCTAACAACCCCTCCAATGCTAGCTTTTCCACTTGAACATTTGTAAGACCCATCAAAATTTAATTTGGTCCATCCAATTCTTGGTTTCTTCCATGCCACTGGGATTGGTTCCTTGTGGAAATACCTAATCAACTGACGAACTGGACTTTGCACTAGTTTTTGGCATCTAAAAATATTTATTAGTTCCAACATTATATATCTCTAATACTCCTTTTCTAGCAAAGACTCAGAAGTTGAAACAAAACGACTGGGGTTTTTGGAATATTAGCCCACACTAATCTGTAGAGGATTAAAATTAAAAAAATAATCATTATACAAAAAATACAAAAGATAACCTTGATTTCTCATAATAAACATTAGAAAATAATTGTGTAACTAAATTAAGCGATGGTTATTGGAAATTAACTAATTAAACATTGGAGGGAAAAAGTTCTATATATATAGCACCACCACCATTTGATGGAAATTAATCTTTATTCCTTGTGTTTTCTCTCTGAACGAATTTCCGCCAAAAGCAAAAATCAATTAGGAAGGCTAAATTAATACGTACCTATTTTCAGACGAAAGTTTGAAAAAAAAGAGCGTAGATGTAAAAGATAGGTATGCCAAGAGAGGAAACATAGAAACCCTTCAAACTTTAAAGATAACAATGTTATGGAAGTAGGGTTGATCAAGAGGCGTACGTCCTACTTATAATGAAAGTGATGAAACTTGCTTCACGGAAGTTCACATTAATGAAGTTGGAGTGAGGAAAAAGGAAAGAAGATTCAAAATGTTACAAATTCAAGAAGACATTTGATACCGGAATAATGGGAAATGGCCAGAGAGGTTTCTTCAGGAACTCTCAACTTAAGCATATTCTTTAAAGGCTTAGTAAAGAACATTACGTCATGAACTACCATATAAAGGTTGCATGAAAAGAAAGAAGACTGCACATTCTTTCCCTAATGTTAACCATTGAATTGTATTATAATAATTAGTAACAAACTAAAAGAGCGTACTCATCCAAATATGGGTAACTGAAATACGGCTATATTTGTCTGCACCACCACCAACCATACAACAACAACGTGCGTAGGTTAAATAACCTGAAAATAATAATAATAAAAATACTTCCTTCTAATGTTAACTGCATACACATCCTTTGTAATAAAATAAAAACAAAAAAACAAAAAAAACTGCACACACAACAACTGTCATATTGATATAGTAATAATTCAAAACATGCAAATAAAAAACAGCCTTTTTTTGTCCGAAGAAATTGGAAATTGGAAAGAGGCGCTGCAATATAATTAAAATTTTAATTAGAATAAAATTGACAATATAAAGATTTTTTTAACACTTTTATTTAATTATAACTTGTCATATGACTTTAAAAACTCATCATAAAAAAATATGGACTTTAATATATAATTACTTTAAAATTATATTTAAGATAATTGTAATTAGTTAAAAGTTATATAATTAATCCACCGATATTAAGTTGATCTAAGTAAAATTAATTTTTATTAAATCTTAAGTTCAAGTCTTGTAATGAAAAAAATATAATTAAAATAAAAGATTCATCAAAAGTAAATTTTATGATAAAGAATAATTATTGATAAAATTAATAGATATCTTTGACACTTGACACTAATAACATGATTATAATTATCTTACAATTAATTCGCTTACTAATGTTTTATTACATATATACCGTGTAATATATAGAATTTAAAGACAAGAATTTGACTTGGTCGGGTGACTTGGTCAAATGGATAACAGCAGGGAATGACAATAAAACAGTTAAAAATCATTATTCCAATGACAAAAGATGCGGTTAGTTAATGTCTTAATGAGATTATTGTTCACAAAATAATTTTTTTTACAGCTCACAAAATAAAACAGTTAAAACTTAAAATAAAGAGTGTGTGTGTGTGTGTTTTTCACTGTGTAGAATATTATTTAGCTACCGTGAGTGGTGAGCAATTTTTTTTCCTGGTCTTGCCTTTGGTAAACTGCAATATTAATGCATTGGGCTTATCTGAAAGAAGTTTACTGGGCTCGTGCTTGAACCAACCTTTGGTTTGAATGATCCGTTTGACCACATAACTAGTTGACGTCGACCAATGGATTAGCGGTGTCGTGTGGTCTAATTAGTGTGCTTCATCCTTCCTCAATTTCTCATTCGCGCAAAACAAATCTTATTTTTCTCACAGCAATATTGTTATGGTAAGTATCTTTCCATCACATGGCTTTTATTTTAACGATGCCTTCGTGTATGATGAATGTTTGTTATGATGTATGTTTTAATTTTTGTTTCTTTATTTAAAAAGTTATAATTCAGTAAAAAAATAAAAGTCAGGGAAAATACTATTTTTAGAGGGAGAGAGATACTAGAAATGATGATTTCAATCCGTGCTTATGATATATATTTGATTTGTAGGACTAAAAGTTTTCGATTATTTCAGTTCTATATATCTCACTTTGGCCAGATATTTAACATTGGAAACTATCTGGTACGGGTTTGGGAGCTTACGTTGACGTTGAGAACTCCTTCAAGTGGTATATATAACATGCTAAAAATAATTATTTAGAGGATTTAAAATACTCCTCTCTTAAATAATCTGTTTAGATGCTCATTTAGAAGAAATTTAAAATTTAGGATTTTAAAATGGAATTTATTTATAATTATAAACTTAAAATTTTAAATTCTTTAAAAAATGAAGGAATTCTAAATCCTCTCTTGATCTCTTACCCTTTATTGTTGTTGGAGCACAAGAAGCATGTGCGGAAAGAGGCATCAAAGGGAGCGAAGATATAGTGGAAGGACCGATCCAGGCACTCGAAACCGGTGGTAACAGTGTTGGAGAGCAACTGCGCGACTGTCACGAGCTCGTGGAAGCCGAGGTGAGACAAGATCAAAGGAAGAAGCAGTGTAGGAAAATAACGAGTGTTTGTGGATATCGGGCGGAGGCAGTGGAGGAGTTAAGGGAGTCAAGGGAGCTTCGAAGCCTTCGATGGTTGCATTGACTTTGGAGTTGCAGAGTATGGTGGCGAAGGAGACGACAGAGATAAGGTTTAGGTGGAGAGGAACAATGGGTAGGGGTTGGGGTTGCAAGGAGGGGTGAGGAGGGTGGTCGTGGTCGGAGAGACTTTGGCGATGGAGAAGGCAGAAATAGGGTTTGGATGAAGACTTTCTCTCCATCATAGAAGCTTGGAAATTAGAAGCATGGGATTGGGAGAGAGAACGGACGAAACTAGATTTAAGATATTTTCTGTTCTTATAATTTATTAATACTTTTTTGTGTTATTTTTTTAAATATAATTAAACAAGAATATATATAAATTTTTTAATTAATTATTATAAAAATAAAATTTTTTATTTATATAATCATTTATATTTTTTTAAATATAATAAAAAAATGAAATATAATAAATTAAAATTATTTAATTTAAACAAAAAAATTCAAAATATAAAAAATTTAAATTATTTTATCCAAACAAGAAATTTGACATTCAAAAAATTTGAATTGGTTTATCCAAAAAAAAATTTTAAAAATCCTAAAATTTTGATACATTTTAATTTTCTTAAATTTTAAATTTCCTGATTTTAAAATACTTCATCCAAACACACTTATGAATTTTTGAAAATTAGAAAAAGAATAAAAATATTATTATTAGAAATACCTTTACCATGAGATATTTTTCAGACCTTCATTTCCATAATACTGCTACTTAATCATTCTTCTCATGACGGTTAATTCACAAATTTCCTTTTATTCTTCATTTTGAAAATGAAAAAAATAACTATACATATCACGTGTCTTGGTTTTAGAGAATAAAATACTGTAGTGAACATTACTATGAGTGAATCATGTGCAATGCATGGTTTTTAAGTGGAAAAAAAAAGAGTGAAATCTTAAAAAATAGAAGAGTAGAACTGTGCAATGAGGGGACAGTTTTCATACGAAGAGAACTGAAAAATCCATGAAGATTTACAAAATATTATTTAATTTATCTTTTGTTACAAACTCTTCAATTTATCGTTAGTTATTATATATAAGTTTATATTAAAAGTTTATTAAATCAATATACATTTTATTTTGTCATCATGATAAAAAAAATTAATCTTAAATATTTTTCCAAAAATGTACAACTTAGCACGATATTTTATACATTGACAGGGAAACTATAATCACACATTCAACATATAGCTAAACAATAATTAAAACTATTCAATACCAGCCACCTATAAAAATTGATTTATGAAGATTCAAACCACAAAGATCAAAGAAACTGACCGAAGGTCCGTCAATAACATTCAATATACATTTGGTATATGTTCAGAATGTTCCTTTACCTATGATCCACAACCAATCAAGAACAGCCCCAGCAAATATGCCGCTCAAAAGACACAGGACAAGCAAATTACCCAAAGCATTCTGCTCAGGACCCTGCAACAACACCACAGACTCCAAAGTTATTTATTTGAAGTTAACTAATATTTTAAAGAGAAATTATTATATACGTAGAATGTATTTGTATAACGAAAGCCTTGTAACTTGCCTTGTAACCTCTTGGTGCCACAGTGAGAACACACACTGTGAGATAGCCATTGGTGAGTCCCAAGAAGGAGGTGAGTAGAATCATCCATCCTTGGTCACCATATTTTGCTGTAAAGTAGAATGCTGGGATCAGCAAGAATCGAGAAAACACTGCTATTAGTAGACCCTTTCTGGATTCCAACTTTAGCCATGGCACAAGGGGAATATATCTGGCTATGAAATCCACCACATTATACATAGCAATCAAAACAACTGGGTACCTGCAAACATCACCACCAGTTCCAAAATAAACTCCTTTAACTTTTTTTTACTATCAGTTTCATCAGTCATCAAAGGGACCAAACAGACAAACACAAAATCAAAGGATCCAATTAAAGTTTTTTAGGCCATGGTCATGTATTTAAGCATATGATTAATTAATTTGCATTTTTTCCCTTGGGGATGGGGAATGTTATATCTACATTTTTTAATTACATTAAGTGGAGAATGTTTGCTCCAAAACTGTGCACAAAACAGATTAAAATTATGTATCATGTCATGTCAAAAGGCAATTGGGTTAAAGACTAAGCCTAAAACACTTACCATGTGCCTAACTGATGTGTTCCAGTATTTTCATACAAAAATCCAGGGAAGATTGACAGTGTTATCGCATATATAAGAAATAAATCAACTGCATAATCAAGGTTCTTCACAAATAATTGTTTGTTGCTCAACCGCTCTTCTTTTTTGCTATCATTTCCACCCTACAAAAGTTCCAAATCTTTTAGGAGATAATAAAATATTATTTCGACGTGAGTAAAGTTTTATTGTTTTAGGATAATTATATTACTTGATCATTAGTCTTTGTTTGAATGCCAGCAGCAGCAAGGTCAGCTGCAACAGTTTTTGATCCCTCTAACGCTGCTTTTGACCGGTAATATTTCACTATGGGCAATTTGGTGAAGCAGATTGCATACAGAATGATGCAAACTAACTCAATGAATGTGGAGATTGCCAAGAATAGTACTGCAAAAATAACAAACCAACTTCTTTATTTTAAAGAAAACTTCTACAGCACTAAGGATCATCATACTGATTGGGAATTGACAGAATCTTTATACATGACAAAATAATTTAGTAACAAAACCAAATAATCAAGACAAATTTGATGTTGTTGCACAATAAGAATAACAATCATCATACCAATATAAATGAACATTGTAAAATAAGAATAACAACATACTTGCTCCCTTGCGAAGTCCATTATTAGATTTCTCGAAAGCTACCTTGGTCAGCATTCTCAGAATAGAAATTAGAGCCCCTGATGCTGCCAAACCAGCAAGGTAGGACTGCACAACATTATGTATTATTTAAGCAAAAAAGATAGCAGAAGACCTCAACCTGCAAGTTTGTTAACCCCTGCCTCCAATATATAGGAATTACAACTAAAAAAGGTTATCACTGAAAGATATTGAATAAATTATATGGAAGACAAACCTGGATAAACTCAGGGCACATAAAACACAAATCTCCTACAATGCCACCTTCGACTTGAGCATCTGCTATTCCAAAACAAGCAGCAAGCACACATATACCAATATAAGGTCCAAGTCCACCTTTCCCTGATGATGCTAGATCCACCTGTCACAACAGATAGTTGAAGCTTCATGAGTCAAGGAAAATAGGTCACTATAGAATTAAAAATTCAGATGCTGCAAATTGTGGAATTGGAAATGGTGTACTTACAACGAGAACAAAGAAAGTGCTAAAAAAGAAAAGAGTGAATCCAGCCAAATTCCGCATTCTAGTGTTGATCTTCGACTCATAGTATGCCAGTATTAACATTGTTCCAATTGCAAATGGTTGATAGACCAGGGTAAGTACCCTTGCAGGATGATATTTCTTCACAGTGGAAACAAAGCTTCTTTAGAATGGCTTATGCAACCCATATTTGAGTTAGTGTCAGACAATCACAAATAGCATTTTTCTATTTCTCATTCTTTGTAGGACGAGCATTTATATTTGAGAAAAAAACCTTTGCACAATGATGTCAAATCCTATCAGAAACTGAAAGCACCATGAATTACTTACGGGGAACAATATGTAGTAGTAATCTCCTATTGTCAACATGCTGTTCCAGGAAACAAGGGACCCAATTCCAAGAATGAAACAAATTGCCATTGCTTTGTATTTTCCCTGGTTGCATTGAAAACAAACCGACAAGGTAACAGATTCCATTATGCATGTTAGCAATAAGTTCTTCGGTGGAAAATAAGACTCTGCACTTACCTCAGGTTGTCTTGGTGCTCCACTGTTATCATTGGCATCCATGATCACTCGTCTTACAAAAAGAAAAAAAAAAACGTACCTATTACACCAAAGAAATTTGAGTCCTTGAATAAGAATCTACGTGTTGATTGAATAAGTGAATAAATAAGAGAGATAAAGAACAAGTATATATGAGCAAAACTATTGGCGCAGGTTAAATCTTCAACTTCAAGCACAAAGAACTTTAATTATATGGTTGCCCCTATTAATTTCGCTGCACCAGGTATTATGTTACTTTTGCAGGTGGGATTGAATAACTGGTAACTATTATGGTGGGAAGTGATGGACCCACAACAAAAATACGAGCTTAAACAATGTAGAAGTATAAGAATAAATGACAAGCTAGAAACCAACTACATGCTATGTTTGGATGTCAATGAGTTTAAAAGTACTACTACTCATAAAGCAACGAAGTTTTCCTTCTTTATTTTGTATCTTGGAATTGGAATTCTCAAAAGCACATTTTCAACTTTTATCCAAACATATCCTAATTAGTTCAGGTTATGGCACATGTTGATGCTGGTTAATGCAACAACCAAATTTCACTAAAGGAATAAAAATCTCAGAAATTTCACTTGTTGTACCTTCAATGTAGATGTATTGTGTGCTAAAAACTTCAATTGGTTAAGAAAATGCATGAATGAACAGAACCTTCTTCAGTGATTTTATCCATTTCATATCAATGACTTGCTATAAAAAAAACGAATGAAGTGAACGAAGATTTAAAAGCCAAAGAAAATGAATAATTAAGGAGAAGACAGTAAGATTAACTTGGGTGACTCACCTAATATTGGATGAAACAGCAGATCATGGGGGTAGATTAGAAAGAGTGAATGCAAATATGGTGTGAAGATTTAATTATTTGATGCTTCGTTTTCATTTGAAATTGTATTTTGATGATGTCGGTGGTGATATATTTGTATTGCGCCGTGTCACCGAACAACCTCGTTACATGCTTAAGCCCAGGCCAGATCTTCTTTCCTCGTAAATGACCATGAGTCTTATTTCTTATAAACAACAAGTCCTTAATCCTTGGATTCTGAGTTCTGTTAATAAAATAATCATATACGTACGACTCAATCAATAATATAAGCCCCTTTTGATAAAGGTTGCGACAAAAATTGAATCAGTTGTGGATTTACTTTTAGCCTTTCAATAAAAACCACGAGGATAACACAATGATAAAGTTGGCTCATTTATTTAATACTAACTAATCTTATGTGTCTTGAAGTGAACTATGTATTATTAGTGAATTAGTTTGAAATTATATATATATATATATATATATATATATATATATAGAAATACATAAGTTTTTAATTTTTAAAATTATCAATGAATATATTTTTACTTTTTGACAATCTTGCTTAAATTTTCTTTTGATAAAAATGGTTAAAAGGAAGTAGACCTATGTTTATAGGAACTAAAAACAAATAAACTTATATTTATAAGAACTAAATTAAATGGACTGATATTTATAGAGACTAAAAATAGAAGTGACTTTCATGTGATTGATTTGGTGAAAGATTATAAAAGAAAATGACACTATGTTAGATGAAGTTAACAAAATGATTAAAGTGGCCAACAAAAAATACCTCAAAGATCAGGGACTATAGTATATTTAAGCTAAGACAATTTAATGTTCAATTTGTAGAGATTTTGAATTTTTTTAAAAGAATGAGAAATTGAAATTACAAGAGGACTATAATTGCTTCATTTAAAAAATAGAGAAACTTAATTAGCTTAAAAAAAATTAAAAGAAAACTTTATCCATAATATAAACTAGAGAGATGAAAAAAAATTAAAGAAAACTTTACACACTTTCTTCTTCTATTGGGTGAAATTCATGAAAGTTTTATTAAATACATGAATGTTACTCCCAAACTAGTATGAGCCCAGAAAGATTTTATCTAATAAGAGTAAAATGTGTTAGAAAAAGAGTATTATAGAAGGTGGTGATTTCAGATTTTGATTGGATTAATTTTGAAAAAATGGATATTAAAATAATAGATAAAATATGTTATAAATCTCTCAAAATTTAGTCAAAATTGATTTCAATTCCCATGTTTTAAAAATGATAATTTTAATTCTCGTAATTTTAAAATGTGATAAGTTCCCTAATCCTATATTTCCTTTTAATTTGATTGACCAAGGATGAAATCCACTATATCTCAAAGACCAAAATTACAAATTTTAAATGTAAGCACTAAAACTAGTTTTTATTAAACCTGGAAAGGCCTAAAATACATTTCACCTTAAAATAAAATTGGTTTTAAAAGAAATAAAGTTAAAATTATTTTATATCTAAAATATATTTTGAAAATAAATTTAGAATAATTATTTTAATTTAAATTAAAAGTCAATTTTTTTGGAGTATACATATAAATATATTTCATAACTCAAATCTATAAAATTCAATTCTATTTGACAAAAAAAGTTGAAAATTTTTATTTCTCCGAAAATGATTATATACCTAAACACCTTAACAACTTAAATGCGGACAAACTAATTTCATTGCTACTTTTTAACTCAATCAATAGGAGTTTTCAAATTCAACACACGAATTTATGCGTTGATTTTATGCACTTAGAAACATGATTGCATAAAACCCTAGTTATCAAAAATCATTATTAATCAAATAATAAAATATGGATGAGTTGAATATCTTGTACTTGGTTTTCAAATACAGAGAACTCTAGCTCCAAATTTCTTGTTCATGGTCAAATATTCAATTATTCTTATTTGTAGTTGTAACACAAATGACAAGAAAGAAATGAAAAGCGTAGCACACATCAACTTGAACCCATCTCCAGAAAAACTTGGCAGTGGCAAGGCAAAAGCATCAACAAATTTGTTCATAAAAAACCGTTACAGATATAATCACAACAACGTTTCGTCCAAAAGCACATCACAAAAGGTACATTACACGTAAACAACACATGACGTTAGGTTGGGTGAGATTAATCAATCCATTTACAACAGCAGTACTAATTTCCATTATGCATTGAAAACAAAACAAAAGAAAGAGGGGTTTAGGTATTTACCAGAAACAGAATTCTCGAGTTATGAGCAAGGTAAAGACAAAAGATAAGACAACAAAATCCCAACAGAATTCTCGAGTTATGTGCTCTCGCTCTTTTATTAATGACCTATATTGTTGTTCCTGCCCTGTCCATTTTAAATACCTCACCTGAGTCAAATTAATATTTATTATTTTTTAAAATGTTAATTAGTTAATATTCAATCACAACAAAATCTTTAACTATTTTATTTTCCTTTAATGACAAAATAAAAACGCATGTTAAAAGCGGATTCTATAAACAAGAACTTTTGTTTCTATGAACCACTTGTATGATATCATAAATGAATCTAAATAAATCAAAGATTTAATATACAAATTTAAAAAATTACACATAACTATTTGAATCAAAGTTATGACAAATTATTGAATTATCAATATGACTATTTTGTCATCAATTAATGGTATTATTTGATAACATGGATTATAACAATTAACAAAAAAATTTATAAGAACCAAAAATATATATAAAAAAATTTGTATAGAGACTAAAAGTAAAATTTGTAACAAATTTAGAGAAGAAAAATATAGTTAACCCCATATTTTAATTTGAAAGAAAATAAAATATTCTTAATTTGAGAGTGAGAAAAGGTTCATCCAAATTAACCGGGGTATTAGTTATGATATTTTAAATTCATGCTAAATTGAAGTTTCAACTAATCAATTGTAAATTTTTTATGTGTCAAAATTTGACCACATATTCAAGTCTTCAAATATGTGATGAAGATGTTATGTGTATGATCAATGCTTTCTAACAACAATTATTGGTGCGCTTGAGCTATATGTTGATGTTGACTATTTAGTTCTTCATCATTACCGATTGAGTCAAATCACTTGCATCCTTAAATGTCAATTGGTGATGAAGATAGGGGTGTCAATGTGTTTAATGGTGCAAGGGTGTGCAAGCTTTGCATATGTTGGTGTTTCTTAAGACTTGAATTACGACCATGTTGATTTTAGCGCACATTTAAGTGAAGATGGTGATGGTATCAGTAAAAGTCAAATTTCGAACGGAAGTTCATTTGACACAGATGTGGAAGCCAATTTTAATGCTAACATTAAGCCTTGCAACATTGCTCCTACTATTGTGGCAACAAGTTCAACCAGGTAGTACTCACCAGAAAAAAAAAGTACAACCAGGTAGGTAGTTAGTATGACAATGTATTTTGTTTTTGTATGTAACAATCTAGTACCATTTATCTTATATGCGGTTTTTTTTTTATATATATAAATTTATCTCCACATTAGAGAGAGATCAATTTAGAAATACTCTAATCAAGAGGCGAATTTTCTTGGGTTGGATGTTCTTGGTAGCTAGCGTGTTGAAGATAAATTCTACGTTGGTTTACGTTTTGATAGCAAACGCGATCGATGTGTAGATGTGTGTGAAGCATTATTCAACGAAGATGCACCAGTCGTTTTGTGTTGTTGAATCTAAGCAAACAATTTTTTTAATGAGATGTACAAATAATGCAAAAGGTTACCCTTGGAGGATGACATCAATATTGTCAAAGAAGTCAAATAAATGGTCATTTCTAAATAGGGAGGTCAACACCAGTATATGAAAGCAATCTTATATCAAGATCACAACAAATCAGACTCTTAATTTGTTCGCTCATGCATATTAGGTACAGTGCTCGAAGTTAATTTTTATGTGAGTTTTTCAAGTGAATAATATGCCTTTTAAACTGTATATGAAATGTAGATTTCAATGTGTTTTTTAGGTATGGTGAACGGACACCCATTGGTCTCTATTTCATTGATACAAGAGCGAATTAATGATCAATTTGGTTTTCAAATCACATATAGAAAGACTTAGAACTTAGAAGGCTAAGCAGAAAGTAATAACATGGGTCTTCTATGATTGGGATGAGCCTTATGAACTATTGCTTAGTTGGTTAGTGAGAATGGTGGAGTACTCTTCTAGATCTACGTATAAACTTGAGACAGACAACTTTGTCTTTAATAATCAAGTTGACAATCAATTTCTCAAGTTTCATAGTGTATTTTGGATGTTCAGGCCAACTTGTGATGCATTCAACTTTTGCAAACCCATTATACAAATTAATGACATGTTCTCTTTTATGGCAAGTATTGAGGATGATGTAATTGCTACAACACAAGAGGGAAATGGTTGTGTTGTCAATTGCAAGGTATACAATGTGCAAACACCATTTTGAAAGAAAACTAAAAAAATTCGTGAAACTACCCCGAATATAATATACTTCGATGAATTAATGACATATCAAAAGAGAAATTGAGTTGTCCATGACCATGAAGGGTGCATGTATGTCTATGAAGATTATAAATATAATCTTAAAAGGTGTTCAAAATTTACCCATAATTATTTTTGTGAAGTCTACATACAACAGATTGATCAAATATTTCGTGAGAAAAGGTATTGAAGAAAAGAAATGGAATACTGAGAATTTCTAATTCAAATAAAATGATGGAAAAAGTGAAAGTTTCACATTCCAAATTAGAGATTCTATATTAATCTATTTGTTTTTTGAAGTAGAGATTCTAAATAATCTACATTATAAGAGTAAATAATAAAATAACATATTGTTATATTCAATGCTTTTCTCCCCTATCTATAACATGGGTCAAAGATAGGAATCTCTCACTGGCTATTTATTTTATACACATGCTTAAGCAAAGAGAAGCTGCCTGAATTTTTAGTCTTTACATATACTGTTTCATTTTAGAATCCTGATTTTCCTATGAGCCACAACCAATCAAGAGCAACCCCAGAAAATATGCCGATTAAAAGAAACAGCACGAGCAAATTACCCAATGCATTCTGTTCAGGGCCCTACAAAACCATGAAAAGATGATGAGAAATACAACCAATTGATATACTTAGTTCATCTTGATTCTTGACATGATAATTTATGAACCTTCAGGTTGAAAAAAAAAATATTTACCTTGTAACCTTGGGGTGCCACGGTAAATACGCAAACAGTGAGATAACCATTGGTTAGTCCCAAGAAAGAAACAAGAAGGATCATCCATCCCTGGTCACCATATTTTGCTGTGAAGTAAAATGCTGGGACCAAAAGGAATCTAGAAAGCACTGCAATGAGTAAGCCCTCTCTGGATTCCAACTTCAGGCATTTGATAAGTGGAATATATCTGGATATTAGATCCAGTAGGTTGTACATTGCAATCAAAACAAGTGGGTACCTAAAACGAACACCAGACCAGATGATGAGTCATGTGAAAACACACTTAGATGACCAAAAGATTTGGAAAACTCTTACCATGTTCCTAGCTGGTGAGATCCAGTATTTTCAAACAGGAATCCAGGGAAAATTGACAGTGTCAATACATATATCAGAAACAAATCAGCTGCATAATCCATGTTCTGAAGAATTAGCTGTTTATTGCTCAACCGTTCTTGCTGTTTAGCATCAAACCCAACCTGCAATAGTTCCAAAGTCTGTCAGCTTATTGAAATATACTTCTTTTAGCTTAGTGTATAAATCAGTTTAACACAAAGTTACATTACTTGCAGGTTGGTCTCATTGTGAATGCCGGCAGCTGCAAGATCAGCTGACACAGTTTTTGATCCTTCTGAAGCTGCCTTTGAACGGTAATACTTTACTATGGACAACTTAGGGAAGTATATTGCGTAGAGAATTACGCAGAAGAATTCAAAAAATGTAGAGATTGCAAAGAATAGCACTGCAAAATGAGGAAATAACCAATCTTGTATAAAATATAGCCGCTTTTAGAGTTAATGGGTGATTACCAAGTCTACCATGCCGTATAAAACTGCTATGATGGAAAACAAGTGTGTAAGTAAAACTGATTAGTGTTGGTGTCCATTAGTGAATAATAGTAACATACTAGCCCCTTTTCGAAGACCATGATCAGATTTCTCAAAGCCCACTTTGGTGAGAAGTCTCAAACCAGAAGCTAGAGCTCCTGAGGCAGCCAAACCGGCAAAGAAGGACTGCACAACATTAAATGATTGGTATGATTAGGTTAACAGGTCAAAACAAGACTACTATTACAAGACAGTAGATGCAGTTTTTCTATCATGTGCAACCTTATAAATGTGAAGCTCTATTACTAGACTAATTAAAATAATTAATTTATTATTCTCTCTCAATAACAACAACTAATTTTTTCTTTCTCTTCCATTGCTATCCTATAATCTCTTTCCCTGTAATTTCTCTCCCTTTGTCTTCTCTTTTTGAAAAAAATGATTAATTATTTTCTCCCCATCAAAAATAATTTTTACTGTTAAGCATTACAAAATGAATCACCATCCTTGCTGTTAGCCTATCCATCACCCTGGATAAAGATGTTTCATCCACTCCCCTAGTGCATAATCAAAATATAGAATACACGAGCAATAAAGAAATTATGAGGAATACCAACCTGGATGAACTCAGGACACATAAAAGACAAATCTCCAACCATGCCACCTTGGACATGAGCATCTGCGACTCCAAAACAAGCAGAAAGTGCACTCAAACCAATGTAAGGTCCAATTCCCCCTTTCCCTGATGTTGCTAGATCTAGCTGTTAACAAGAAATATTCTGAAGCCATTATACACAAAGCAGATTAGATGAAAGTAACAATAACATAAATTAACTAGATGCAACAAAGTTCAAGCGCTATAAAGATCATATATTTTATCTTTTCTAAACCAAAAAAGAAAAAGAAAAAACAGCGAATCGGAGAAATTGTACTTACAACAAGAACTAGCAAAGTACTAATGGAGAAAAGAGTATAGCCAATTAAGTTCCTCTTCCTAGTGTTGATCCTTGACTCATTATACGCCAGTATTGCCATAGTTACAAGTGCAAATGGTTGATAAATGAGAGTGAGTACACGCGAAGGATGGTATGTCTATAGAAAAAACTTGTTAGATAAACCAATAAACCTCATAAATTTTTCACAATCAATTTCAAGTATACAACACAGAAAGAAGAATAAGTCATTTTTGTTTCATGGGATACTCACAGGGAACAGATTGTAGTAATAATCTCCTACTGTCAACATACTGTTCCATGCAACAAGGGAACCCAATCCAAGAATGAAACACACCACCGTTGCTTGAAATTTCCCCTGATTGAAATACATTAAGCCAATTATTGTAGGCAAGCAGAGCAACATTGGTGGATGAAAAGTATAAAAAGAAGAAACAAATAACAATAACATACCTCCAACCTTCTTGGTGTTTCATTTTCATTAGAAATAGTCATGACTAGTACGCTGTTAGAAGCAATTCATCATAAAAATCGACTGGTAAATGTTCAGTAAAACATTCTCAAGGAGATGATACATTAACAACCGTTTTGGAATTGGAAGAGAAAAAAATGAAGAAAAGAGAAACAACATACACGTATGAGAAAACCAGATGTACCTCTTGAACCCAATTAGAACTTTGTACGTAAAGAACAGATAGTCGGCTACAAGATTTTCAATAAACAGCGACCCCTACCAATGTTAATTTGAATATTGTCAAACCATAATTTATGGTATAGTATATTCTCCTTATACAATGAATTAAAAAATATCTTAAAATATTTGTACCAGAAATGTTATAGCTTATTTTCTCTATAAATTTAATTAAATAATTTTTTATCAATACTTATCTAACTCAGTAGATAAAATGAACTGGAAAAATACGTTAATCCTAATAAAATTGGATTTCAATTTATTAAGTAAGATTTTTGGTTCAAGCCTTAAACATAGAAGAAAAATATGTGATTTGAGAAAAAAATCTTATTAAAAATGATTAGTCAAATTTTGTTACAGATAATAATTATCAACAAAATCAAAAGATATTTTATACTAAAGGTGATACCTAAAACACACACTTGGTGGCAAGTCAAATATAATTAAAATAACATAATTAATTATTGAGAATATGCATAATATTTTTAGTTAAAAAAATAATTTAATTCAGTTTTGAGAATCTTTTATTTGTTTCAAATCTTTAGGATATTATTTAAACTTAAAAATACCATAAATTAGTTAAGAATATTTTAGATTTTTTTTAAGGATTGGATTTTATCAGTATTTCAATCTTGTATTACAATTTAGTTTTATATATAAAGCTGATGAACAAAAATTTAAGAATCTCCTCTACATAAAATATTTTCTACTTTTACAAATATATCTTAAAAAACAACAACTGAGATGCGGTATCGATTGGGAAATAAAAATGCTATTCAAGAAGCTTATTTTCATGATTCTAATGATTTCATGATTCTGGAAATTAATGTGTATATATACGTGACAGTTGTAGTGTGTGGTTATGGCTTGATTCTATCTTAAAGTTCTATCTCATCTCATAAAAGAGCGCCAGTAACGGTAGCTATTGTCATACACTCATAGCAATATAGACTGTACCAACATATTTTCTTTTAAATATATTCACAAACAGATTTATTTTTAAGGTGCGTTGAATTTTTAAAGAATACGTACGATGTCACACTGGACTCTGAATTTTTTTCTTCGACATCAAACTTATACTCCATCCGTTCCAAAATACCAGTTGTTTTAAACAAACTAAAAATAATAATAAATAAATAAAATAATAATTTTATAAAATTAATTTTATATTATCATTAATTCATTTATAAATTTTATCATCCACTATTATTATTATTAGAAATATAATTAAAAATAATTAATATTACATTAAAAAGTTAAAATAATAATAATTTTCTTTACATAACAATTATAATGAAAGGGAGAGAATTGCACTTTATTAATTCGAACTTCAGACAGTGTTGTTGAGTGTAGAACCTAATTAATTATAGGTCAAGTTGAAGTTAAAGAAGAAACAAAGAAGACGTCAATTGGTGGGTTTTCTTTGTCAAAATTTGTAATGTCGATTTCTATCCCTTACGAAATATCAGTGAGATTTGGAATTTCTGAATGTCCTTTACTTACAAGATAAGGGCTACTTATGGGAAAAAAGTATATAAAAGTAATTAAAATATTTATAATTATTGAAGAGTAATACAAAAAAAAGGTCAAATTAGTATAATTAATTTTTAAAAAGAAATTGATGACCGACTAAATATTTTAAGATTTAATTTTTATGTACCGTTAATATAAAAGAATTTACATTGTTAATTCATTAAATTTATTTTAGTTATAAATTTAAATAACTACTTTTTTACAACATTTAAATAATTATTAAAAAGTCAACCTACCACAATAATATTAAATTCAATGATAATATAGAACAAAAATCTTTATGCAGTGAATGTATTATGATTGAATTCATGTTTTAAACATTTTCCAATATGAATTTTCTTTTCTTTTTTTCGATACAATTCCAATATGAATTTTAAAGAAGACTTCAATAGTTCATGTTAAATGGGCCATGTCGGTTTCCCATCTCTGCCGCACGAATACTTTACGAGTGAGATCTGGATACTCTGAATGTTATTTACCATATTACTAGAGAATATACATTATCAAAACTAAGGAAAAAATATATCCAATTTGTCTCTTTATATTTTTTTAAAAATAAAAAAATAAAAGAGAGATAATAGAAGAAGTTAAATAGAAAAAAAGACTATTTTGAATAAGTTCATATTTCTCCGACTAATACAAACGAGAGCAAAACAGACTCAGATATATAACTCTTTGACTCGCTCTCGTCCCGCTGTGAATAAGAATTTTATTTTCACTCCTTCCACAGAAAATAGAATTTTATTTTCACATTCTTATTTTTTAATAAAGTTGAAATTATACATTTAATTTTAAATACAATCTAATTCTTAAGTTTTTTATTTTATTTTTAAGATCTTGTTATTTTAAATATGTAAGTAAATTAAACTTCTTAAAAAAAATGTGCAGCGGGTTCTGCATAGGTTTTTGCAAACTCAACAAATTGTCCCACATAGATAAGGTTAGAGTTGAAGATTTTTAACCCTACATTTGAAATCCAACCTCGAACTTGTCCTATCTTTGAAGAAATGGAGACATCGAGAATTAAATCTGCCATGATCTCGCCGGAAGTCATGCCTAATTCCAAGTCAAATAAAATGAAATAAAAAGAGTGGATAAATTTAGACCCAATAAACAAATCTATCAACCCACTTATAACATCGTTGGGGTGACAGTGAGGTGAAGCAAAATCAATTATGGGATTATTATGAATATAAAATAATATATAATTGCTTTAGAAAAATCATGGTGATCGACAAGAATGAGTTTTGCTAACGGAGAGGATATATGTGAATGAGAGAATCATGGTGTGCTTAGTGACGAAGAATTTTTCCAATAAACAAATATGATTGTTTCTCTTTTAATTTTTTGTCGTTTTGTTTCTTTGTTCATGCGTTTTTTCTTGAAAAACTTTTTTTTCAATATAATATTAGTGTAAAATATTTTTCAGTTTTATTGATGAGAAATATTTACTGTCAAAAAAATTGGATAGTCACTTTTATTGCGATTTCCTCTTCCAACAAAGTTCTTATTTATATTAATAAAGAAAATAAGAAATAATTTTAGGTAAATGAAAACATAATTCACAAAACAGTCCTAAATAAATGAGAAAAATACTAAAAAAATAATTTTAGGTAAATGAAGAAATAAGTCATAAATATTTGGAAAAAAAGGAGAAAACAAGTCATAAAATCTTCGAGAAAACAAAATGAAACAACCTTTTTTTTTTACATGAAAACAAAATGAAACCTTTTCCGTCGTTATATGTTTGATGTAAATATGAATGAGGAAAAAGTAGGAAATGAAAGCATTAATCCCACTATATATATTCCCCATCTATTCATCAATTACCTTTTTAGTAAATACTTAAGGCAGTCCATAAAAAGCATATATATAAGTCGTGTGAATTTGATCTTTTGTGTAATCGAAATATCAATTTAATCTTTACATAATGTAAAGCGTCGTTTATATTAATTCAAATTGTAAATCGATGTAATACAAATGTTAGCACAATAGTATAAGATTTTGTTGTATTTAATTATTTATGTATGAGAGAATAATTTATTTAATGACAGGAGAATCCATATTCGATATGTTAAATTCCTAGTCATGATTTTTGATACAAAACAAAAATTATAAATAAAAGCATTGTTGAAAAAGAAAAAACTTAAAAGTGTAAGTGACTTGTATTAGAAATACTTGACTTCATAATTTATATATAAATATTCAAAAGAAAAGATTAAGGGTGTTTCATGGGTTCAGGTGACTTGCGAACCTAACCCAATCCAAACATATTAAGTTGAGTTTTCTAAGTGTTTGAGTCAAATCAATCCATACACAATTCAATTAAATCCAATATTGAATGAACTGGGTAGCAAATTTTGTATTTTAGACCCATAATCCAATCCAATCCAAACATATATAGTATTTTAATAATAATAATAATAATAATAATAATAATAATAATAATATACACAATCAAAATTCAATTTTATTTTGTTGTCCAACAAACTACATTTTTACTTTTAGTTTTATTTTGTATCACTATTGTTGGGTGTGTAAAATACTTCATATGAGAAATACTCTCAAAGTGGTGGGTCTTGGACAAATTGACTATGGATATAAAGGATGTTGGTTATAAGCCACAAAACAATTCAAATTTTAAAAAGGTCCATTTGAGACTAGTACATACTTATTATTCAATTTGTTTTAATTTTTGTACAATTTATTCAAATTTAAATTTTGTAAATAAAATTATTTTTAAAATGTAGTGATCCAACTCAATCTAAACCATTTATGATCAGATTGGTTTGAGTTGGGTTTGATAAAAATTTTCTCAAATCCAACCCAATCCAATTCAAAAAAATTATTGGATTAAATGGTTGATTTAGCAAAATCTAACTCAACTCCTACATATCCCTAATAATAATTGTATCATATTAAAGAAACATTTAAAAACATTTTACTTCCACTACTCTAATACCTATAAACACCACCCATCTAAGCCATAAAATGAATATCTATTTTCCAAATCTTTATGAAATTGTGGGTTTACTTGAAAGAATGCAAAATAGACAAGTTGCTAAGGCCTAAGAGTGTATTTTTCCTTTTCTTTAGAGACAGAGTGTATTTTTTCTATCAACTCAAAAGTGTCAACCTTTGACCTTATCTCCTCATAGGTGTAAAGGATTTAGGATGGTAATGTAAGAAAACGAAGGAAAGTGACGGAAGAAGAAATAATTATAGAATGAGACATTTGTTGGGCTTAAATCCCAAGTCAAGTCTAGCCCAATAAAAAAATATTAGGATTCCTTTTTTTTTAATAGGTCAACAGTTAATTTAAAAACAGAAGAGAAAAAGAAGAGGGAAAAAGAGAGCATTCAAATTTGTATGTTGAGAAGAATAGAAACTATCATCCTTCAATCTTCTCGATCTCCTTGTTTAACTGTTAGATCTTGCTGAAAATTTTAAAGCAAGTTCGTGACTCACCAATATTCACATCTAACGGTTGGTTTCTTAGATAGAGTCTTTTAGCATCACCGGAAATTCCCAAACCGAACTGATTCTGAATCCGTTTTCTGAAGCAAACAGTGGTATTGCGAGAGACATTTCACTCATAATAACCGTTGGATCGCGTTCAAACTTTGAATAAAGGTTAATAAAATCTGTTTCTACATTCTGACCGTTAGGATCATTCAGTGAAGTGTTTTCATGAGGGAGTTTTTCAACTGCAAACAGAGGTTGTTAGAATTTCTGCTCTGTTCTGTCTTGTTTCGGGCAGTGATATTGAGAAAGGGTTATCTATTTGTTCAACCGTTGGATTGTCCTCAAATTTGTTCATATAGAAGCCTATTTTGTATGCTTACCTCTTGTGATGTTTTGGTACAATTTTTGTTGAAGTTGTTTGTTGATTGTAATGGTTGCTGGAACCCTTTTGTAATCTCACTTTATTGATAGTGAAGAAGTTGGATGGACTACGAGATCGTTCCCGTGGTTTTTACTTCTCACATTGAGAAGGTTGTCCACGTTAAAAATTGTGTTATGTTACTTGCATAATTATTATTTGTGCATAAAGTGTTTTGTTTGTGCAAGACTATTCATAACAGGTCCTAAAAAGGAAAATTGGTATCTTTTTTCCAACAACATTTTGAGAAGTTTCGTTTGGGACTTAGAGTGCTTATTACTGATATGAGTAACTATTTCATGTAAAACTGCAAAAGTGTCTCCCTATCTATATTTTTTTCAATTTGCCTTAAGCAAAACAGGGAATTTCACCAGCACATTTTAATCTGACCAAACAACTAAAGTTTATCAATAGCCTTATTTTTTTCCACAAAATTAATTCTAAAACATTTTACATACTCCCCGATTAAGTTTACATGACTTGTATAATTTTTGAAAAATATAGATGTAAACGCTGTGATCTTGACCTCATCATCGTGAACTAGTTAATTATAGCCATAAATTTAAGTGAGAAATGTTGAAATTCAAATATATCCTTTTCATTTTATAGCAAATTAAGCTGGAGAATAAACTATAATCTTTTGTTGTTATTGAAGTCAACCATTTTCCTCCTCTTCTTGTCTTGCATAAACGCACAAGCCCCACCCCATTGCCTAATCCAAAATCCACAATTGTGGCATAACAAACTGCACACAAAAGCTTCAAAGGGTGACCACTTTCCATGAGCATCTATCACCGCACTTCAACGGTAGTATGCTCTAAGGAGACTCTGGCACGAACTGTACATGTATTGTGTTGGGCTAATTTGGAAAGAATAACATTAACATGTACATATCCACCCTTGCGTTTCATTTCTACTTGTTTTTGTCCCTCTTGGTTACGTGTGACAAGAAAACCTCAAAAAAGGAAACATTATAAAAGAGAGTGCCCCATTCCCATTGGCATTGTATATCTTTGCATGTTTTGTTGTTGTTTCATGTTATGGTAGTGTTCACTTGTTTGCCATGGTCTTTCAACCACAAAATTTTCCTCCCCATCTGGGCCTTGCCCAACATATTGATGCATCACCAACACTGAAGCTGTTGTTTCAAAGTCTGAAGAAGCTAGCAAATCCCCAATGGCTCCTAACTCAGGACACTCACTCCAATCTGTTAGGCCATCTGTTAGTGGTGACATTGTTCCTTGTCCTCTCCCAACTATGAACAAGTCATTGACATTGTTTATTGATCTTATTGCTGCAACTGTTTCCTCCCCATTATTCACAATCTTGTCTATGTAAACAACTGAATCATCATTTGTAATCATCTTTTTGAACTCACTTATATACTCCTCATCTAGTGTGTGTTCCCTCCCATTTTTTATAATGGTGAGACTTCGATCAATATTAGCCCATAAGCGATCTGTTTCCGGAGTTTGAGTTGGATTCTTGCTTGGAGTGAAATGCATGACAGTAAGGTGAACCCTTGGATGCCTTGACATTCTCCATCCATAAGCTAGTGCCTCTCTGTCATCTGGTCCTCCGAAATATAACACAGCCACCTTATGAGATGCTAGATTTCCGATCAAACGGTTAGATCCATTAAGGCCTCTATCCACAAGTATCCCAACTGAGCAAGGTGAATTTTGTAATAGATTGTGGTTAATCATTCTGAATGCTGGAATTGTGTCTTCCATTTCTCCATCAACTGTTTGTTGCTTATGGAAAGGAATGATGACTAGGGATACCCTTTTATCCTCAGCTAGATTGCATATGTCTTCATGCATGGTAGAGTAAGGGGAAATAGCGGTTAAGGGTTGGACTTGAGTATGACCAACATGTTCCTCAAAGTTCTGAAATGCAGTGATGATGTGGTCAGTTTGTGCTTGTGTTTTGTTGAGTGCTGGGCCTCCTGATTGTCTATTAGAATGGACAATGAGCATGGCAGAAGCTCTACCAGTTAGTTCAACTAAGTGGAGCACATAAGCACATATGGGAGACCTTTTGTGGGGGTGAGTTGCTTCAAGGAGATTAACTAGTGTGGGGACATTTCTAGGGGTGTGAATACACACCAGCACCCGTAACTCTGCATCAAGTCTTGAATTCTGTATTGTTCTCCTTTTATAAGGTATGAGCCTTTTTCTTGGTTTGTAAATTAATGTTACAATGGGTGAAATGACTGCTGTCATTATGAGTGTTACAATTACCATAACTGAGAATATTTTATCATCCAAGACCTGCATATGCAAAGTTAATTTGTCATATTCATATGTTGATCAAGTAAGGAGGTATAATTAGATTACCAAAGAAAGTGAGTGGTGTACCTTTTGTTCCCTCCCAACATTTAGCACAATCATTTCAATAAGGCCTTTAGAGTTCATGAGTAAACCAAGAACAACTCCATCACGGTTTGGTATCTGGAAAATGAGTGAAATAAAGAAAGTCCCAAAAATCTTGCCTAAACAAGTGAGAGGAATCACCGTGAGTACAAAAGTCCATGTACTAGCTCCACTGATCAAGTTGATATCAGTCTTAAGCCCACAAATGGCATAAAAGAGAGGAAGCAAAAGCCCGGAAACAAAGTCTTCAAGCTTTTCTATTATAGCAGCTCCAAGTGGGCCATTTGGAATAACTAGGCCATACACAAAAGCTCCAAAAACACAATGTGTCCCAAGGACATCTGTAATGAAGGCTGAGATCATAACACCAGTAAGTACAATGCATAATTGGAACTCACTGAAGGGTTTTCCCTCTGGGGTTCTCTCCATCAACCAAGACACTGCTGGTCTAACAATAACAATGCAGAAAGAAACAAAAACAAGGTTTGATATTACAACCAAGACAGAGGCCCATGTGCTAGTATTTGTCTCTGATAAAGCAATAGCTAGAGCAAGCAACATCCATGCACACACATCATTGATCAGAGAAATTGAGAGAGCAAGCTTCCCTAAGTCTGTGCTGATGAGTTTGAGCTCAGCAAGCATGCGAGCAAGCACTGGGAAAGCAGTGACAGATAGAACAATACCAATGTAGAGCACATAGCTGGCTTGGTTCATGCTATTGCCTTTGTCTTCTATTAAAGGGGAGACACAAACAGCAATCAAAAAGGGCAATATCATACCAGCAAAGGCTATGGACACCGTCTTTTTTCCGGTGCGTTTGATGATCGAAATGTCCATCTCTAACCCCACCAAGAAGACGAAGTATATGAGACCCATGTTTGCCATTGTCTCCATCACCATCACACTCTTCAGAGGGAACACGGCATTGGCAAATTTTAGATTTCTACCAAACATTGATGGACCCAATAGCAATCCACCCTACAAATATTATCACATGATTCCACCCAGTTACAAAACATTTAAAAGCAAGAAAATCAATTCACACCTACAATATTATGACTGCAAATTAAGGTTACCACTTTAGTTTAATTTCCTGTTAGTATATGCTCTCTACATATGGTTACAACGTATAGTTTCTTGATGTTATGAATCATAGGTCATGTAACAACTTGTTGAAACTACAATTCATAACCAGGAGTTAATATATATTAAATTTGGCTGATTTGCATGCATTTTGCCAAAGTTGGAAGAGAGGCAATAAATAATAAAGAATAAAAGTTGGAAGAGAAAATAAGTTACCAAAATTTCAGCAATTACACGCGGTTGGTGAAGGGGCTTGAGGATGAAAACAAAGAAACGTGTGGCACAAACAACCATCGTTAATTGCAAGATGAAGAGAGGAAGGGAGTAATCTAAAGGGTTATCGCCTTGCCATAAACCATTTGTTGTTGTCATGAGTGGCGTGTAGCAAATTATAGATCTATCTGACATATTATACGGTGTCATGGTTGCGTTGTTCATTTTATCTTTGTCCTGACAAAATGAACAACACAACCAACAAACACCACTATGTTGTTATGATCAAGGCGTGATTGTTATCTTCCCCTTCCAATATGTTAGGCTGGAAAAGAAAGGGGCAGGCACCCCTTGGTTGAGTTTTTCTGGGAAGATAAACACAATCAAGCCTTGGTGCCTCCTTGCCCTGGAAGAGATGATCTGAGGTAATGTATTGAATGTATATACCTATTTTTGTAAACTCAATATCACACCTCATGATTTCTTCTAAAATGAGGTCATTGGTGTGCATGCCACTTGGACTTGGGTAAACATTATAATTACTATTAACCATCTAAAATCATGTATTAAATGTATATATCTATCTATCTACGTGAACGATGTTTTCTCTTTTTTGGTTCATGCCCCGCTTCGAGTGCGGCTCAAGTTGATATATATGCTTTCTGGAATGGAAAAAAAAGTTTCCAATTAGTAGTAAACTAGCATAGTATCGCATTTTTGGACTTTATATCTTTTAAAAAGGTTGTCCGTGTATGTATCTGTAGAAATAAACTTAAGTTTTAAGAAAAAGTTATATAAATAAAATAATAAACATAAATAGTTTATATGTTGCTAATGTAAAGGTATTCTTAAATATAAATACGTTATGTTTGTACATAAAAACTTTAAAGGTTGATTTTTATATAATAATAATAATAATAATAATAATAATGTATTACATGTTAAAAATTGGAATTTAATTTATTTAAACAATATCATTTTTTTCAATTAACATTAAGAACAACACACGCGCGCGCGCACACACATATATATATATATATATTATTCATAAATAATTATTTGTCATTTAAATTAATTCTTAATTTTTTTCAAAACAAAAATTTTCAAACATTTATATTTAAAATTTAATTCTTAATAGTTTCTTAATGTTTTATCCTAAAAATATTTTTTATTTTGTTACATAAAAATGGTTTCATCACGAAATCTAATAAATAGTTAAATACAATGGTAAATTATGGACGCAGGGCGACCGGGGAAAAAAAGGAGTAATTATATCCGGGTGGTAAAACCTGAAAACTCATATTTTGAGTCATAGATGGAGCTTTCATCATTCAGGCTTTCTCTTGCACCAATGTCACGCACGTAGAATCATCCCAAGACGAAAGCATTGACTAGAACATAAACGAAAGAACAAACACTGGACTACAGATAATTAGTTATGAAAGGTACACTACCCCAACATAGCTTGCAACTGAAATACAAATATTTTTTAAAATTCCTAAATAATTGAATTACCTTATAAAAAGAAAAATTGTTACGCAATGCATTTGTATTTATTATGTAACTAGTATTTTAGTTTCTTCTTCTTCTGAAGACTAGTATTTTTGTTTGGTTCAGCAAAAAAAAACGTAATTTTGTTTGTACATTGCATGACACAAAATGTTTGTTCTTATATAATTAAAATTTATAATACATAAATATTTTCAATATTTAAAATTTTTATAATTAAAAATTATTATAAATAAATACCTTTGAATATATAAACAATGCTATGAATTTATAATAAGCAATTTAAATTATAATATAAAGTTATTTTTAACTATCCATAAATAAATAAATAAATAAAGTGTAGGTTAAAAGGAATAGACAATTGGGGGGGAAAACTAAATATACAAACAGTAATTTGTAATGATTGAGAGTGACAACTTTTTATTAATTGCGGAGATAACGCATGAAATATATATCTAAATAAAAAAGAAAGTTAGAATATTAAAATATATAATTAAGAGAGTGAAAATATAAAAAACCTAACTCTTTAAATTATGTAAAAATATATTATTTCATTCAAGATGAGGGGGCAACTTATTCACGAGGAAATTTCCTAGAATGTGATTAGAAAAGCACAATAACATATATAGGTCCATTCCTGGGTCACGTGCATAAATGTGAGACTCAAAGATATACTAAACAATTGACTGATAGAAGATCCTCATACTGCAAACTTACCTTATAACAACGTTGCGACATGGCCACTGAAATGTAGTTAGGTGGAAAGAGTAAATATGAAAGGGTTTTTAATTCTAACATCAGAAGATTAAGTCATTAAAATAAATTTTTTGAACTTCAATTGTAAAGTTGTAAAGATGTAAGTGTAATTTTTTATATTTTAAAATTAATATATTAAATATGTGCGAGTATGGGATGGATTGGGTAATAAAATTCTTATACTCACAGTCTCACACTCACTCATAATTTTTAAGGGATAAATACCTATATCCAAATCTAAACCAATTTAGCGAGTAATTTCTCTTTCCATAATGATTATTTTTTACATATACTTATTTAGCCTGCGTTTAGTTTTCTTCCCTTTTCTGCTTATCTTTATCTTAAATTCATGAAATTTTTATAAGATTTGACACTTACAGTACTAAATTAGATCTATCATCTATATCTAACACAAGTCACATGTAATGTGGTACATCTTGTTGGTGAAGACAATTGAATGTCCCTCAAGACCCCAATAGCCAAAACGTTACAGATAATCCCCAACCCAGACCACGGTCAATTCAAGCGAGACGTATCTGACACATTCTCGTCTTGATCATCATCATGTAAACAACTCTGCATAATGTCTCGAACACAAATGCCGAATCAGTGCTCCATGATGAGCTATGGGAACTGTTTAATATTCTGCAACATTATTAATTTCACTATCACAAGGGGCGGGGGGGGGGGGGGAGTCTAACAATAATAGTAAAGAATATCAAATCGAGTCAAAGTTATTATTATTATTATTATTGAGGATGTCCTAGTAAAAGAGGATTCCTTTTTGTTCTTGTTGGGATTCAAATAGGGAACGAGTCAAAGGGAATAAGGTAAAGATTTCATAGCTATCATTGAATAGAATAAGAGTTTTCTTGCTTTTTCCCTTTATTTTTCCTGGCAAAAGCCAAAAGGGGTGTGACTCGTATCAAAAACCGAAACCAAAAATGGCTACGCATTACGACATAATTAACTAGAATGCCATGAAACATTGTTTAGCTGTTAATAAGCTCAATTTGTTCCTCAAATAAACACAAAAAGAGGTACTCATGTTCACATTACAAAGGGTGTGACAAGTCCCAATAGGACAACTTGGTTTTCCAGCTGCTACTGTAAGCTTGTACTTAGCGATGGATTTAACATCATGTTGCAATGTTTAGCAGCGCTTTTCTCGGTCAAGAGGGTGAATGCATACTACAACTGTCTCTACCATGCTCATATAATTACCAGATCAAGCAGAGGACCACTTACACTTGATGGTGATATTATTAGACATGGTTTTCAAGTAACCCTCAAATATTCTTACCTTATGTAACGCAAACTACTAAGGTGTAACTGCATTATACGATAGCATGCATTCCATTTCAAAAGTAAGGCTAATTAGAGGTTTTAAATTAATTAAAACTCACTAAACAGAAATGTAGATATCTTCTCCAGTGAAATACTAAAACACAACAGATGACATCCACAACCACAAAAACAAAAGGGAATTACAAGTATATGTGTTAAAAATCAGATATGGATAAATTGGAATAATAATTCCTCTTTTATTCATTCATTCACTTCATTCTTTGTTATATATTTTTTCTCAATGTCAACAACATGCTAATAATAAGAAATAATAATAAACTGATCTAATCTTAATTTTTATTTAAATATAACAATAACAAATTGTATAAGTCTAATAAATTTTAACAATAATTTGAAATTTAAATTAAACAATTCAACCATATGCAATTTTGCCTAGAATATGTAAGCACAATGGTAGAATTTAAAATTTTATGAACGTCATGATATCAGTGGGACATGGTGATTCAACCATTTGTATGTGGGGGGTGAAAGTAACGGTGACACTCCTAATGTTAACCAAAACATTGTCACTTCCATCTCAGATCAAACGCACATGCTACATTATTATATTCTCTTTCCTGAATTTTCATACCGGTAGAACTTTTCTTACCTTTGCGAGGTGGTAGAAAATGTAATCCTACTATGTCAAAACTTATTGAACTCTTTATGCACTTCTCTGTGCTTTTCCTTATTTCTATATCTATAGATGAGAAAGAGTGAGGAGCAAAGAGTCCATATTCCATAATATGTATTTGTAAATGCTACTACTGCCAATAAAGAAGGCAAACACAATCACTTCATCAACACAGAAAGCCAAGCTTCTCTTTCTTTTCCATCAACACAGTTACCATCTTGAGACTTTTTGTCTCTTTGTCTTTCTCATGCATTGAATTCCTCAATAACAATGCACAGAATGTAGAACATAGACTAGGTTATCAGGAAAGGGACGATGGAGTTTGATCTTGAAGATCCATTAGTCAGCTTGGAAGAAGAGCAAACCTTTACTATATCAGAACTCTTTGCCTCCGAATCTGAACATGTGCCTTCACCAAACTGCTTAACTTCAACACATTTTCGCGTTTTCTGTTGTGAAGCCATATCTCTCATTCTTCAGGTGAAAGTTATGTCTATGTAATAGGTTCGGTTCCCCCTCTTTCATGCCACATTTGTTACATTATGTTATGTTTCTTCAGGTTCAGGTTTCTTGCAAATTGGATCCATTTGTAGCTTATCTTGCTATAAATTACGTGCACCGTTTCATGTCAAGCCAAGAAATTCCGGTAACCATATACCTAATGAATAACGGTTCCTCTTTAAGCATATATATGTTCACTTTATAGAAAAGTAAAGAAACCTTTGAACAATTGTACCTTAATAGCATTCCACAATTTCCAATATTTTACCCTTATGCCATTAGTCCTCTGAGTTTGCAGCACGGGATGCCGTGGTTTCTCAGGCTTGTTGTCGTATCATGTCTTTCTCTTGCTTCAAAGATGAAGAACACAACTTTATCATTTTTGGTTATACAAGTCTTCAAATTCACGTAATTGCAATCTTTTTAATAGAAACACCGCTTCTAACCATGCCATAGTAACTTGATATTTACAATCAATGAAACAGAAAGAAGGTTGTTACTTTAAGACTCAGAGTATTCAGAGAATGGAACTTCTTATTCTCGGGGCTCTGAAATGGCGTATGAGGTCAATTACACCTTTTTCTTTCCTTCATTTCTTTATCTCTTTAGCTGAAATTAAAGACCAATCACTAAAGCAAGCACTTAAAAATAGAGCTTCAGAGATAATCTTCAATGCTCAAAATGGTAAGTACTTGTTTCTTTTCACTTGTAACTTGATTTTATCTTCAATTTCAACCAGCACAAACTCTGAATTGCATCTCTCTTATGGCCGCAGACATTAAGCTTTTAGAGTATAAACCTTCAACCGTTGCAGCAACAGCCCTTATCTTTGCATCTCATGAACTATTCCCACAGCAATATTCTATTCTGAGAGCTTCAATTACAGCCAGTGAGTACCTAGATGGGGTAAGTTTACATTCAATCAGTACCCTTTAAAGCGAATGTTTTGATTATTTGTAGTTATAGCGTCTAGATACTGATGGTGGTTGTTTTAGGAGACATTGTCCAGGTGCTTTCATTTGATGCAAGACATGACTAGAATGGAATCAAAGGAGTTAATGATAGATACAAGCTTTTTAAGCACCGAAACTCCAGTGAGTGTGTTGGAGAGAAACACTAAACGACAAAGAATTTAGTGGTTTATATATGTTGCAGAAGAAAATTCCATTTTTCTCAAACTCAAGAAGAAGAAAGCTGAGGGAAAAGGAAAACAATCATGTTTGTTCCATATGTTCTGTGCACTGTTTCCACTCGGTCCAAAACAAGAGAGGACACTTGGCCTTGATTTGGAATAAGAGTTGAGATATCCATACACTCCTGAGTGTTGTTCACCATAAAGAAATTATTACTGTAATCTGGTGCATAAAATGAAAATCAGAAGTTATTAAATCAAATGGAAGTTGTAAGGTGGCATGGACCAATGCAATGAAATAAAAACGGCTGATATATATAGGGGTTAATTTGAATCCGGTTGAGCCTTTATTTAGGTCTTGAAGCCAGACATATTTCCACAAAAGGAAATGGTCAAAATTTTAATCCCAAGGCAATTAGTAAATCAAGCCTTCAATCTCACACAAGATCTATAAATTATGGTTTAGCGTGAGTGTTACTGTTTTAGGCTTGGCTGTGGCTGTAAATGAATACATGTCACTGAATATATATGTTCCCCTATGTTGCATTGTTACTTGAACGATAGGGAAGCCAAAACATTGTTCGATTTCTAGATGGATAATGGTGTCCATTGCTTTAAGAAAAGAGATCATTATCATGCATCTCTCTTGCCTATTCTAATATTAATCAAGTGTTCTCTGAATCTCTGGTCAAAAGCACCATGGCATATATCATTGTTCCAACTTCCAACAGCTTCTTTATATAACAACTAAGTGTAATAATTCATACCCTGTACAGATATTAATTTTTTTTATAATTTTTATATTTATATTTATATTTATATTTATATTTTTAATGTATTTATCAATTTTTTATTTTTATATAAATATATCTTAATATATACATATAATTAAAATATATAAAAATATATGAGTATTGACATATGTATAGTTTTATATCCATGCATGTTTTATATAATTTTTAATTTGTATAACCATGTCTTTTAAAAATATTATATGTATAATATATTTGCATTTGTATATAACTTAATTAGATAACAAAATTTTAACAAGAGATACTAATAATTAATAACGAAAAAATTCTAAATTATAATTTATAATTATTTTGATATGTCAAAAAGTCCTACATTAAGACACCTTTTTAGGACAAAAACCTTCACATAACCACTAAGCACAAATGCGAATAATATCTCGGATGGATAACCCGAAGTTCAAAAATTTTAAACATTACTTTGTTCCCATTGAACTTTGTTTCACGCACAAACATTTACATTTAATAGACCCAGACTGCTACAAACAAAATGAAAATATATATATCTATAAGAAGTGAGCTTGAGAATACCAAGGAAGGAATGATAGTAGTTTGCATATTTTTTTAATTGCTGAATGATAGTAACCTATACTTTATGAAAAAGGAAATGGATTTCTTGAACTGAAATAAGAGACATAATGAATTTCTGGACCTTAAAAGAAGAGAGAAAGGTAGAGAAACGGGAAGAAAAATATTAATTATGTTTTTAGTTACTAAATTTTTTTAAATTTTTATTTTTAAGTTCTTAAACAAAATATTTATTATTGCTTGTCACTAGTGTTTGCTTTGGTGTTATTTTTTGTCCTTTTCGTTTAAAATCTCTATTATGCATTGAGCTGCTAGTTGATTTTTAATTATTTTAAAATATTTTTTGACTGTAAAAAATTGCTAGAAAATACTTAGTTTAAGTGTTTTAAATTTATTGAATCATTTTTGCCAGAATTGCCAAAAATTGCTTAAGTGGGATCTCAAAACTTCAATAAGATTTAATGTCTGCTTTTGATTCAAATTTATCTAAACCAAACAAATCATTCATTATTGTTCTGTTCCTTCGCTCGTTCAAATCCACAATATAGACTGAGTTTCAACACCAGTACACCACAATACGGTCACCGTTGCAAAAGAAACGTCCAAAACATTTACTCCAACGACGTGGTCAGTTATAACATTGTTGCACCACTGCTGCTGCGTCGGGTCCCAAATCTTCAGTGTTAGATTTATTGCGTGATTAGATTTCTGTTTAAAATACGGCTTACAATTTTTAAATAAATCTAATGATTCAAAAATTTAATTAATTGTAAAAGAAAGAATCAAAATATTTTTACGAATTTCATTTTTCTCCAAACATACGCTTAGTGTGCAAGAGTCATTTTGTGGCCTTAAAATTAAAATAGCTTAAAAGTCATATCAAATACACTAAAAAAAATAAATAGATAAAAATAGACTTTAAAATTAAAAGTATAAATTAATGAAATTTTAAAATAAATAGATATCATTTTAATTCTTGAATTTACCAAAGAACGGTTATTTCATCTTTAAAATTACATAATACTAATTGAGTCGACTAAAATTATCATTCTTAGGTGTGTTTGGTCCATCTTATTTTTTAGTTTAAAAAGTTACTTTTAAGTTAAAATTAAATTTAAAAATAAGAACTTTAAAAAATAACAAAGTTGTTTGATAAAAATTTAATTTTTTTAATTTTCTTTGAAAATAATTATCTCACCCAACGAGAAAGTATATTCATAAAATGAAAAAATTGTGAAATTTTAATTTTTCATATCAAATTATTTTAATGATAATTAAAATATTTAAATATGTAAAAATTTACTTTAATTAATATTTTTAATAATGACCATAAAATAATTTATTGTATGTAATATTAATTGAAGAAATTTAGATATTAATTACAAAATATATAAATGTTTAAAAACATTGATGCTGTTTGGAAAAAATATGAATGAAGTTATTATATATTATTAAAATAACGTTGGTGTTATTATTATTATTATTCTTATTCTTATTATTATTATTTTTATAATAGCAGGGTCTATTGTCATTAAAAAACTTGCAATGAATGATCGGATTGTTTAAAAATATAATGTGGGTCTATCTATGAAGGAATTGTAATTCGTAGAATTGATAACCGGATTCTTGTACCAACCAGGGATCAAAGTGAGCTTAAAAAAAAAAGCTCCAGATAAGTAAATAAAAAGCTCCTCAAGATAGCTTTTTTTAAAGCTCCTTAATTAATATTTTTGTTCTTCCTAATTAAGTAGCTTATATTTTTTAAGCGCTTATTTTAAAATCAGTTTGGCCCAACTTCTCCTTTTAAAAACGGAATAAATTATTACTTGGAGAATAAAAGTTCTTTTAAACTTTTCCAGTGTGTTTGATTTGCAATTAAAAATATTATGACGTGCATTTTAATATAAATCGAAACAAATAAAAGCAAAATAAACACAAAAACAAAAGACTTAATCAAAATTACTATTAACTCAAACTTCATTTTACAATAAACTTCAAAACATGCTCTAAATCCCAACAAGCACTTTGCTTTTGTTAATAGATGTAAATGTAAATATTAACATACATTTATATTCTCTTTCGTGTGCCTTCGCCGTAGTCCTCATATCTTAAGCCTTGTAATATCTCAATAAAAGTCGATTAAACTTTGATGCAAGAGCATGGTTCACTATAATACACAATTACGATGGCATTCTTCCTACACTATAATAAAACTATACTACAGGGGTTTCGTAAAAATAAGACCCCGCTAGTTGAGGGCATACCATGCATGCACATTTGCAAACTAACATACTAACATCTTCCCCTGGAATAATTTTACAATTAACATAGTTAAGCATTCCTATTTCCTAGAGGGAATCATCACACATCGGTTTGTGTCCCGGTTGACTATTATCACCTTGTCCTAGTCTGAACCTGTGTTCCAGCCTCCATTACATTCATCTCTTAGCCAAGAAACTTGATGAGAGCTTGGAATGAAATATGCACTGCAGATACTAGGGATAGAATTCAGAAGATGAAGAGCCATTGTTTCAAAGCTTTCCCACTACCTTGACTCAAGATCCATTGCTAACATCTGTGCTCTTTTCCATGCAATTTTCATCAGTAGACTTGATGGACACAATAGAAGGAGGACGTAACTCATTGAGAGCTTTACTTTCGTCTCTAAAGTCACCTATACATATTATGTCCCCCCGACCATGCCATGTGCCGTTTTGAACATTGTTCATCTCAAGTGTTCTTGACTCCTGGAATATATAGTACAAAGATACAGATATTCAACATAATAAATAACTTCAATTATAAATATGTCCCACTTTGGTTATGATCACCACTAATATGATAGATATTCAATTATCAACAGCTTTATTTCAGAATATAGTTAACTCAATCAACATAACCAAAGTTACAAGAGAGAAATTTGAAATGACCTGACATAATGTACAACAAGGACAGACAAAATGGTAAACGCAATCGTCCAACGAACTATCACTACCCTGAAAAAAGCACCAACCGATGGCGTGTAAGATATACGAACACAACCAAAATTTGTCAAAGTTAGTCAACATATATAAACAGACAAATAAAAGCACATGACCGATAAAAATAAAGTTAACATGCATTACGGTCCACAGATTAGAAAGTCAGTTGCTCAAAGTATCAATTTGAGACATTCATTTCCGGACACGTGCGCATGCAGGCAAAAAGCAAAATAAAATTTGCCACAGTAGTCTAAGTCAAATATGTACTATAAAAGGATAAAGGAGACAACAAAATACATTTGTCATTTGATCACAGATTAGAGAGGTCCTCATAGAGTCAAACTAAAGTGAATACGCTGTTAGCCATCAAGATAAATAAATGATCCATCCAGCTCAAAAGGTTGTCAAATCATATCTAGCCTTTTAACATGATAAATTGTCGTTCAATGCAATGTCATAAAAATTTATATAATTACAGTACATTTGCAGGAAGCCAAAGAACATGGTATTCTCCCAAGTGTGCTATCCTTAAACAGACAAATTAAAACTACACATTCCATTCTCCAGTCCATCTATGTCAATAGTCATATTTACACTAGAGTCAGTATTAATGCTCCATTATGAATAATTTATGTTACAAATATTTGGAGAATATGTATAATGCAACAATATCTTTAGTAGTTTTGTAGATAAAGAAAACATGATGGAAAAAGTTCCTATAAAGTGAGATTGTCTCCACAAAGTCTAAAATGAGCAAGGATAATCCACCTTGAATTTTAGAGGGCTAAGATCAAGATACACATAAAATCTTAAAATTAAATGAAGGGTTGATACATCCTTACTAATAGAGGAGCCTTGTCCAAACAAGACAAAATATATGGAGAAGAAAACGTGCAAATGACTCCGTCAAAACCTATCTCTGAAAATTAAGTGGTAATAAACAATTACAGTACAGGAAGGAAAAAACTCACCTTGATGTTGAATTTCTTTCGCATACGAGTTCGGTAGAATCCTAAATATGCTCCAACAACAATGATGAGTGCAACTGCTAGGTATAGGAAGTAAGGAGTCCTCGTGATAGTATAGGCAATGAAAGTAACAACGGCACCGATAGCAAGGAGAAAATAAACTATAGCCTGCAATATGAAACATGGAAATTCAAACTTCAGAGAACTATATAACCAAAAACTAAAAGAAAAACTGATACAGGAATTGCCAATTCTAGGAGTGATTCCCCTTTTGTTGGAGTTATGATTTGAACACTTTAAACAACAAATGCTCTTCAAATTTCCAGGAACTCCAACTATACCTGAATGTAGCAAGAACCAAAACCAGCTAGCTTCATGTTCTTCCCAAATCGGTAGCAAGGACAACTGGAACACAAAATGAGCTACTATTTACACACATGATATATCATAACAAGTCCTTGTAAATAACCACAGCCTCAGCACGTTATCCATGTTTGTGTGTAATTTCAGTTTAATTAGTCTTTCATTGGCCAGAAAGGCGTTGACATCAATACATGTATAAATGAGTGGGCAAAGTGGCCAGACATATAATTGAGCAGGCGAAACTAATTGAACTAACTTAATATGTCAGAACGCAACCAAATATATCAGTAACTCAAAAATAATAACTATCAATGTCACAATCCAACCATAATTCACATTCCTTACATAGTTATATTAGGGACCTAATGACCAAAAAGATCATCTTACAGAACTAAAATTATAACCTCATAATGATTTCAGCCGGAAATGATGGATGAATAATTACAATAACCGAACTATTCCCCTTCATTTCTTTCAAAATTAGCCTTTAGCTTTAGACAACAACTAACGCTATCTATCATTGTCCAAAACAAATTTATTTTTATAAAAACACAACTTCACTTCTACATAACATCAAATAACATCTCAAAACACAATTTTACTTAAAAAATGACATCATTAAACCTTACAACGCAGATTCAAAAGCGATGCGGCGATCATCAAAGCAATCGAGGAGTTCACCCTCCCACATCCTCAAAACCCCACCTTGTTGTTCCTCATCCCCATCCCCACCCCCAAGCTTTCCCCAACTCCTATGCGCACTTTGCAACGCCACAGAGGAACAAAGCATGTCAAAATCTAAAACAGACATACCCTCCAAAAGTCTCTCATTCTCTCCCTCCACATTCTCTCCCACTCTCTCTTGCTTCTCCAAATCCCCCATTGCCCCAAAACAAAGCTTACCCCTTTCTCTTATCTTTCTCCCCAAAGATCCCTGCTTTTTAATGAAACCCTCCTTTTCCAAGACACCCTTTACGATTTCGCTTTATGGGGTTTCAGCAAAAAGAAGAAAGAATGTCTTTTTTTTTTTTCTCTAAAAAACACAGAGACGGTGAGAAATGAGGATTCTTCTGTTGAGTTGGCTTTGTGCGTAGGTTATGTAATGAAAGCAAGCAAGTGGGACGATGTTTGTTTGTTCGGCGATAATAATATAATAATACTAACAGTGTGATCCATCGGTTGGCGGGTAATAATGGCGTGTGGGACCCATAACCCCAAAAGTGTCTCAATTTGGACGGTACTGCATTTACCAAATCGTCACGATAATATATCTAGCTAGGGTTTTATTTTTCCCATGCTAATTAGGATTTCTTACCGGTCTACTAATTTTGATTTTGGTTCTTTTCGATTCGGGTAATTTTTCTGATAATAAACGTGATCAAATTCTCGATCTTGATAAGATCGGGATAGGATAAATAAATCTTCAAAGATGTCAAACGCACATGCGGCATGCCAAAATTAACATCTCCACTGCAACTTGTATTTGCAGCGTGTCCCTCTTCAACTCGCTTTGCTAAAGAGATGAGAAGAGTCAAAAGTTGAAATTGGAGAAAGAGGACAAGGTCTTTTACAAGTTGAATTATAAAAAGGATACTGTTAATCACTTTTTTAAGAATATTAGTTAAAAATTAAAAAATATTTAATATAAAAATCATAAAAAAAAATTATAAATAATATAATTTTTCGTCTTCTAATAAAAACATTATCTTAATCAGTGAGAGAAAAAAAATATAATTGAGTAAAATGTTTACATTTTTTAAAAATAAAATACATTAAAAAAATACAAATTGTCCCTCCGTCGACTCGTGGCAACCACTGAACAGCTTATATAATTATATATATATATATATATATATATATATAGAGAGAGAGAGAGAGAGAGAGAGAGAGAGAGAAGATTACAATTCAAAGGTTTAAATTGAATGGGCTGAATGTGAAGCCAATTTTACTGTCATAGTAGCAAGTTGCCTTTTCTAATTCTAGGTTTTGACTGCTAATTGGAATATAGTAATGACAATAGATATCATTAGAATAAAAAAATTAATAAGATATCTTTCTTTTAAAAGTTTAAATGTTGTTATATAAAAAAGGGCTAACAGTTGATCGGGAGGTTATGCTATGTAAGTTATGTGACTATAATAATTTTACTAGTGTGTTATAGAATTTGAAAAGTTAAATATAACTGTTTGTTTTTACCAAATTCAACGTTAATTTAAAAGAAATTGTAAAGTTAATAATCACGTTACCTAGATTTGAAATAATTAATATACCCAATTAATTGTTTATGCAAACCTTTAAAAAAGACTGTTTGTACAAATTGTAATTACAAGTTATGAATTAAAAAAATTGTAATTACAAATTTGGTTAAACGGTATCGCTAAATATTTGAATTGTCGTGATTTGTGACTATTGACAAAGTAGCTAGTTGAAGGAACAAAATAGAGGCTGGACAAATGGGGGAAATTTTCTTAACAAAGGATATTTTTGCCTGTTTACAAAAATAACTGAAGCTTCCATCATATTTTTCTAAGTTTTAAAATAAAATGGAAACAATCCATGTGCAATTTTGTATCGTCTAAAACTTAAAAAGGTTGGAAACTTACCTTCAATATCCATGTCATCTTTATATAAAGAAAGAGGTAGGGACAAAACATAATAAAATAAAAATGGCAAATATAACAAGGATAGGATAAGTGATGAATTGCAGATATAATAAAGTACACCGTGTCGTCTTGTGCCATTGCCCCCGAATACACGCCAGATTCAGCTATATTTTGTGCCTTAGGAATTGAATTTTTTTTTATAAAAAAATGTGGCTTAGAAATGGAATGTTTTCCAAAAAAAAAAACAGTACGCGTGTAAAAAAATTTAAATGATTTATTCATGTAAAAAAAATTATGTAAAAAATGGGCAAAAAAATATACATATTAAAAATTGGAATAAACTATATTTTTATCGCTCAAAGTATTTTAAAATGTTTATTTAATTATGTAAAAATATTATCATTTTAATTCTTATACAGAAAAACATGTTTTTAATCTTTAAACAAAGACTAAAATCACTATCACTTTCAATAAAATGAAAAGATTAAAAATATAAATTTTTATAGAAATTAAAATTAACATTTCAAAACATATCAATTACTTATATTAAAAGAACATTGTCGGGACACGTGTCACGCTCTCCTCTCTTCTCAGCTAAAAAATCCCACGTGGCCGTTGCACAATGCTTCTCAGCTTCTTCCTTCCTCAGCTTCCTTCACACACTTCACTTTTTCACTTTTGCAAAGCAAAATGGCGCTCAGCTTTGTGCTGGAAGAAGAAATGTTTCAAACATTTGAATTTCAAAATTCAAACAGAATCTCACTTCTCTGCAACATTACCTCTCTCTCACACACACGTAAGGTCACTAGCAGAAGAAGAAGAAGCATCAGTAGAAGAAGAAGAAACAAAACTCAAACCACTCTCAACTCGCCGACGTTGCCACCGGTTGGTTCCATTACATCCCACTTCCATTTTCTTTTTAATTTCCATCTTGTGGGTTGTTTTCCTCTTTTCTTCATCTCCATTATTTTTTCATTTCCAGCTTTCCCAAAACACAGATTGAAGAACTCAAGAATGGTGCTAGCGTGATATTTCAATCTCTTCTTTCTTTCACATAAATTTCAGCTTCCCACTATTTTCTCGGAAGAGCACAGCGTGAATCTCTCTCAGCTTTTGTTAATTTCAAAATTTTCATTCTTTGGTGAGCTATTTCATCTTCCATCTCCGTCTCTCTGTGTTAGGTCACTGAAACTGAATGAATATTTGCTTTTTGTCTCTCTGTGTTATGCCATCACTTCCTCATCCTTGGCTGTGATTTTTTTCTTCTTTTTCTTTCGTTCTCTCTTTCTTCTTTTTATGAAGCCTCCTTGGCTGTGATATTTCTTGATGAATATATTGTTCTTTTAAAATGGGTTTGTGTATATATTGTTTTATACTCATTTCCGCTATCGGTGCTCATACTTTGTGTATATATTGTTTTATACATTGAACATATTGCTTTATGCACATAACCTGTTTGTAGAAATTTCTTGATGAAGACAAATATAATTTTTGTTGTTATTGTTGCTGCCATTGAGTTTTCTACTATGCAGCTTAATGTTTCATTAATATTATTTTGTTTTCTCTTCTTTATTTAAAAAAGCAATATGAAGGTTGTTGAAGTGAGGTCTAATGGGAAAGTATCAACTACAAAAATCAACAGGAGACAATTGTTGAAGCCAAGTGGTAAGTAAAATGCATCTATGCTTCAGGTTGAAGTTAAGAATACTTAATAATTTGTCCCTAATATCTTATCACGTTCTGTTATTCAAGCTGTATTGCTATGCTCATTTCACTTTTGATGAGCCAATGCCCAATGCATAATTATGGTATAATTTTCGAACACAAACTGAATTGTTGATATATCTATTTAATAAAGGCTAAACCAGTAGTAGAAACATGTTCTTTTTCTGTCTGTCCATTGTAGCAGTAGTATTCCAAGTAATTTTTTATGACATTTTTTTAAAACATTATCATTTTGTTTGAAAGTTTTTTTTATAACATGTTCATTTTCTTTTAAAGTTTTTTTTAAAACATGTTCCTTTTCTTTCAAACACAAACTGAATTGTTGATATATCTATTTAAAGGCTAAACTAGTAGTAGAAGCATAAATCCATTTAAAGGCTAAACCTTCTAACCTTTTGGACATCTATTTATTTCATGCTTAGTTTTATGTTTGAACCTTGAAGACATAGTTAACAGTCTAAAAGGTGTGTTGCAAGTCATTTTTTTTATTACATGTTCCTTTTGGAATCCTGTTTATTTGATGCTTGGTTTTTTGTTTGAAGCCTGTTCCTTTGGTTTCAAACGTCTATTATTTTTAGTATTTCAATATTGTGCTGAGAAGTGTATCACATCCTGTTTATTTTCTTTTC
>CM023955.1:5457418-5573555 GCA_013407115.1 Glycine latifolia | reverse complement strand
AAAATATATAAAAGTTATAGTTTTATTATTTAAATTTAATCAATATCTAAAATTTTTAATAATTCTTATTACCATGAATATCAAGTTCCATAATTAACGCTTCTAAATACAAATATTTTAGTTAGGTTTATATATAAACATTAAAATTATTTTATAAAATTTAGCGTAGTATGGCGGAGCGGAGCGAAGCCGTCCCGTGCGTATGCGCACGGGTCCAATGCTAGTTTTACCCTAAAAAATAATGAATTGTTAGATCTACTATCGCTGTTAGATACTCGTGCTGAGACAAATTTGTCAGGACGTGACTGTGAGTCCTGGTCAGACCAAAATGGTAATTATAAGCAGTAATCAAAATCAGTATTACTATTAAATAAACAAAAATATCCAAACAAAGTTGGCAAACAACTATCAATCAAAATTTTATAGTTGTCTATCAATAATTTCAAGTTAACAAACCCCATAACCATGGTAGATGATTTCTCACCCACCAACCTAGAGTGTTGACAGCCAGCATCTATGAAGCTTTACGGATGCGATAATTTTTTTAAAATTAAAGATATTACGTGTTTTGGATATGTTAATAAAAATTAATAATAAAAAAATATAAATGTGAAATAAAATGCAACGATATTAGTGTTAAAACGTAAATATTAGAGTGATGTCACTGCAAATATGAAAATTCTGTTTTAACAAAATTTGTAAAAGCTTATAAAAAAATAAACTTCCGCATCCAAAAAACGCCCAGAATTGTCGGAAAAGAATTGTCATACTTGAAAAAAAGGAAAAGAGTATATTGTGTTTTTATTTGAAAATAAATTGTATTTTTATATATCTAAACCTTTTTTTCTTTTATTTTAAAAACCATAAAGTTAAACCAATAAAATTAAAAACAAATTCAATTTTCTTTAAAAAAAAACAAAAAAAATTGAATACTTCTTGAATATATATCGATGGCTAACAACTAACACCTGTTTATCTTTGAAGTATCGGGACGCCAGCATCCTTTCACAACAAATAAGAGCACAGCATAGAATGCATCCATTTACATTTAACAACAATTAACATTGCCAATCGCTAGTCATTAATGGATCAAGCTGATTTTTCACGTTAAGTTTATCTCGAGTAAACAAAAAAAAAAGTAAAATAAAAAAAAAACTAAGTAGAACATCATAGATAACATAGATAATGATGTTTACCACGGTAACAAGGTAACTTCATCAAGAGAAGTTAAAGCACAACTTTCTTCTCCTGAATGGGGCAACTATCATACACCCAACAACCTAATCAATAAAGCATCAAGTTTTCATTGCAGGTCTAACCAGCCCTAAACCACTACCGCTTCCCAAATGCTTGAAGTCTGTGGCTTCAAGATGATCTCCATGTCCAGCAAAACCTGTCCCTCCCTTCTCCAAATTCACCAAATTTCTCCCTTTACACGCCTTGTTGCAAACAAGACAAACTTTATCAACAGCCATAAATCTGTCAGCACATTTCTTGCAGAAGACATGCCCACATGTACTAAGGGCCACAAGCGACATTGTGTTGGTGAGAGTAACTTTGCAGCTAGGGCAAATGTAGGTCTTGTCAAGAGCGTTGAATTTTTTCTGCTCACTAGTATCCTCAGTAAACTGCACAGGGAAAAGTGTCTTTAACTTCAGTTTCTCCTTGCCTTCCGGACAGATAGTACTGGTAGAAGGTGCATCTACTTTAACAGAAGCTTCTGGCGTAGCAGAAGGCAACCAAAATGCCTTCATTGTCCGAAGGGCTTCCTCCTCATAGGAAGTGACCTTCACACTGTTTGCCCCATGGAAACCATTCTTATCACGGCTATAATTTTTGTCGCTATATTGTGGTACAGCACCATGATTTTGTTGATCAAATGCATCAAGCTCTTTAGCCTTTTGTAACATCAACTTCTCTTCTTCCTCCTCTTTTTCTTGCTTCTGCTGAGCAGTATGGGCTGCATGCTTCCTGTTTTATTATAAATATCCGTAATTATCACAACCTCAACATAACAGTCATTGTATCCTATCTACACCAACGAAAAACATATTATAAACAAAGACAATATAGATTTAAAAGTTCTGAGCAATCAGTGGAAGTTATTCTGCATAAGAACTCAAACCAGCAATCACGGAGAATAGCAACTTCTTCTAAATAGGACTGGTGAAATCATTTTCTTTATTATAAGAAAAATTACAAACGTTCAGCAATGGTTGATGGAATACATAATTTTTCAAGATAACCCCATGCAATATCCAAAACAAAGTAGGGATCTTAAGGCACTAGAGAAAAATTATTAAGAAAATTCTCTGAATCATTATAATTTACTTATCAACATTGATGACAAAGGAAAGTTAAATTCAACAAGCCAATGGAAAAGCTCATGGACAAATGGTAATGATGGTCAACTGGAAACATATCACAGGAAACTAAAATGTGAGTACATGTAACAAAGTATTGAAGTTCAGTGGCACACAGAAATGGGCAATCATGATATGACATTTATCAAATACACAGGAACCCAAGGTAAATGATATGGTTATGACTTATGCGAGAAAGTAACTCATGTTTTCTTGATAGTTGATTTACTCAACTATTGAAGAATCCCCTCAATCATCATTTCATTAACAAACAGAAAAACACACCTAAAATTGTGAATTTCATCCTTTTTTCAGCACAATCCTGTAGTATCCTTTCAAAAGAACCCAACTAAATCCATATTCAGAGAGAGCAAGTTAAAGAATCAAATCCTATTGAACAAGTAAACTTATTAAACAAAAAGATAACAATTGACTAAAACTTTCCATTAACCTAATTCCAAATTACGTTCAAGGGAGTCCTGCTCAAAATTTGAAAAATAAATAGCTCTTTAAACTTTTCATTACGCGCATTAGTTCTATTATTCATATTTAATCATCATATAGCACACAAACATGAATATATATCCATTTTATATCCCAATAACCGCATGCATACATTATACAGTATGAGATTTTTACTTAAAAAAAGTGGAGCTATTGTCACCACCAGGCATCGGGAAACCGGCCAGATTCCATAACCTAATTCCAAAATCATGAAAAAGGACATTCTTATTTGCCAAGTTTTTCTTAGGCTGTCTATCAAATTAAGTCTCAACTCTCAAATTTCAAAGCGGACGTCACAATTGAATAAAACCTTCAATCAGCAGTTTGCATAAAGGATTGCTAAGACGGAGACATGTAACATTAACAAACCAACATTCACGAGCATGGCATCACCTTTCAATGCCTAGTAATAATTACGTATTACCAATTTCTACACGTGAATCAGCGCAATTTCAATCAACCAAGTACTTCGACTTCAATTATAGGCTTTGCAATTTCAGACGCAGAATTTCAAACTCAATTAACAGAATAAAAAAAGCATAAATGGTGGAGAGAAAGTGTTGTTACCTTTGAATGTCTTTCTTCTGAGACAAGAGGCACTGGAGAATGCACTCTTTGCAAAAGAGATGGCCCTTCTGGCAGCTCATAGGGTCGATTAGGGATTTGAGGCAGAGAGAGCAAGCATCGAAGGGCTTAATGGAGTCCTTGCCCAACCTCTCCTTCTGGGTCCCATACCCTAGTTTCCGCTTCTCGTCGTACGTGAAGAACGCGAGATCGTTGTTGTTCTTTGAGTGCCTCTGAGGCATCCTTTCCCACAATCAAAAATGAAACCTCGAAAAATAACGATAGTAGGGTTTCAGGTCCTCGACTTCAAGTTCCTTCCTGTCCACAAGAGACAACGGAAAGGAATGGGGGGCGGTAATGGGCTGGGCCTCTCAGTTTTCATGGGTTTTGCCTTTTTCTTGACATACAGGGTCAAACAAAACAAGTTAGTTTGTTAGTTATTTCTTAGGTCATAAATATCTGAAGCGTTTGATAAATTTGTATTTGAAATATAAAAATTTAAATTTTTATTCCAAAAAATGAAAAATATGTTATAATTATTTGAAATAGCATATGCAGCACATTTAATGTCAAATTTGTTAGTCCTCTATTCAAAATATAATTTAATCTTCATATTTTCTTTATTTTAATCGTTTCAAATATAACATTATAATAAACACTTAAAAAATAAGTTAAATAAACATATTAATAAACATAATATTAATTAATAAACATAATTTATTTATTATTTTTAAATTTTTATTATGACAATATTAGGTAGTGACAAAATTAAGTGAGGTCTTTTTTTTTGTAAGGATTAACTTAATGGTGATACATTTTAATTTGTTTAAGTCTCATATTTTGGGCAATGTGTTGTCTCATATTTTTGCTTAAAAATTTCTAATATGATTATACTTTATCCAAAATATGATATTCAAACAAAAATGCACATACTCAACTTAATTTTGTTACTACCTAATGTTATTATAATAGAAATTTTATAGCAATAGATAGATTATGCATATTAATCAATATTATGCTCATTATTATATTTATTATAACTTTTGTTTTCTTAAATTTTAAGTGTTTGTATTTTTATTCTTGCAATGATTAAAAAAATGGGAGAAGATAAATATTAAATTATATTTTGGATAAATAGTCATTTTCGTCGTTGAATGTGTAGTGTGCTAACAAATTCGTTTTTAAATTTGTCATGTAAACTCTTTCATTAATGGTAACATACGGAAATTAACGGATGGATGTATTTGTTGCATTTTTTTTTTACTTTTGAAGATTAAAATTTGAATTTTCATCTTTCATGAACAAATTTATCAGCGTTTTACACATTCATAGACGAAAATAACTATTTACACTTATTTTTTAACTTAGAAGTTCTAACTCTAATTTTATATAAAGAAATATTTTGTATTTTCAATTTTTTTTTAATAAATGAATTAGAATTCAATGAATGTAGAATGATCCCTGGTCCATGTTTTGTTAAATTTGAAGTCAAAAAGTTCTTTCGAACAAAATTAATTAGTGGACAAAATTGAAGTTAAAACAATAATCTAAATCATTATTTTAAAAGTCAAGTTAGTCTTAGTCAACTTAGTATAGATCATAAATATTGTCTACATGAAACAAATTTATTCAAATACATATTCAAGATCTCTGATTAAATTAGAATGATTTCTAATTTATCTAAGTGATAATTTCACATTAGATATATCATTTGAGTTGAGTTATAATTAAACTAAGAAAAAAAAATTCAAACTCAACCCATACATTTTAAACTCAAACCCTAAAAGAGTTTATCTCTCAGGTTCCAATGTATTCTGAAAATTCTTATATAGGTTCTGTCAAAAAATAACTCTAATATAGGTAATGTGTGTTTGGAACCACCTCCTTCACTATTTAGATACGTACACATCAAGTTTAATGTTATTTAGAATAATTTTCCCGTTTTCTTTCATTTTGACTTGAAAATATGCTCATACGTAAATTGATAAAGTTGTTCAAGACACAATAGTAGTCAATGCAACATTAGATGATTTTTAACAATAAATTCGACTCAAACTTCCTTTAATTTTTGTCATTTTTTATAATTTGATCAACAGAACTATTTGCAAATTTTAAAGTTCGGGTTCAATATAAAATATAAAAACCTATTAATTAGTTCCTATTTAGTACGATAAAATTGTGAGTGTAATGCGTGCTATGAATTGAAAATAGGTGTAAGCTTCTACAAACATATTTAATTTTTTTTATAAAAAATACTTTTTTAATTCTTTAATCAAATTCTATGACATTGTTCCTAAGAAGAATAAAAAAACACTCTGTTCATACATCTCTTTTTTTCTATGCGTGACACATACGCACAACAAAATTGTCGTACCGTGTGATTACCTCTGAAAGTTCGTCACTTTCATGAATCATACTAACGGTTGAAACCCTCTCAAGGATTGGCAAGGTGATCATCAGACAAGCATAATAACGTCAAATTTATTTGTTTTTGAATTTTGGTGTAAGCAAGAAAATTATTTTAGATTGCCATCTTATTTATTTGTTTTTACTTTCGTTAATCTGAAACTGCCTAGGATTTGATATAATTTGCATAAGCTTCTTCGGACAAACTTTTTTCTAAATTGGTGATTTTTAACTCTCACATAAGCTAATTTTACTTTATTTTATTTTTATAATTTATTTTCCTATATTTGTAGAAAAAATATCCAAATTAATATCCTCATGTATCTATCGTTACGTAAAGAAAGCACTTGACCATAAGACCATCTTTGTTCAGAAAAGACATTCGACATTTGCGGGATACCAAAGTGAGAGTAGTGGCTATATTTTCAAGATAAAGGATATATATATCCATGATGCAGAATATTTTCCTCTTGTGGTTCATACATAAATACACATGGTACAATCAGAGACAAATCAGAAAAACCAACGGCTTTGGAGCAGAAAGAATCCAAGGAATAAGCACAGATAAAGTATATCTTTCTCGTGTCCATGGTGGTAAATTTTGCCAAATTAAAAGCTTACACTGACAGTCACACATAGGTTCCTCCTCTTGCAACGCAACCATTTCATTTTCACACAGTCGTTGCATATGTAATTTCCTAACCCCAATCCAATGCCCCTTTTGATTGATTCCTTTAAATCTCGTTTGCAAACTTGACATATAAGTTTAATTTAACATTCTTTGGGATTGTACTATCCATGTTCAACCTGGCACTTAAATTCTAAATTATGTTTATGGAAGGCACGTGAAGGTGTCGGATTTGCTTGGTCCCACTTCCTTATTCTTAGGTACAAAACTTAATAAGCCTTATATATTTTATAACGGTGAATCACATTAGGTATGGTTGTTGTTTCCGTTATTTATTTTTAAAAGAAGACAAGGTCTGCTTTTGTGTTCGTACAAATGTATGTGAGGAACGATTTTATTTAATGCCAGGGGATCATCGTGTATGCTATTTTATAAACATAAGAAAGATTCTAGGCAATATCCTAGATCAGACAATTCTTCAGTCAGGGAAAATCACTGGTTAGAAATCAATTTTCCTCACATTTAGTGCTTGAAGAAGAGCCATGTTATGACATCAAACACAAGTTGAATGCATGAAATGTAATTAAACTACTATAATTAATTAACGAATTCTATTAATTAATGCAAGTGGGCAAAATCTTTGATTAGAACATCAAGTTGAATGCTCTATGATTGTGACCTTTCATTATTTTCAAAACAAGAAAATCAAAATCAATAGTAAGTAGTGTCTGTTGGCACTTGGAAAACACTAACATGTGGTGAGAGGACTCAAATCTCACAAATCAAGCAATCAGATAAAACAAACGGAGAAGGAATGAAAGATTTAACTCAAAAACTAGTGGCACCTGAATGAATGGATTTGGTATTTGGTAATAAGCACAAGAATCAAGGTTCATGAGCATCTAAAGACACTGGCATTATTCTTACCTTCCGTATTCAGCTATGTTGCATATTCTGATATTTGCCAACATTAACAAACATATCGATGGCAGCATTTACTACAAGAGAAAGTGGATTCATAATTATTACAGCACAAAAACTAGCAACTGACTTGGTTACCTATGGAAACGTAAAGAAAGAAAGAAAAAAACGTCGCAGCTGAATATCTTTTATGAACAGACGTGACAAGTAAAAAATCCTCAAGATTAGAAAGGGAAAGAAAAAAGAACAGAGGAAGAAACCAGGACAATAGAACTTGGATATTGTTCCCTATGTGTTGTTTACACTGTTCTTTGGTGGGAATTAGAGTTTTATCTCGATAAATCTTGATTAGATCATCGAGATAAAACTCTAATTCTGATTAGAAAACAGCACAAAAAACACCTAAAAAACTGTATCTAAGTTTTATCGATCACGATATTGGAAGCATTAATCGGAGCCACCTTCTTCAACATTAGAGAACCTGAGTAGAACTAGTTGTAACACTATTTGAAGAAGTAGAAGCTGGGGGTGGTGGTGTGGATGTCCATGGAACAACTTGATTTTCTTCATCATCTTCAGCCACACCACCATCATGGTTTTCTACATGATCCTGTCCCGTGCTATCATCATGATCGTCGTCGTCGTCGTCATCCTGATTCTGTTGGCTGCAGGTCTCACTATTGTTGTTGACACAAGTGTTGCAAACGGACATGGTGGGTACAAACTTGGGTCCCGTGCCGTGCCAGGCCGTTAGTGATTGACAAACATGGCAGAGAAGAATCCTGGGATGTTTGGTGAAGAGGAAGTTTGCACTGTGAACCTTAGCATCGCATTCCCAACAGAGGCTGGCTTGATCTGATTCACAGAACAACTTTGCGGGACTGTTACAGAGTTCACACTTCCTCATCTCAACCTTAAATTAAAGTGTGTTCTCTATGTTGTTATCACAGATTTTGCTTTCTCGCTCTTAGTTGGAAAATTTTGCAGAGAGAGGGAGAGAGAAATAAGAGAGAAAAGAAAAACTGTGTAGTCACTTTAGTGTAAACGCTGAAATTAGCCATTTAAAAATATAGAGTATTTCTCCCTGAATGATCGGAGATTAAAGAATCTTGAATGATGGCAACTAAATAAGCTTATGTATCTGTAAAGTCAAATTAGTCCTAAAGATTAATTTAATTGATGGATTATATATTTAAAGACTAATTTATCGTTACATTGACATTTGGAGATCGTAATAATATTTAAAGATTAATATAATCACGTTGTATATTTTAGGAATTAATTTAATTGTTTACTCGAGAAAAAAATACAGAAGTTGGTCACCCAGTTAGTTTTCAACTCATTAATGATTCGCATTTCCAGTTTTAGTCATATGTTTAGCATCCGCGTTTGAACTTGATGTAGTCAATTGAGTTTTTTACGTGGATTTGGTTAAGGAAAATACGATGAAGTCATTAAGACAAATTTCAACCGGTACAGTACTTAAGACTTAAGAGTTGAAATTTGGTAATATATGGTATATTTATTTACGGAGAGTGGTTCTCTGATATTAAAACGATTGTAAAGCTAAAATTTAGCTCTTCTTGTCAGTACGAAAACAAAGGAATAGTTTTCGGACACAAAAAAATTGCTAAATTTTTTAATTTAATTCTTTAATGGTTTAACCTAAAAGCAAAAAATAGTAAGGTCGCTTTCAATTTTATTGGTGCAGGTATGCAATAATTATGGCTATAATATGTTGGAGAAATTTTGGACTAATTTGCTTAAAATGCATGCACATCACCGAATATTGGATGGGATTTTCACAAATTGCATATCCGACTAATTTTAGTCCTAACTAGTGCGAAACCCATTGACAAAATGATTATGATGCCATAAATTCCATAATATATGGCCAACTGGGGGGATTTAAATTTCCTAGTCCGTACCGAGAATCGGGTAGATAAGGGCACCTCCAATGCTAGGAGCTTAGAGCATCTTTAGTGCAAGATCTTGAGCAATGATCTTGAGTTCAAGATCTGATCTTCACTAGATCTCCCAATAAAGGAGTTGAGGAGATCTCCAACATGGAGGATGAGTTCTTATAGAAGATCTCTTAAGATCTGCACATTGCTCAAAAAAGAATAAATTTTCTTTCTTTTTCTCTCTCCTTAAGATCTCAAAATGAGATCTACCATTAAAGAAGAAAATGAAAGAGATCTTTAATCCTATTTGGCACTATGAGGTCTACCAAAAAATAGTCTAAGATCCTAATTTAAGATCTACCACTAAAGATGCTCTTATATGAGTTTCTTATTGAATTTTGGTGGGTCCTCTTTTAAGATACAGTTTCTTATATAAGAAACTCAACTTAAATTTAAGCACTCCAAGAGAGAGAAAAAGTAAAAAAGAATGCCAAGTCAGCTAAGAAACTCTCCTAAGATACTGCATTGGAGATGGCCTAAGATATTATTCAAGTGGCTTACTCGCTAAGCACCACCCAGAGCATGCCACATCAGACGCCACTAATATATATTTTAATTATCCTCATTGCTGACATTATGGAGCTTTAGGTGTTACTCTTTCTCAATGTGCGGTTGCTCCGTTGATGATAGTGTACGGATGCACTTAATTCTGTCCCTCCGAATGTGAACAGAAAAATTGCATATGTATTGCATAGGCACCCATGACAACACCGATTGGCCAAATATTAGCTTTGGTTTTTAGGAAGAAAAAAATATATAAACTTAACATAGCGCAGCCTCCGAATAGGACACGCGTCAATACAATAATCAGTGAATTCTGTGGGCTTCTATGTGAGGTTAGCCTCAGTTTTCTCTAGGAGTAGGTGGTTTTGGCATAGAGGTTGGGTACTACTTGGCATGCTGTCTGGTCGCATTGCACACACCATCTTTGTGCTTTTTGGATACGCCCCGTTCAACAATATTCAATTCGAGCAAATTAGGAGTCATAAATAATACTACTATAGGATTTTCGTCAAGAGGGGAGAGTCATGCTTGGGAACAATTAAAAGTTACTTTTAGACAAACATACTTTAGATTTTCTCCTTAAACATCCACTTTTAGATGACCAACTACGTTTATTGTTACGCAAAAACTGTGAGTTGTTAGTAGATATGCAATTCTTAATACTACTAGCTCTACATCAAACAAGAGTTGTTTTCTTTTTCTTTTTTCAATTTAAGTCATTAAACATTAATTACTAAAATTATGTTTAACAAAACTAATTGAAAAATTAATTGAAAGATAAAAAGTTATAAGTTAAAAATTTAACTTATTAAATTATATGTATTTGATAAAAATAACTGTTAAAGTAGTTAAAAATTGTAAAATAACAAAAAAATAATAAAATTATAATTTATTTTGAAAAGGATAATTTTTTTTAATAAGTAAATTGAATAAATGAATTAAAGATAAAAATAAAATAAAAGATAAAAATTATTAAAAAAAGTTATTTATGAAATAATTAAACAAGTTTTTTGACTAATAAAAAAGTTAAAAATTAATTAAAATATCTTATTAAACATATGGTAAGTTAAAATATTTTACAAACCCAACATATATCATCACACTTTTTGTTTTAGAATTTGATAAGCCATTAGCAAGTAATCCAAATGTGGGTAAATTTAAACCATTAACAAGTAATTCTAACGTGGTTGGATTTGGTCAGCCCGGAGAGGATGCCAAAATAGTATTTCAATCTTTTTTTTTTTTTTTTACTCAAAGGGGCTCATATCATTTCATTTATGAGAATAGAATTGATACAAACAGGTAAATAATCAAAAGGTTGCAGCTAACATAGAATCTAAACGCCCTAGCAAACGAGTGAGTGACTTGATTCACTTGCTTGCAGATGGAACTCACTGACGAGTTTTGGATGCTGAGGAATTTGTGTCTACACTCCGATATTTTGAGCCGAAGTTCAGAGTTGTTAGTGCCATGAGAGTGAAGTAAGTCAGAGACGTGCTTGCAATCTGTCTCAAAAAGCAACATTACTGGGTCCTTTTTCTATCACCCAATCAATCGCAACTAACATTGTAGTAGCTTCTACTTCTGGTGCATGAGTAGTACCAGCTTGGGCAGTGGTTAAAGCTGAGACAAAACCTCCATTTGAGTTCCTGAGGACTAAACCTGTGCCAATGAGATTGCTGGGGTTGAATAGCGAAGCATCTACATTGCATTTAAACATGTTCTCTGTTGGTTTGGTCCAACGCGCCAATGGAGCTGGTATTTGTTGGGGGCAGTTCTTTAAGGCATATTATTTCGTCCCTCTTAGAAAAGGTTGATCCCCAAACTTTAAAATAATTACAAATATGTTCATCCAAAAAACTTGACATAATTGAAAATAGAGTAAAGATTCATTTATTCAAAGAATAACTTTTTTAAGATATAATGATTCTAATAAATAATTAATTTTAACTATTAATTTTAAAAAATAAATAATAAGAATGAGAAATAATTTTAAAAGAATATTATTAAAATAATTAGATATCTCCTTTTGAATATATATTTAACTTCTTATTCAATGATGTTATCTTTTGATATAATATTCTTTTTTCTTAATTGTGTATAATGTGAAACCTCCAAACATACAAAATAAATAACTAGATTATCATAACACATTACATATCATATCATAATGGAAAGTACATATCTAAACTAAATATAGACAAATTTGTAGAACAAATATATTGATTAATAATTTGATAATTACAATTTATTCATTTTTAATCATACAAGTAAATAATGTGTGAATAAGGTTTACTCATATTCATCAAAATTGAAAGAAGATCTCCTTAAATCAACTTAATTGATTGTACTTTTTTTTAGGGGAATTGATTGTACAAGTTAAATGCATAAATTACAATTACATAAATTTCATTTCTTATAGTATATGTTAACTTGAAAATATGATAAATGATGTTAAAATAAAATAAAAATATAATAAATAATGTGACTAGAAAGAAACAAAAAGATAAAAGATGAAAAAAAGTAAATATCTACATTTTATTATATATTTTATCTCCTTTTTATATAATTTTAATCACACATACTTATTTTTTCTTTTTAATAAATTACGAAATTGAAGACGGCGTGGTTAGAATTATATAAGTTTTCAGGGCATAGTTTACATTTTACAACTTTTAAAACTTTAAACTTAACGAAATTATTTTATTTGAAATAAAAAATAGTTTCAATCTAAATATTTTTCTTTGATGTCTTAAAATATAAATTCTATTAAAAAATATTATCTCAATATTATCCGAAATTAAAATTCCTACAAAAATATTTATGTACGATTAATTATAAATTATAGTAGTAAAAACCTTGTAATTAATTAACCCGTCAGCGCCGTGCACTATAAAACGCTAACGCCGATGCGTTTCGTTCTGTTGGGAATTTAGGGATTTGCGTTTACTGATCTCAGTCTTCCACCTCACTGTCGTAGCGTAGTGATTGTGGGGTTTCTCTTCTCAGTTCTCATCGTAACGATCTTAGGTTCCGTTAAACCTTCCCATGTCGTGTTCTTTTTTTTTTTTTTTCATTTCTCAATGCGAAATGAAGCAGATTTTACTGTGGTTTCTTGTTCTCTTTTCATTTGCAGTTGCTGCTCCGAAAAAGGGTTTCCCTAACATCGCCCTTTCAATTTCCGGTGAGTCTCTATTCAGTTTTCATACTTTGTATGTTAATGTTGCCGCCTGCATCAATTTATCCATTTTGTGATGTGACAGAAAGAAACAATTGCTAGATTTTGATTCCCATTATATTCAATTTGTAATGTTGTTGCTGTAGTTTATAATCGCAAGGTTATTGTTGCCTCCTGGGTATGAATTTACTTGAATCTCGTTAGTGAAATGTTAACAGTATTTCAGAGACTATCATGAACAGATATTATTTTTTGGCAGGGTTGTTCAGTTCGTGAATAGATTGTTGCTTGTTCTAAAAAGTAGTGGATAGTAAACATTATCGAACTGTTTTAAGAGAAAAATGCAGAGTAAAGAAGCAGTTGTGGAAGATGGGGAAATAAAGAGTGTGACTGCTGTAGGGTCTGAAATTGATGGGTGGACCAATTTTGGGGATGATGACATAATGCAACAGCAGTATACAATTCAGGCTGAGGAAGCCAAGAAGGTTCCATTTGTGGGTGACAAGGCAAGTCTTAGTGCACAACTCTTTGAAACTTCTCTCATTTATTATCTAGTGATTTAGGTTTAGTTGGTTTACTGGGTAATAGTTCTAATAACTTCCCTCTCTTGAAGATCTGAATTTGATCTATTTGAATATGAGCTTGAGGAAAGTACCACAAGTCATTACGTTCAAATTGCATTACTTTGTGTCCCCTATTGTTGTTCTTTTTATTCTTTGTGACTTCTTTTCTGGATGGAGGGGGTGGACTATAATTTCAATAATGAGTGTATGGACAATGATCTCATGTGACAAATTGGCAGGAACCACTGAGTAGCTTAGCTGCTGAATATAAATCAGGCAGTCCTATCTTGCTGGAGAAAATAAAGGTTTGCTAACCTCTAAGCTCTGTTTAATTTTTTGCTTTATTTTCTCCTTTCATCTTTTCATGTTTGATTGTTTGTTGAGTTCTCTTCTTATTCCCCTTAATGCAGGTGCTTGATGAGCAATATGCTGCCATTCGTCGTACTCGGGGAGATGGAAACTGCTTCTTTCGAAGCTTTATGTTTTCATATCTTGTATGTCTTAGTTTATCTAGCTTAAAAGCATATCCTTTACTTACATTGGATGGCTATTTTGGGGTCTATGGAGTATGAAATTAAATATTCCAATAATTTTGTTCAATGATTAGATTGTCATAAACTTTCTCTGTTTTTTTCTCAGGAGCATATTATGGAATGTCAAGACCAAGCAGAAATTGATCGTATCCAAGCAAATGTTGAAAAAAGTAGAAAGGCACTGCAGACCTTGGGTTATGCAGAGTTGACTTTTGAAGATTTTTTTGCGGTAACTTTTCTACTGCAATTCCTTATCCTTGTGGGATATATATGCCTGCTTATTTATTAACATTTTAATATTCTCTTGGCTAAATGGACTACACCCAACTAACATTTGAAAAATACTTTTGATTGCCATTTTTTTTTACAATATTTATTGCTCTTTGGTGAAATAGGGATATTGCACTGTGTACGAACTAATCTCTCCTAAACATTGTGGTAGTTGAAAGTAGCTATCAATACTTTTTGTATCTACAAATTAAGTCCTTAAACAATGGGAAATGTTTGAATAGATTTTTCATATTTTCAGTTTTAATTCCTTAACAGTCTTGTTAGTCGTATGAGAATTGGGTGATTACTTCTATTCATGTCTTCAGAACTAACCACATTATATAATCCTTATGTAACTAACTTTGTGTTGGAATAAATTTAAGATCATTTTTTCCCCAAAATTAAACTAAAATGAAGTAGATTGGCTTAGTTATCATGTGATGGCTAGTTACCATCTTCAATAATCGTCACTGCCTTTTCTTTATTCTTTTCTCTTTCCCTTTCAAATCACTGTGAGCTTTATATTGTATAAAATCATATATGAAAAAAGTAAACCAACATCAATAGAAGCTGCAAAGTCTGGGCCCTGAACAGATATGCCTATGGACCTGACAAAGTGCTTTACAGTTTACACAGATTGGAGCTATGGTCTGTTTTTTCTTTTGTTTCACTGGAAACTATTCTCAACTTCTTGCTTTTCTTTAAGTTCTAATTTTCCAATGAATGAAAATTGACTAAAGAGGGGAAATAAAAACTTCTGGTTCAAATAAATTGGGAAATCATACAATATGTTGTGTTCAGTCTATATAAAAATTTCTACTGAGAGGAAGAATTTGGAAATATTTTTGTCATATCGTTCTTCTGTTTGTCTTGGTGAAACTGAAGTATAGTGAATGCCATAAATACATGTTTAATATTTTTAAGAAAATGGTTTGAAGTGGTGGTCTGGACCCTAGGAGGTTGTACTAATTCTAAATCTGTAGAGGCATTTCCAGAGGTTAGAAAGCTCATACATACAACTACTTTCATCATCTAAGGATATACACATATAATTTACTTCTGATTAATTCAATTGTTGTAAAAAAATTTCAGTTATCCCTTGAGCAGCTGGAATCTGTTATTCAAGGGAAAGAGACTTCCATAAGGTGTTAACTTTTTCCTTCACCAAGAATTTGCCTTGACAATCATGAACCAGAAGCATGATATGCTCCAATAATATTTAATTATCACAATTTGCTGTTTATCTAATTTTCTTATTCTTTTTCTATCTGCCCTGGGGTTTTATTTGAATGACCTTTTTATTAATATGATCACAGTCATGAAGAGCTTGCTCTTAGAAGCCGAGATCAGTCAATATCTGATTATGGTTAGTGACTTAAAACCCACCCTAAATGCCTTGATCTCGTTTCTTCCACATGTCCTGACAAATTTGTTTTGTCAGTCGTTATGTTCTTCAGATTTGTTACCTCTGCTGAAATACAAAAGCGCGCAGAATTTTTTGAACCATTCATACTGGGCTTAACTAATACAACAGTCGAGCAGGTTTGTTCAATGTTGAGAATTTTTATGATCCTTCCAAAAGTTGCTTGTTAGTTGTAAAGTTAATATATGGCAAAATTATTAGTTCTATTGTTGAAAAACTGTCCACGGTCTGTGTTCTGATTTTAGTCTCATGTTATTTAATATCTGGCAATATCATGTTATTTATTTTTTAGTTTTGCAAATCATCTGTTGAACCAATGGGTGAAGAGAGCGACCACGTGCACATTACTGCCCTTTCAGACGCATTGGGCATTCCAATCCGTGTTGTGTACCTTGACCGCAGCTCATGTGATACTGGTGGTGTCAGTGTAAATCATCATGATTTCATGCCAGTGGCTGGTGATCTTCCAAATGCTAGTTGCAGCTCTGAAAAGAACATTCCTTTCATCACACTGCTATATCGTCCTGGTCACTATGACATCCTCTATCCAAAATGATGACCTTTTTGGGCAAAAGACCTTTGTTTGTTACTTTTTTGGTGATGGTGTAAGCCGCAACAGCTCTGCACTCAGCTTGGATGCTATAGGACATGTGTGGTCTGTATCTTGTTAATGTTGAATGGTCAATTTTCTTGAACGTTACCTGTTTAGAAGAGATTGATCAACAAAGTACGTCAACATTAACGCACTAACAATTTAAAACTCAGCTTGATGTTTGCTGCTTTACATGTTAGCCATGATTTCATTGTTCTCAATTTCTCTCCATCGGGGTTTAGTGACTAGTGTGATAGCATGGCTCCTTGTAGCTTCTGTAGAAAGAAGCACATGCATTATCTCACTTTGGCAGCTTATGTTTTGCATGTGTGCTCATTTGTTACAATAATATTGCACAAATAGTCATTTTATCATTACCGTGTAGAAATTATGGATAATATGGCTCTTTGTGGACTATAGGGGACTTGTATAGTTAGAGGTAAATAGAATTAATCTTGACTTAATTATATATAGATGGTTAAGATTGTTTTATTTGAATCCAATCTTGACAAAAAAAAGGAATATAGAAAAGAGTCCACTTCAAACCAAGGGAAACTGTGGTGAAGTTTCAGTTATTTAAAACAGTCACCATAGTTCACAGAGGCATATACTTAGTGCATCCCTGCTCAAATGGGACCCTTGTCATTTGTTAACTTGTTAGGTTCATGTTCATCCAGCGTCCCAAACCCTCAGCCTCAACTTGATTATGCAGTGAAGCGTATTTAAGACGCTTCTATGTTCAACTGATATTTATGGCGATGGCGAAGCCAATTATCTTCGGCTTATTTGCCAAGTCCGTTTTTGTCTTTTACGATGGGATCATCATTTTCTTAAGAGTATGTTTGGATGAAGTATTTTAAAATTTTAGAAAATTTAAAATTTAGGGAAATTAAAATACATCAATTAAAATTTTTTTATTTTCAAAATTCTGTGTTTGGATAAAGAAATTAAATTTCTTCATTTTTCAAAATTGTGTTTGAATAAAGAAATTGAATTTCTTCATTTTTAAAATTTTGAACCTCATGCACGGAGAAACGCTTGAGGTAAGTATTATTAGAATAACTAAGGTCGGAGTACTCATTGGTGATTAGGGGTGTTCGCGGTCTGGATTTGATCGATTTTGAAGCAAAAAATCATCCGATCCAATCCCTTCGGTTTGGTCATTTGATCATTCATTTGATTTGAAATTTTTTTCAAATCCGATCCAATCCAATTTTTTTCGGTTTGGATTGGATCGGTTTTCGATTTTTTAAAAACTCTAAAAATAAAACTCATGAGACTTATTTTTATCAAAATAAGGAGTATCTAGCAGAAATAGACACATTCATTGGACAAAAATAAATACCATTTTCTAATTTTCATTGGACAAACACGTTCATTGGACAAAATAAGGAACAAGTAGTTATTAATTGGACATTTTCTAATTTTCATTGGACAAAATATGATGGGGAATAGGCTCAAATAAGTAAAGGGTAAGGTAATGTTTATAATTGGATCGGTTTGGATTGGATTGGTTTTCACCAGCCAATTCAAAAACTGATCCAATCCAGTGAAAAATTTCGGCTTTTTTTTCGGTTTTCGATTATTTCAGTTATCAGTTTTTCGGTTTGGTCACCGTGGTTTGCGTCGATTTTGATTGGTTGATGAACACCCCTATTGGTGATGGAGACGGAACAAAGAGTGGTGCGGTTAGAGCTTCTATAGAATAAGAGAATTTCAATTTCTCACATTTTAGAAGGAAATTCAAATTTCACATTTTTAGTTGTTTAAAATTCTGTTTTAAAATTCCAAAAATTTAAATTCTTCATATAAAAATATCCAAACAATGAATTTTAAATTAAAGAATTTTAAATTCCCTAATAAATTACTTTCCCTAATTAAAATTCTCTATCCAAACACACTCTAAATGTTTTTGTTCGTGTATCAATAATATTATAATATTTTGAAATATTATCGCTGAAAGAAAAGATTGTTATGACGACATTTACGTCATTTGCTAAGGTAGTAACGTATACATTAATAAAATAAAATAGGAAAAACTATATTTATATTATTTTTAAAGATTTGGTAAAATTATACTTTTATTCCTTTTCTCTCATTATTTTAACCTTATTCAATTTATATAACTGCATACGAAATTAAAAGTTTGATATATTTTTATCTGTTGGAATTGAAGAACAGTGAGGGAGGGTCTTACAATAACTCATTTTGTTCAATTATTTGAGTTAGGAGTTTTTTTATAATAATTCACATGTTAAATCAACTTAATTAAAATTTGTTATAACTAGAAGGATATGCGATGATACATAATTATATAAATTAAGAAGTTTATATAGGATAAAAAATGGAGGGTATTAAGTAAAATTTTGTTAAAGACTTGAACCTCATAAGATGTAATCATAAAAAAACCTCATAAAATGTGGGTATAATTTGTCCATTAAAATAAAAGGTAAAATTGGATGTCCAAGTTTTATATTGTTTTAGTAATTCTATATTGAAAAGTGGTTTTAATTAAAATGATTCAAATAGGAGAGATAAGAAATAATGTATGCTAAGATGAGTGATGTAATTAAAAGAGATAAAAAGAAAACATAATATTGTGAAAAAGCATTATAACAAATATTGTATAGGCAATATAATTCTATATTGGACTATATGACTATTTGTCATTTTGTGTGCCGTCTAGGTCAAGGGGAGAATATGTGGGGTTCTATTTGTATAATCATTTTCACACAAGTAACAAGTGAAAAGGAAATTCTCTCCGTATAGATAATTCCCTTCACTTGACGTGCTCTGTTTGAAGCTACATTCTTTGCCCCTGGATTACTTCTTCCTCCTCTAAATTTTATTACTGATGAAATCTCAACATTTCTATAAATTTTATTAATTGATTGGAAATTATCTTTGAGACTTTGGAAAGTTGTAAAATCCAACTAGGAAATTTGGATGACTGTTTGTTCATGTATGCAATTTTTCATTTTTCCCAGCACATAAATTAGACTTTTTTGACTTGTAGTCAACAACAAATTGCTTATTAATGTTGCTTATTAAAGGTCAGCATGATTTAGAGCATCCACATTGTTCCAATGCTTAAAACTTATTTGTTTTTTATATTGTGATGCCTATTGATGTATAGCTGCATATATAGGTTACCGCGCATATGGTAGGAGACAACCTGATTGACAAAAATAAAGAGTAATAATAACAACTTAATAAGTGGCATTGTTGAATAAGACTTTCAACCAACTAACCAGAAATCCGCAATTACACACTACAGAACAGCTCCATAAAAAGGAAACCGAAAAAAAAGAAAAGAAAATCACCTTAGAACACACAAGATCAAGAAGGAGCTGAGTGAGAGTAAAAAGAGGACATAGAAAGAAAAAGAGACTAATGAAAAGGGTAAATGGCTTCCTCCAAAAGCTCCTTGGAATTGTTCATCAAAGCAGGACTCAACCTGAACATGAGGGTACAGAATTCCATCTCGTCAAGTGCGTCATCACCATCAAGATCACCTTCTCTCAGCATGCACCTTAACTCATCATCGCTCATCCCTTCCAACCCAAGCAATGCAGAGTTCTTCTTCAAGCTCTCGAAAGTTATCACCTTCTTCTCTCTGTCCATCAGCAACTGAAATCCGTTTGTCAGCTCCTGCATGAACCCCTCAGTGCCCAGTTTCTCCATCATTGCAGGGAAGTAGTCCTCAAAAACAACCGTGTTCCTCTTGGATGCCATTCGTGCTTTTAGTCCTAGTTTCTCAATAATGCAACACTACACTTGTGACAAAAAAAGAAAGAAAAGAAATGGGGTTTGTGCTCTATAGTGAGAATAATGAGGGAAACTTTTTGTGTGGGGAAGTTGTTAATCTGGGTATGAGCATTTATATAGTTAGATGAAGAATGGAAGGAAGGAGTGATGGATTGGTTGATGAGAAGTTGACAATTTATGGTACAGAGAAGAATGTTTTGTAAAGGAAAAAAAGTGTTGTTTTTTTTTTTTGTAAAGGGTCGAATAGACGGGAAGGGTGGTTGTTGCTTGCCACTGTTTTTGCTTGCACAAATTGGAGACTGATTTTTCTTGTCTAAAGGGGTTACTCTTTCGTGGAAGGTGCGTGGGAACCTCTTGTAGTGTGACCAAAGAAGGTACAAAACGGTCATAATAATGACTCATGAGTTTAGCATTTTCCTCTCTTTCAAGAAACATAAAATTTGGTACTTTCTTCGGTTTTGGACTGCTGCATGCCACTCACAAATCCAAACACGAAAAGGTAACAAACAACGAAAGCAAGAAGATGCCGTGAGGTAGCCATGTAGTCCAAAGAGTTGACCCACACACACACACATAATTAAAATGAGAGGCAAGTTGAAAAATTAATTAGGATTATCCTTGTACTCTAATTTGGATCTTGTAATAAATTTTGAGATAATTTGAATTGCGGTGCTTGAGTACATGTTTCCAATGGATCATAATAATCGGTACATGCATACACGCACAATTATTACTTCTTTTTTTGTCTTATAAAGACCATAGGTTTGTTATATTACATTACATGTTTATAACCGTGACTTCAAGTGGTTACTGATCAAGTTAATCTTCTTTATATTCTCTCGAGGCCACAACTTTGATTTCGTAGTGGAATAATGCATCATGGATTGGAAAAAAAGACTGAGGCATTTACTTTGTTGGTTTCCTTCTGACAAGCTCTCGTCTTTGCATGGCTATATAAGGCAGAAAAGTGACCTAGGGAAGCTGCCGAATTCCTATAAAGAGAAGAAACAAAGGAGTCAAATCATAGAAATTTCATGTAGTTTTCGAAAGTTTGGACTTAACTTTGTGTCTGCTCAGTTTCTGTCTTAATGGGTTTGGAATGCTACAGTTACGTGGCTTCTAGTTTGCGCAAAAGTAGGCACTGTGTACGGCTTGTATGTGACAGGACTTGGGCCTACCATGGCTTCTCGATAATACTAAGAAATGTTATAGTGCGAAGAAAACTGTTATATCCTATAAACGAAAAAACTAATGTCCCGTAAATTACTATCAATCAAATCATTGATGATTGTTATTGATCCAAAATATTCGGAAAAGCTTCTTGTTCACGGACAAATAAAAATAAATTCTCCTTTTTGTTATTGTATATATCAGTCATTTTACATTTCTATTGTTTTTTTTTTCTAAAACAAAAAATTAACTTAAAAAATGTGAAATATGTTAAAGCATGTTTGGTAATAAATTTATAAAGGAAAAATACCCATTTTTAAAAAAATATTAATAAAAACAAATTATTATTTCTTTAATGAGCTGAGTTAAATAAAATTTTAATTTTAAATTTGATAAATTAATTAAAATTAAAGATTGATGTAAACGATATTCTTAAAGTCAATTAAAATAAAATTTTAATCTTATTAGGAGTATTATTAATTAGCTATAATTCCTATAAAAAATTGAGTAAAATGGAATTAGTTACAGATAATTAATCAGCTTCTCTCACTGTACGGCCAAATTGAGTTGAAAGAAAATAGAGCAATCACCACATTCAATTTTAATCGTATTAAGTAAAAAAAAAAAAACTAGTGAGAGAAAGAGAGAAAAGAGAGACTATCTTCCTTGAAAATATAGCTAATTAATAATGCTCCTAAAACCTCTCGCTAGGTGTTAAATAACATTTAAGATGTCAAGTATATTTTTCCTTATCAAAATGAGAATTTTATTTGCAAACAATAGACTAAACTACACGTCAATGCTAAGTTTCCAACAGGGTTCTGCAAAACTGCTTATCCTGTTATGAAGCTATATAAGTCAGCAAAGATACAATCAATAATAATACGAGCTATAACTCTTGATCAGTATGCCAACCTAGCTAACTTCATGAAGTAAATAAATTTGAGTCTTAATTTTTTCCTTAAGATTTTTGTAATTATCAATCATTATTTTGGCAATATTACAGATTCTAATTAACATGCATAACATAAATGCACTGTTTTATAAAATTAGTTCGATTAATCGAATTATTTTAAAAAATTGATTTGATTAACCGAACTAATTTTCACTTGAATCAATATTTTTTTATTTGAAAAACTAGTTTGGAACCGGTTTGATTTTTAGAACCGATTTACAGCTTGTTCAAAATCAGTTTGATTCTCAATCAGTTTTCTAAATTAGTTTGATTATTTAAAATATAAAACTGAATTGGTTAAAACAGTTAGAAGCAGTTCCAATTCGATTTTTGCACAACTCTACATATATTAGTATTTAATGCTGGCAAATATGGCCCAATTCTGCTGATAGGGGCATGGCTGGGCTCTTAAAAAGATAGCCCAAATAAAAGCGAGCCTTTTTGGCCCAGCCTGACCCGGTGTGTACTTGCTGAGTTCTGCAACCTTACAGCATGGGGGGAGGGGGCTATTAATTGTATCTTTTGTTTGGGGTTGGGGTTGGGCACACCTTGTGCAGCCACCTTGACCACTTTATCATCAATATGTTTCTTATTGCTTTTTAAAAAAATTAATGGAAACCATTATTTTGTAGATTAGAAACTCTAATTCTGAACGGAAGACAATTCTCATTGAAGAATAGCACCAAAGTTACACGTAAAATTGAATCTAAAATTTCTCCTATTATGACAAGCATGCAACTACCCATCTAATGGTTGTCCAATGCCATATGGATTATAGCTAATAGTAGATAACACGTATAAGCCGATAAAGTAAGAAAATGAGGCCTAAGGCCTTAAAGGATGTGGACCAGTGGGAGTGGGAAAAAAAATCTAATATCTAAATGTGATTCAATAATTAATTTGGTTCAGTTAATTTTATTTATTTTTAATGGATTAAATTTTTTATCACATCTAAATTTTATATCTATTTATAAATCTGAAACCCACTTTCTTTTTTATACAAATTTTAAGTGAAAAAATCAAAATCTATTTTTTTGACAACTTCATAATCCGTAGACGACATTTTCTCTCCCAAATCCAAAGTGTATAGTGTGCGTATGTACTTTGTGCCTTCCTCTCACAAATCCAAATCCGAAAAATCAAATACGAAACTACGAATTCCTCTCTCACTCTCGTGATTTCTCTCACATACAATTTTGGATTCTGGGTTTTTGTCAATTTTTCTTTTGAACTGTTGCTTTTTCTTTTAGGTAGAAGCAAACAAAATTTGTAGGTACGAAATTATTAAGTGCATATTATATTATACTCTTGAAACTTCTTAAAAAGATTTGTTCATTTGGTCTCTAAAGCTTACTGACCCTTAATATTCTTAAGCACTTCTGGGATAAAATCTACTTTCATACTCCACAAGTTGGGTCATTAATGCTACTGGGACATTGACAATCATCAATCATCATGCATGCGGCTTGTCCACTATTCTATTTTTTCAATTATCTTTTATTCCAGTAATCTTTTTTTCTTTTTGCAGGTTTAAAAAATTTGGAGTGTTTGAATCTGGATTCTTGCAGGATAAGTAATGATGGGCTTGCTAATTTGACAGGTTTGCACTATATTTTATCATTTTCCTTTTGGTATATTTAAATGGGCATTACATTGTTCAAAATTTATACAAATTTGTTATACTTTTTCAATGTTTTCTTGATCTGTGCTTGGGGATATATGACATGAGGTATTGAGACTTTATACCTTGATGCCATTTTCAGCTGAATGACATACTTTGATGATTCAAATCTTCCTATATTGTGAGACAGTAAAAATTGAGATGGAATAGAGTCATATGGCACTTGGCATAAACTAGAATATTTGAATAAGATGAAAGTTATCATGGGAATTTAAGCCAGCATTTAGCCTTGACATTGTGTTTAGAATGTAGATATACATGATGCTTGGCATGATGGTTTTAATTCAGTTTTGCTTATAATTTTTCTTTTAATTTACTTAATTTGTTTATCATAATGTTTTTTGAAGGGGAAGATATTCTGATTGTTTTGAAAATTTGACATTTTAGTAATCAAACAGTTTGATTTGAAATATCACCTATGATATGAAATTTATAGTTATTTGTTCTTTCAGGCCTTATGCTCTTGAAAATTCTGGTGTTGTTTGACACTAACATTGGGAATGGTGGGTTGCGTTATATATCAAGTTGATGTCACAATCTTGAATATGGTTACCAATCTATTCCAGTGCTAAGATGGCCTTGCTGCTTGTGACATTTTAATTTGATTGAAAACATCTTATACTGTTTCAGGACTTCTTACCTTAAACTAAACACTGTCTAAATTTGAATATTGTTTTTGTAGTTACCTCTACAAATACACACACACAAATATTGTGTGTTAAAGATCTTTATAGAGAATACATAAAATGCATATATTGATTATCTGGTTCTTGCTTTTCTCCATGTTTAAAAAAATTAGAAGATTTAAATCTGTCATTCACCACAATAACTGATAATGACCTGAAAAGGTTATCAGGATTGACACAACTTAAATCACTTAATTTGGATGCTCGATAGATTACCGATGCCTAAGGTTACTAGTTATCTTGTTGGCTTAAATTTTAGTTCCTCTTTTGTCAGTGTAAAAATAATAAGAGAAATTGTCTTCCTGACACAGCTAAACCTATCCTAGAATTGTCATCTTAGTGAAGGGATGAATTCTTTCAGCAACAGACTTGTTCTTTTTAGTAATTCTTATCAAGTTCAAGTTTAAGTGAACAGTTATTAAGATTTCTCTTTTTAGTGTTTAATTACTAAAATTTATAAAAAGAATACTATGACATTTAAGTGGATATAAATTGAATATAACAAAATGCATATTCATTTAAATGGATTGGATCTTGAATCCAAATTATTTAAAAAAAAATATAGATATAGATATAAGATCCAATCCTTTTAAATGGATATGGATTGGATCCAATCCTAAGGCCTTAAAGGAAGTGCACCACAGGCCATCAATCAAATAAAGTGTAGTTTTCCTCCAATCAAACAAAGCAGCATAATCTGAACATATAACATGTTGGCTTACTGACTAAACATTCAGCGCTGTTCTACCAAAGATAAAGAATTCGCCAGGATTATATGGATTTCACGAGTCTGATACTTGCTCTGATCATAGTTTGCTGTTTTTGTCAGTGCTTAAGCTCTCCTAACGATACTATTACATCAGGCCAATTTATCAGAGACCCTCTCACACTTATATCAGCTAACAGTGTCTTCAAGTCTGTTCCTACTTTTGATATATTTGCAAGTCTGTTATCCCTGTTAATTGCTAAATTAGCTATAATAAAACAGCTAGTAGAAGGAAGAGTGAAGGGTTCTTTGTATTCAACAGTGGTGAAATTGAAGAACCAACTACAAATATAAGTGAAATAAGAGAACTGTCAAACGCATTGAACTCTAGCTAGGAGCTATTGTTATTTGATGCTGAAAAGCTTGCAGATTACACACTTCCACCTGTACTGTTTAATGTTTTCTAATTTGTTATTTTATAAACATAAAAATATCATATCAACAAAATTCGGGTCATTGACATTTATATTTTAAAAAAAATGTCATTGACAATTTATTTTCCTATTAATTATGACAAGAAACTACCCATCAAATTATTGTCCATTGCAAATTGCATTATGACCAAAAACTAACCCGTTATTGATTCGAGCACACAATTGTATCGGACATGTTAATGACTCGATTGTGACGTCATTAAACCGGATTGGACCAGTAAAATTCAACTTGGCGAACCAATAAATTTTTTTTACGTCAATAAACCGGATTGGACTAGTATAAAGTCAATCCAATCTACTACTTTCTAAAAATGTTACAGATTTCTTCAAAGCAGCTTTTCCATTCTAGTTCTAGTTCTACCTATGTCTGGAACGTGCTGCACTGATGCTGCCAGCTTGCTTGGTCCCTATGTACAACAATGAATTCTCGTAATTTACTTTATTTTCAGTCAACGTGGCTGCTATGCTACTTCCAATAGTAATCAAATTTACTTTAAGTATAAATAGTTATTTTTATTTGTGAATATATATAGAATATTGTTAAATTTATCTCTAAAAAATAAAAATTTAAATTTTAGTGATTAAAAGTTAAAAAAGTACACAAATTCATTCATATATCAATTTTCGTTTGTTTCTGTTAATGAAATAATTTACGTGACACATTTAAGGACGAATTTGTCAGCACCGTATATATTCTAGGACGAAAATAATTATTTATTCAAAATATAATTTAATTTTTATATTTTTTTTAATTGGTGCAATCATAATATCACAATAAACACTTAAAAAATAGGAAAACAAATATAAATTAGAACAAACATAATAATAAACATAATCGACTAATTGTTCTGAAATTTTAATGTGATGATATGCTTCTAGCATATAGTATTTTTCAAGCTAAAAGAATCAATAAATTAATAACAATTGAGCAATACATGCTAATATAAATGAAAGTTTTCATTATTTTATCTTTATCACTTATTCTTTGAATTTTTATAGCAGGAAACCAAGAAAAGAAGAAAAGAAAGCAAAATCAAGAAGCCTCTGGATTTCAAGATTTTGATTAAAGATTTCACAAAGATAAAAGATAAGAGAAGATTTTGATTAAAGATTTCACAAAGATAGAAGATAAGAAAAGATTTGGATTAAAGGTTTCACAAAGATAATAGAAGATTTTGATAAAAGATAAGAGAAGATTTTCACACCCTAATTATAAATAGGGACTTAGGAGGCCAAAAGAAAGACACTGACATGGACACAGAGACTAACAAAAAGGCAGAGAGGACAGTAGAGGAGAATAACAGCTATTGAGGAGGCAAAGGAAGAAAACATCAAGCTCAAGGAAGAAGAAGATATAGAGGAAGACAGGATTGAAGGGGTGGTAACTTCCCAACCTAGATTCTTTCCCTTCCCTTCTTATTATTGTGTGAGGCCAGACATCTCCATGTCTGGCTAATTCCTTTGTAATTATGGTTTAGCCAAAAGCTATAGTGAACCCTTGTTGTAGTTGGATTGCATTTAATGGAAATTAGTATTATTGTTTTACTCTATTGTGTTATTCCATTCATTAAATCTAAATAGATCTGATCACTCTGTTAGATTATATAGGATTAAAATCAACAAAGAGGGATCTTGAGATTTTAATTCCTGAACCCAATAGATTAACAATCACAACATTACCTAGGGATAGGGATGAAGTATTGTGAAGCTTAAATATGTCATCTTAATGCTTAATCTAATAAGAATCACTAAGGAATTAGGATTCCCAAACTAGATTAAAGGGCTAAATAACCGAGGAATTAGGGTTTAGCTAATTAATTAGACATATCTTCAATCAATTCTATTAATGAGTAATTAAATATCAGTTCAATCACACAAGAGAGAACCATAGTAATTGTGCTTAAACCATAATTCTCTGTCATAATTAATACGTTTGAAATTACATTATTGCCTTGCGTTTTATTTTAATAAATTCAATTAAACAACCTATTATATTAAATCTCTCGTTATTATTCGTATTATTCCAATAGTAAAGTTAGTCGATTACAATTGAATTAGTATTTCAATCCTCGTGGGAACGATCTCTATTTATCATTATATTACTTAAAACGATCGGTGCACTTGCCGTGTAAAGATTCGCAACATGTGCCATCACCTTATCCAAAATATGATATTCAAACAAAAATGGAGATTTATTAAGTTAATTCTTACAAAAAAAATTGAGATTCAACTTAATTTTGTCACTACCTAATGTTGTAACAATAGAAATTTCAGATCAATAGATAAATTATATTTATTAACAATATTATGCTTATTGTTATGTTTATTTTAACTTATGCTTGTTTTCCTATTTTTTTAAGTGTTTATTATAATGTTATGCTTGCATCGATTAAACAAGAGAAAAAAATTAAATTATATTTTAGATAAATAATCATTTTTATCTTTGAATGTGTCATAGTTATTTGTTTTTTCATTAACAGACGAAAGTTATCATATAAATGAATTTCTAGCACTTTTTTTACTTTTGAGAATTAAAATTTAAATTTTTATATTCTAATAATGAATTTATCACTCTACATATACAATAACAAAAAGACTATTTACCCTTAATTCAATTAATAAAATTGGTTATTAGTACGTCCAATTGTAATAAAAATTAATTAATTGATAAAAAATTTAAGAAACAAAATGTTGAAACCTCACTAATCACTCTACTAAGGAATTGAACTCAACTTAATAAAATGCTAACACTAATAACAATCCGACCGAATCAACCACCATTCCAATTCTTAAAACATTGCTTAGTTTAAAGTAACAAGTAAGGAAAAAATGAAGCCTATAGCCGTCGCTGGCCTTAAAGACAGTGGACCACAGATCTCCCATCAAATAAAGTGTAGTATATGCCTCCAATCAAACAAAGAAGGATACTCTGAATATATAATATGTTGGCTTACTGAATCAACATTTAGCACCGTTCCACCAAAGTCAAAGAATTCGCCAGGATTATGGATTTCATAAGTCTGATACTTGCTCTGATCATAGTTTGCTGCTTTTGTCAGTGTTTAAATTCTGCCAACAATACCATTACTCCAGGCCAATTCATCAGAGACCCTCACACTCTTATCTCAGCTAACAGTGTCTTCAAGTTTGGATTCTTCAGCCCTCAAAATTCATCAAATCGCTACCTAGGAATCTGGTACCTCTCTGAGTCCAATGTCATATGGGTAGCTAACAGAAACCAGCCACTAACACATCACTCTTCCAGCGTTGTTCAAATTTCTGTTGATGGAAATCTTGTGGTATTAGATAGTATTAGCAACAAAAGGGTTGTTTGGTCATCAAATTTGACACATAATATTGCAACCAATTCAACTGCCAAACTTTTAGAGACTGGAAATCTCGTCCTCCTAGATGGTGCCACGGGACAAAGTATATGGGAGAGTTTCCAACATCCTTGTCATGCTCTCGTGCCAAAGATGAAATTTGGTACTAACCAAAAAACTGATGAGAAAGTACGCATAACATCATGGAGAAGCCCTTCTGATCCTTCTGTTGGATACTATTCTACTACTCTTGAACACCCCAACACTCCAGAAATGTTTTTCTGGTTGAATGAAACGCGACCATATCATCGGTCTGGTCCATGGAATAATCAGATTTTTATTGGCTCGCCTGAGATGTCACCTGGTTATCTAAGTGGATGGAATATGATGAATGATGTAGATGATGAAACTGTTTATCTTTCATACAGTTTGCCAAATCAATCTTACTTTGGAATCATGACCTTGAATCCACATGGCCAAATTGTATGCTCATGGTGGATCAATGAAAAGTTAGTTCAGAGGATGGTGATGCAAAGAACTTCCTGCGATCTTTATGGCTATTGTGGGGCATTTGGAAGCTGTAATATGCAGAATTCTCCAATATGCAGCTGTTTGAGTGGATATAGACCCAAAAATGTAGAGGAGTGGAATAGAAAAAATTGGACGAGTGGGTGTGTAAGGAGTGAGCCACTTCAATGTGAGGGACGCACAAATGGAAGTGAAGTCAGAAAAGATGGGTTTTTGAGGCTTGAGAATATGAAAGTTCCAGACTTTGTACAAAGGTCAGATTATTCGAAAGATGAATGCAGAGTTCAGTGTTTGGAGAATTGCTCTTGCTTCGCCTACGCATATGACAGTGGCATTGGATGCATGGTTTGGAGTGGAGACTTGATCGACATACAGAAGTTTTCAAGTGGAGGGGTTGATCTTTACATTCGTGTGCCACCTTCAGAACTTGGTTCGTTAATCTTCCTGCTTTGTTTTCTTATTTTCTACCCGTAAATATTAGTTGTTAGTTTGTTATTAATGGGAGAAATTCAAATTCACTACCTTTCTCTCTCCTTCTCCCTTCAACCACCAAACCAACCCTTATAACTCCATTGCAACGTTCAAATTTAGTATTTCAATTACTATGAGTGGGTTGTTTGATTTGTGTTTATGCAGAAAAACACGCAGATAAAAGAAGACACGGGAAATTTATAATTCCAGTTGGAGTAACTATAGGAACGATTGCTTTGGTTGGCTGTGTTTATCTCATATGCAAATGGACTGCTAAACCAACCGGTATGTGTGTTAAATTATAGTGTTATTTTGATTCCAGAATATTCACGGTTTCCAATTGCATTTAGACATATATGTATCATTAATCCTCATTTTCCTAATTACTTTTGATAAGAATATGTATAAATTCTATAGAAATATGTTGCTCCCTACTGCAATGAAAAGAGAAGGGGGAGGAGAAATTAAGAGATCGTGATTAGTGAACCTCTGAAAAAATCATCTGAAATGAAACAGCTGTAAAAATTATTTAAATATTTAATTTTATTTTGTGTAAAATCTCAAATCAAGTTAAACATTACATTTATTGTTCTTATATTTAACTTTTGAATATTTATCTGTTGAATATATAGTTTTCTAAAATTTTGCTTAAACTTAAATTTTTTTATATAATTTAGAAAACACTTGATAATATTACAATAATTCTAAATTTGATATGACTTTTCAACTAATTTATTTTTAAAATTACCAAAAGATAACTCTTGACATGTTTTAGCTAGTTAATAATCGGTGATTCTCAAGTGGAGTTAATTTGACTTAATGATAGAAAGTATTAGTACTCGTCACAGGTAAAGTATATTCACTAAGACAGAGAATGAACAGAGATCACAAACAAGTCAAATTGCATGATCAGTTACCGCTTTTCAGTTTTGAAGAACTTGTAAATGCTACAAACAATTTTCATTCTGCCAACGCGCTAGGCAAGGGAGGTTTTGGTTCAGTTTATAAGGTAAGTTTTGTTTTGTGTAGAGCTCAATTTTCAAATAATTTCATGTAATTAGGAGTACAAAATCTGTTTTCTTTTTCGATTTTCTACTAGGGGCAATTGAAAGATGGACACGAAATAGCAGTGAAAAGACTTTCAAAAACCTCTGGACAAGGGTTACAAGAATGTATGAATGAGGTATTAGTTATTTCAAAGCTTCAACATCGCAATCTTGTGAGACTTCTTGGCTGCTGTATTAAAAAGGAGGAAAATATGTTGGTATACGAGTACATGCCTAACAAGAGTTTGGATGTAATTTTATTTGGTTAGTTCGAGCTTTTTTCTTATCTGATCCTAAAAGAGTATCTTTAACAATTGAGTTCTTCAGTTCAACAAACTTGGTTATTCAATTGAATTTAGGATTGTTTCTCCAATATTATTTTACTTCACTTTCCTTTTGTTCTTACAGATCCAGTCAAAAAGAAAGATCTAGATTGGTCAAAACGCTTCAATATTATTGAAGGAATCTCTCGAGGTTTGCTTTATCTCCACAGAGATTCTAGACTAAAAATTATACACAGAGATTTAAAGGTTAGTAACATCTTGTTGGATGGAGAGCTAAATCCAAAAATATCAGACTTTGGTATGGCTAGAATCTTTGGAGGCGATGATATACAGGCCAATACTGGGAGGGTTGTTGGAACATTGTAAGTAGCTCTTCTATATCAAGATTATACCACTTGCCAAGATGAAAGTGACTTAACTTTCTTATATAAATGCAGTGGTTATATGCCTCCAGAATATGCATTCCGAGGGTTGGTTTCTGAGAAATTAGATGTCTTTAGCTTTGGAGTCTTGTTGATAGAGATTATTAGTGGGAGAAAAATCAGTAGCTATTACGATCATGACCAGTCATTGAGTCTCTTAGGATTTGTAAGCCTTTCTCATTTACTTGCTTAATTTGTTTTGAAAAGACACAGTCACTTGTTGATGATCATGAAAATGTTTAGTTGTTTTAACAGTTACAAATTGTTTCATTTTTTGTTTCAGGCTTGGAAATTATGGAATGAAAAGGACATCCAATACCTGATAGACCCAGATATATCTAATCCAAATAATGTGAATGACATTGTGAGATGCATACACATCGGACTTCTTTGTTCGCAAAATCTTGCAACAGAAAGGCCAATTATGGCTACTGTAGTTTCAATGCTAAATAGTGAGATTGCCAATCTTCCTCGCCCGTCACATCCCGCATTCGTTGAAAGGCAAATTGTATCGTGTGCAGAGTCATCTCAACCGATCCGGAGAACACACTCCATCAACAATGTTACTGTAACATACATGCAAGGTAGATAACAAATGATGAAAAAACCATGGCTGAATATACTTGTCTAGATCTTCAACTCATGAAAACATAGGACGTCCAGATTCTGCACTCTTATTTTTCTTCAAAAACTGTAGACTTGATTTCATATTTTCATCATCAAACTTAAAAGGGATGTCACCTGTTTGAACTTTGTTTAAACCAAAGGTGTATGTTGGGTTTAATTGCAATATCAAAGTTTGTTGTTCTCTTGTAACAAACCTCAGGTTTTGCTTTATAGTAATTCTTGTAGGGAGTGATTTTTAAAATACAATATTATAAATTTCCTAAAAAGGTCATATCTAATAACAAGAAAATTCTACTTTGTAAGGGAAAATATTGGTAGAGAAAATGCTACCAAACACAACGTGGAAAGATCCTTCCTCGCTTTTGTTGTGCCACATTGATGTTGATTGCTGCCATCTAATTAATGGGGTGGGGGAAACACACAAGCAAAAAGGAAAAAGGAAAGAAAAACAACACACATGCACAAGAAATGGAGGTAAGTATCTACCTAAAGCATTGTGGTAACAACACATATAGCGGCCAAGCCATGCACCAATGGCTTTGACTCATTATGTTACAGTCTGACCGCGTTTTTCCTGCAGTGTGCCGAAATGAGATCTTGAAAAACCTGTATAAGTTGTATTACAATTACAAACTAAAGTTCAACAAGCTCATGGCATTACCACTAATGCGTCTCTGTTCTTGCTCGCATAATCTTATCCCTTGTCCCATGCCATAAATCCATAATTAGCCTATATTACACATTAATTGCTTCAGTCCTACTCGTACGAGGTGCAGTTGCATAGATAGCAATACTTGGAATAGGATCGATCGATTTCATTAAATTAGCTATCAGTGATAGATCAAAATGGAGTGTTTTTACAAACTAATTTTTAAAAGTCTTAATATATTTTTAATCCTTTGAATAGTATAATTTTTTAAAAGCATACTTATAAGAATGAGTTTAATGTGACGGTGTAAAAGCATACTTATAATTATTGCAATATCTCTCTACCAAAATGCCGCCGTCTTCCAAGTCCTGCATGACTCCACAACCTTTGCTTTAATGCCCCAATTATTCTCTTCCTTTCTTTCAAGTTCGAAGTTTTATATTATGTTTTGGTTTTATTGTAAACAAAAAAAAAAAAAACTCCTACTTTCTAATAAAAAACATGTTTTAAATAATTTTGTGACTACTATTAATTTTGACACATCCCTTACTTACATTTAGTTCAAATAATTCTACTCAACTTTAAAATAAATGAGTTCTTATATTATACATATTTATCATGCAGGAAGAACCAGCTATCATTTTGCATTGAACTAGAAATTCATTTAGAAGATCAAAGACAAAAATTTCCGATTAAAACGTACTTAAATTGAAGAGGGGTTGTTCGCATTGTGCACCAAAAAGGAAAAAAAAATCTGGAGGTTAAAGATAGCAGATGGAGGGAATGATCCCTATATATTTAGCACACATAATTTTGTGGGGAGGCAAACATGGGATTTGATTCTGAGGCAGGTACCGCTGAGGAACGAGCTCAAATTGAAGCAGCTCGTCAAAACTTTTATGAAAACCGCTTCATGGTCAAGGCTTGTGGTGATCGACTTTGGCGATTTCAGGTACCTGTTATTCTTATAACAAAATTATCTTCATTTGAAATTTAGGCCAAGTATTTTTCAAATCTAGTCCCTCGTACTGTTGTTTTGAATGCGGTGACATTTTTTAATGGATGTATTAAGATACTAATGCAAAACTAATAGGCAAAGAAAAAACAAAGACATACTATTGGGAAAAACTTATTATTATTCCATTAATATATGTTGGTTATTTTCATTAATGTGACAATCACATATGAGTGTATGATGTATGTGTACCTAGTTAGCTATCACTCAAACGTTTAACATGCCACTTGTCTAACAGTGTTAGATGATACTAACTAATAATAACAAGATTAAATTAATTGATGATTTTCAAATTCAAGGACAATTTTGTCATCTTTTTAAATTCCAAAGACTAGTTTGATTGATAAATGATAACTACAATTTCAAATTGATTGATAATTTATAATTTTAGAGATTATTTTACTATTTTATTAATTTGGCGATCAATATGATCAATCATTATAATTTCATACACTAAATTGATGATTCACTCCAATGATTATTAATCTTTAGATGATTTGTGACTAAATTTTATTTGCAATTTTATCGAGTGATATTATCATTAAGGAAGTACGAAAATAAGTATTCTTATGTGCTATTTCAAAAAGGGAAAGATGTTAAAGAAATCTATAAAATAAATATTATGCATATAAAAAATAAAAAATCGAGTTCTTAAAACTCATTCAAAAGTAATTGGGGGAATTTTTTTATTATAAAAAAGTGTGAATATAATGTTTACACCTGTGCGCAGGGGAGGGAGGCGAAGAGTGATTGGGGAAAAAGATTCTAAAATTGTGATGATACTTGGGTGGGTGAGTACTTGAGCAAGATAAAAGCTAAAAATAATTAAAAATGTATAGATAATATATAGATGTGTACGCTTTTGTTTTTGGATACCTTGCTAACGAGAAGTGAAGATTTTATTACATATGTTTGTTTCTTCCTTTAACAATATAAATTTTATTTTATTTTTGTTTCTGGGGCTTCTACGACTACAGATTTTGAGGGAAAATAATTTTAAACAAACAAAAACTAGTGTAAAGATAGAAGATGATGAGAGAATTAGGACCACCATGAAGAGGGCCACTCATTACCTATCGGGCACTACTGACTAGTGATGGTCATTGGCCTGCTCATCTTGGAGGCTCCCTCTTTTTTACTCCAGCATTTGGTAAGTTCAACTTATTTTAAAAAGATTAAAAAAAAAGATAATTTTTTTTTGAGTTTTATCTTTAAAATGTTAAAGTTAGTAAATTTATAATATTTTGTAAAGTTTTTGGATACATGAACAAAAAAATGAAAGATGTATGAATAATTAGAGTTGTGCGTTCAACGCGTTAGTGCACACTCAACGCGTGAAGTCAAGTTGGAAGTCAATTGTATGGAGCATGGACGCTAAGCGCATGCTTGTAAGCTTAGGGTATAGTCACCTGAATTAGTTGTCCTTTGCATGTGCACTCAATGCGCACATGCAGGCTTAACACGTAGTCATTTTTAGAAAGCATGATTGTGTATCGCTTTAAAGATTATAAAAGCCTACAATGTGTTTTTTTGTAAGGAATTCGTCTATGGCATGCTCTGAAGCAAATATATCCATTTGAGAGCTCTTTTCTTCCATTTGTTTGTTTCATTTTCTTATTTTGAACCTCTCATGACTATGAGAGATTAATTTATTCATTGTTGATGACTTATATACTAAACACTATTTCATGTAATGATATTTACTATCTATTTAATGTTATTTTGATATTATTGTTTCCTTTCTAAGTTTATTGTCTTGTTTATGGTTTAATCATCTATTCACATGTATGTTATATGATTTTAATCATTGGAAAATGTTTTTATCCTAAAAACTTAAAGGAGCTTCTAAGTAACCCATGTCCAGGGATTGAATGGTGTAATTTAGTCTTGTTTATGCATCTTTATTCTTAATGCAAATTATTTGGTTTAACTCTTAAGGAATTAGGAGTGAAATTAAGTGGTTTAGACTTTTTTGCGTGAGGAATTATGGTCATGATAGTTTAGTTGATGAAAGTTATAGTTGAAATAATTTTAAATGGTGAAAAATCCTTAACATTGCATCAAAAGTCATTTTGTTAGGCCAAGCGTTCAACACATTTACAAAAATCTACACTAAACATCAATTTTCACCTTTAAGTATTTGTTTTCGTGTTTCTTGCATCTTGTTATGCTTTTCTATCCTTTGTTATGGTTGAAGCATATATTTATGCACTATCACTTAAAAAATATTTAATTTAATCATTCATTCACTTAAAATTAAATATATACAAATTCTGAATATAATTAAAGTCCCTATAGATTTGACACCCGTTTTACCATTTTAATATTACTTTAACAAATTGTTACTTACAAAATAATTAACACTTTTATTATAAGGCTTCTTGTTGCGCGATGCTTTCAATATTAGAGCTACAAATTGTAGTTCAAATTTATCTTAAAAGCCTTCACAAGTGTATTTAGAGAAAGCATTCAAATATAGGTGTGATGAAACATAAATTGAATTTGAAAATAGGTAGTTACACTTATTATTATTTAATACTAGCATGCTACCTTGTTCTTAAAACAAAAATTGTTTATTACACATTGACCTTTTTCCCTAAAAGATATACATTTAACCTGCATAAATATTTTGCGGGGTCATTAAAATGGACACGTTTAAAGACAATATACAATTGAGATTGAACATATGCATTACATGCAATTATTATTATTATTATTATTATTATTATTATTATTATTTGTGCTAGCACGGGTAAGCAAAGGAAAACAGGGTAAACAAGGAAAGCATCAGCCTTACCGTGGTGGCTAAGCTGGAACCATAAGAAACCTTTAATGCTGACATAGTCACTATAAAGAGTAAAGACCACAATTAGAGTCAAAGGAGTCCTCTCTCATTAGGCCATCATACTTCATTCCAAAATAATTCATAGAAACTTGAGTGCTAATTGATACCTGGAGTGAGAAAAAAAATGTATGATAAATATGATGTAATAGAAAAAATTAATAAACAAAGAGAAATAGTATGTTAATAAAGTGTTTTATATGAGTCATTATATATCTTTATTCTATTCCATCTTTGTTTGAGGTTTTTAATTAAAATATATGTTTAAAAATATTTATGATTATTATATAATTTTTTATAAAAGTTTATTTAGACTTTTGTTTAATGTTTTTAGAAGTAAACATTATAAGTTCTAAAAATATATATCACATAAGCAAATGGACTCTAAATTTTTAATGTATAAAAATTACGTGGTGCGTTCAAATGTAAAGGCCTTGTACAATTTGCATGTCTCATTGGCAAAGCCCTTAGGCCTAAGCAAAATTAATATGTTCGAATTGACCTAGTACTATATGGACACGTGGCATGTGCACTGGACCAACTATTCTAACCCGGTTTTTCATACAAGGCCGATGCTATTCACACTCCTTTATTTTTTCTCTTTACACTCTCCACTTTCTTTTTAAGTTTACTTTTTTATATTTCCAAAAATATTGCTCTTTCCTCTCAGCTTCACATCCTCTAATTTTTTTTTTACAAATTTTATGAAAATTATTTCCCATAATATAATTTGTTGTACATTAAGGAATCTAGCTTTTGTGATGATTTTTTTATATATATCATGGAAACTAGTTTCCATAAAGTATTAAAGATATAAACATATGAAAAAACTAATTTCTATAAAGAATATAAGCGAAGAAAAAAATGGTGGTCTGAATTCCATCTTCCCCTTGCTAATCACAAATTTGTCAACAAGAAGATTAAGAACTAAGTCTAAGACATAGTTAAGACCCGTATTATTCATTATTTAGGTAAGTTAAGGCCCTTCTCATACTCTCATTCATTGTATAGGTAAATGGCACCAACAAAATTATAGGGCTGATTTATATATGCTAAGAGTCCGAGACCGAGAAAAACCTGTTAATTGTTATCGCCGACTTAAAAAAGGAAACATCAATTATTATTTTTTTATAAAAATAAAACGTAGATATAAAAATAAAATACCCATTAGGATCAATTTTAGTGGTGAGAGTTGGAAAAATTTGCACAAGATCCTAAGTTCTAACCTTATTGTCATAATTGTATAAAAAAAATGCAAAAGCAAAACAGAGTAGTGTAATTAGATGTATTTTCAAGCACACACCATTAAAATCCTTATTCCTCATATATTTTTCAAGCACACACCATTAAAATCCTTATTCCTCATATATTTTGAGTTGTACACTTTTTTTTAACACTCACCACCCTCCTCACTTTTGTTGTAAATTTTCCAAGTTAAACATGCGATGGCTTAAAAACTGACATCTCTGTATAATTTTTCTTGTGTTTTCTAAAGTATTGTGAATGATATAGCATAAAAAATTTATATATAGCGACACTTTATACCGACAGCTATATTAATTGCGATTGCATGTTACTATATGTAACGTGACACTTGAATCTCAAGAAAGGAACAAAATCGTTGGCCAAAGAATCCCATAGATGTCTTGAGTTTCATGCACGAAATTCTGAAAGCGATAAAAGTACACCAATTAGCAAAAAAGGTTTCAGAGGTAGGTCCAATCCCATGTTATCCTACATTATATAGTTCACAGCAATATATAAACATCATATTAGATTTGCTTCTTCAATCAAACAAAACACTAGTTATCTCTTGTCCTAATAGAATTAGAGCACCCCTTCAGAAAAATGGCTCATCCTCCCTCACAATCGCAGTCTACAGCAGCCAATAAGCCAAAACGCTCAAACCTTCTCCGTTACATTGCCATGTTTATAGTAGCCTTGATCATCCTTGTAGGCATAGCTGTGATAATAATTTGGCTAGTTTTGAAGCCAAAAAGGTTGGAGTACAGTGTGGAGAATGCTGCAATCCACAACTTCAACTTAACGGATGCAAATCACCTCTATGCCAACTTTGATTTCACCATAAGATCCTACAATCCCAACTCTAGAGTCTCCATATACTATGACACTGTGGAGGTGTCAGTGCGTTATGAGGACCAAACTCTAGCCACCAATGCTGTTCAGCCATTCTTCCAGTCACATAAGAATGTGACCAGGCTGCACGTGGCACTCACGGCACAAACCGTGGCCCTGTATGAGTCTGTGCCTAAGGACCTTAGGCTTGAGAGGTCCTCTGGGGATATTGAGTTGGATGTGTGGGTGAGGGCAAGGATAAGGTTCAAGGTTGGTGCGTGGAAGTCAAGGCATCGTGTTTTGAGGATTTTTTGTTCTCCTGTGTTGGTGCACTTTTCTAAAGGAAAGAGTTTCGAAAGGGCACCTTGTGAAGTAGAACTCTAAACAAGCAAAGCACGCCAAATGGCCAAGGCTCACTCGCATGCATGTTCTCTCTACCCTTGTTATTATTTGTTCTTTTTTTGGTTTTCTAATTTTTCTGAGTTTGTCATTGTTAGTTGATGCTATGATTCTTTTGTCAGCGTTGTTGTAATTTTTCTCCTGTCTTGTTAATTAGTTTTGGTTTTCCTATGTTGAAAAATAGTTGTATCATGTGAAGATATACGAAAGAACGAAAAGTGGCTGTCATTCATCCAATTGATGAAAGATTGTAACTTGTAAGCATTGCCTGTATCTTCCTTCAAAGTTATACAGTTTTTATTGCGTTACTTCATAGTGACACTTTGACTTGGTCAGTGGTCATATCATGAGACTTTTGACCAGATTGGATTTCAGATTTTTCAACTCTTGGAATTCGGTGATTATAATCGTACAAAAAGTGCAGCCTAGGGATGAAAAAAAATACTCATTACTAGATAGGTTACTGGTTTTCACATAATTAAGGCCATCGGCATTCATTCAATACCAAAATGGTTGTGCTGCATTTACGGCAGCAAACGAAATGTTTTGAGAGATGATCATGATGGAAAAACTAGGGAAAGAAATTTTACTTGATGACCAAAAAATGATACATCTTTTAAATTTAGGCAGTCTAATGCACCCAATCAATCGTACTGTGATAATTAAGTTGCACAAAAAATAAATCCGTGAAGTAAAATCTGAACATATAATACACGCACGAATTTTAGCACACAAATAGCGGATCAATATCTATCAGGATTGGCGTGTCAATGAAGCAATATTGTGAAATATGAAGTCACACAGACAGCCAATAAAATGTTAGAAGTGAATTTGAGGGTCAAGGGAGGATATGTTGATATATTCCAACTTCAAACATAGTTTTCTTCAAAAGAATTTAGCTGAATGATCACATGAAAATTCACATATTGATAAACTCTTGATACAACATTTCAGAAACGGTGCTCTAATCTGCATATTAAGAGTGCATGATACACTGGTTCATTCAGGCAATGGGATTCAGTACGCACATGTTAGCTGTTTTTCTCATTCTGTCAAACTTTTACATAATTTGTCACTGCCTTAGACACCATTACAGTGTCTCGATTAATGAAAGACCCTGAAACTGTGACCTCTAGTGATGGTACATTCAAGCCAGGATTCTTTAGCCCCGGAAACATATCAAATCGCTATGTAGGAATCTGGTATCTCCGAATCCAATGTCATATGGGTGACCAACAGAGGCCAACCACTAGAGGATTCTTCAAGGGTTGTCGCCATATCGGACGACAGAAACCTTGTAGTACTGAATGAAAGAAAATAAGTGATTGTTTGGTCATCAAATGTCTCAAACATTGAATCCAATTCAATAGCCCAACTTCTAAATACTGGAAACCTTGTTAGAAGCAAGACAATATGGGAGAGTTTCAAACACCCCTCTAACACATTCCTCCAAAATATGATAATTAGCACCAGCCAAGTCAAAGGGGAGTGAAAGGTATCAGTCCCAAAGGAAAAACAGAAAAGAGAACGCAGGTGTAGAAGAAGATGAAAAGAAAGAATATTATTGAGATGATTATCAACATACATGAATAAGCTTTATATAGGTATACAACAGACAAACTAACTTAACAAACTTCAGTTATTCTACTGTCATCCCCCCTCAAACTCAGCGGAGATGAAATGACTCTGAGTTTGTGACGAAAGCGATTGAAAGCAGGAGCAGAAAGCGGTTTGGTTAAAATATCTGCTACTTGTTCGCTGCCAGGAATATGTTGAACAAAAGCTTGTTTATGTAGAACACGGTCACGAACAAAGTAGAGATCTATTTCAAAATGCTTGGTGCGGTGATGCATAATGGGATTTGCTGCTAACATGACTGCACTTGAATTATCACAGAAAATAGTAGGAAGACTTGTGCAAGGAATATGTAGTTCAGAAAGAAGAGATTGGAGCCAAGTAATCTCTGCCATAGTGGATGCCAAACTTTGAAATTCTGCCTCAGTGCTGGATCGGGATACTGCTTGTTGCTTTTTACTTGTCCAGGAAATAAGATTGGAGCCTAGATAAACACAAAAACCACTTGTTGATTTCCTATCATCAATGTCAGATCCCCAATCAGAGTCACAAAAAGCAATGAGCCGTGAATCTTTGGATGGATGAAAAACTAATCCATGATTAATTGTCCCTGCTAGATAGCGTAATATTCTTTTAACAGCTTTCCAATGAATTTCAAGTGGTTGATGCATGAATTGACTCACTTTATTAACAGCAAATGAAAGATCGGGACGAGTGATTGTAGCATATTGAAGACCACCAACAATAGATCTGTATAGGGTTGGATCAGAGAAAGCTGTATCACCATGAGCAGATAACTTTTGATTGGTAACCATAGGAGTCGGCATTGGTGTAGCAGAGAGCATTTTGGCCTTTTCTAGAAGATCAATAATGTATTTGGTTTGAGTCAAATGTAGAGTAGTAGGAGAAGTATAGACTGCCTCTAAACCAAGAAAATACTGAATGGTGCCAAGATCTTTAAGGGAGAATTGACTGTTGAGTTGAGAAATAAGGGAAGCAATCTCAAAGGAATCATTGCCAGTGATTAAAATATCATCAACATAGACAAGAATATAGATGGTGGAGGAGGAAGTGAATCTGGTATACAGAGATGCATCAGATTTTGTATTTTTAAAACCAAACTTCTGTAATGTGAGGCTGAGAGTATGAAACCATGCGCGAGGTGCTTGTTTGAGGCCATAGATAGCTTTGTTTAGTTTGCAGACAAGCTGAGGATTAGTACTATGAAAACCAGGTGGTTGATGCATGTAAACATCTTCTTGTAGAACTCCACATAGAAACGCATTGTTAAAGTCAAATTGTCTGATAATCCAGCTTTTTGTGAGAGCAATGGATAAGATGAGACGAACTGTGGATGGTTTAGCAACAGGACTGAATACTTCATTGAAATCAAAACCTTCTCTTTGTTGGAAACCCTTGGCTACTAGGCGGGCCTTGTATCTATGAATCTTCCCATCGGGTTGTCTTTTGATTCTAAAAATCCATTTGCAGTCTATAGTGTGAGGTGGAGGTGTAACAAGGGTCCAGGTATTATTTTTGATAATAGTTGTATATTCTTCAAGCATTGCTTGTTTCCAATGGGGACATTTTAGAGCTTGAGAAAGGGTGAGAGGTGTTGAGTTGACTAATTTAGGAGGTGAAGGAGTGGATGTGGTGGCAAAGGATTTTGGTTTAAAAATGCCCGATTTGCTACGGGTTTGCATAGGATGACTAGAAGCCATGATATCTGGATTGGTATTAGGAGCAGTTGAAGAAGATGAAGGCAGTCTTGGTGCAATGAAAGAATCTGAAATAGAAACACTAGAAGAATTGTTAGTAGCTCCTGTGGAACCAGTTGATGGTGAGACAGGAGGTTGTGTAGTAATTTTTACTTTAGGGAGAATTGGTATTTGAGGTATAGAATGAGAAGAAGTAGAAAGTGAATAAGTAGAAGTAGTTGTAAACAAATCAGAATAAGGAAAGTTAAACTCATCAAAAATAACATCTCTAGAAATAAAAATTTTGCCAGTGGGAGATAAACATCTATAACCTTTATGATTGACAGCATATCCTAAGAAGAGACATTTGGTAGATCGAAAGTCAAGCTTGTGTTTATTGTATGGTCTAAGTAAGGGAAAACAAGCACAGCCAAACACTTTCAAAAATCTGTAATCTGGTATATTGTTATAAATAAGTTCAAAAGGTGATTTAAATTCAAGAATAGGTGATGGTAACCGATTGATAAGATAAACAGCAATGATAAAAGCCTCTTCCCAAAAAATTAAAGGAAGTTTGGCATTGGCTAAGAGAGCTAAACCAACCTCAGTTATATGACGATATTTCCTTTCAACCTTACCATTTTGTTGATGGGAGTAAGGGTAGGTGAGTCTGTGAGTAATACCATGATGCTGGAGAAACTGTGTAAAATGATTGGATTTGAATTCTTTGGCATTATCAGTTTGAATGTTCTTAATCTTAAAGCCAGTGAGATTTTCGATAGTTGTCTTATATTGTGAGAATATAGAAAAAACCTGAGACTTATTTTGCAATAGGTAGAGATAACTAAAACTTGTAAAAGCATCAACAAACAACACATAGTAGTTGCATCCAGATGTACCAGTTACAGGAGCAGGGCCCCAAATGTCAATAAAAATCACATCAAGAGGAGAATGATACATGGTGGAAGAACAAAAATGAGGTAATTGATGAATTTTTCCCAAACAGCAGGCTTCACACACAGAAGAAGCTGAAGATTTATTATTTACAATAGAAGGAAGGTTACATGTATTTAAAACAGTTCTAACAATATTGGGACCAGCATGACCTAACCATTTGTGCCATAGATCAAAAGAGTTAGATGTAGAAAACAAAGCAATAGGTGAATTTTGAACAGAAGGTTGTGTAGTCACATGCACATTGGTGAACTGATAGAGGCCATCTTTAAGAATGCCCTTGAGAACAATTTTCTTGGTGACCTGAGATTTGACAAGACAGTAATCAGGATGAAATTCAAAAAACACATTGTTATCCTTGGCAAATTGAGAGACACTTATCAAATTTTTGGTGATGGATGGAACATGTAAAAGGTTATCAAGTTGAAAAACAGTAGATGAATGAGAGGTTGTTAAGAAAGAATGACCAACATGATGTATAGGCATACCTGCACCATTACCAACATGGACCTGATCAGATCCATTATACTCAGAACTAGAAGAAAGGTTACCAAAGTCATGAGTGAGATGATGAGTTGTGCCAGAATCCGGATACCAAGCTGTGTCTAGAAGTGAAGCAGGGCCGGCTAAGTAAGCTGTAGGATTGTGAAAGGAAGGAGGTGGAGGTGGAGGTGGTGCTCTCTGATTCTGATTTTGGAAGGACTGATGTTGAGATCCTTGAGAAATATTTTGATATGTAGTATCATAGCGATAGAAGCATTTTGTTGCAGGATGACCAGGTCTGCCACAGATTAGACATTGTAAGCGATTTTGATTCCAGAAAGAACCTTGATTTCTGTTGCTTCTGTAGGTGCGACCCCCTCTGCCTCTGCGTCCACCTGAAGATCGACCACCAGGGTATTATTGGGCCATATTTCTTTGGTTGAAATTAGCTTGGATAGGAGTAGTCTCTGTTTTCTTGAAACGATCAAGCATATCTTCTTGAGCCAATAAGAATGCTTCCAATTCGATTATGGTGAAAGGAGGGGATCTTGACATCGCAGATGTAATTAAGGGAGCATATTCCTCACTTAATCCATCAAGGATAGCTTCTGTGTGTTCAGCATCAGTGAGAGAAGATCCTACAGCTCCTAGGGAATCAACTGCTTTCTTGATTTGAAGAAGATACTCTGCTGCTGGACCTTTCTTTTTGATGGATTTTAGTTGATTTTTGAGTTGTTTGACTTTTGCTTGTGCGTGTGAAGAGAAGTAGGTCTGGAGTTTTGTCCAGATCTCATGAGCAAATTTGCATCCTACCATTATGTTTTTGAATGACATGTTCATTGATGAAAGAAGCCAAGAAACCAGTAGATTGTCTTGTTGATACCAGTGAGTATATGCAGTATTTTCCATTGTGCTGTCTTGATTTTCAGACGTCTGAGTAGGGATCTTTTCTTTGTCAAGATGACCTTGAAGATTGTGACCATAGATGGAAGCTAAAGCAAGTTGTTGCCATGGCAGAAACCTTTCTTCATCTAGTTTATCTGCAATAGGATTTGAAAAAGATTTCATGATGAGTTTTGTTGCAGGTGTGCTGGTGTTGCTGGTCTCGGACCGAGGAGAATCAGGAATGGAATCCATGGATCGTTGTTGTGCTCTGATATCATGAAAGGTATCAGTCCCAAAAGAAAAACAGAAAAGAGAACGCAGGTGTAGAAGAAGATGAAAAGAAAGAATACTATTGAGATGATTATCAACAAACATGAATAAGTTTTATATAGGTATACAACAGACAAACTAACTTAACAAACTTCAGTTATTCTACTGTCAGGGAGAAAGTTAAAGCTACTTCATGGAAAAGCCTTTCTGGTCCAGCCATTGGAACCTTCTCTGGAAGCCTTGAGCGTCTCAGTGTTCCTAAAGTGTTTGTTTTGAATCAAACACAACCATACTGGCACTCAGGTCACTGGAACGGTCAGGTTTTTATTGGTTTGGCTAGGATGTGTACTTCTGCATATCTGAATGGATTCAGCCTGGAAAGGGAGAATAATGGAATTGTTCAGATAACCTATACTTTGCCAAATGATTCTTTATTTGGGACCACTTTCTTGAGTTCAGAAGGCAGGTTTACACATCCTGGGTCAACAGACAACTAGTTGGGAAGCGGGTAATTCAACATGGTAACTACGATATTTATGGCTTCTGTGGCGCTTATGGAAGCTGTGATTCGAACTAGTTGCCAATAGGCAGCTATCTGAGAGGTTTCGAGCCGAGAAACCGTGAGGAATGGAATAGGCAAAATTGGACAAGTGGATGTGTGAGAAGGGAAGCAATGCAGTGTGAGAGGACCTTCCTGTTTTTAATTTTGAAAACATTGCAACAGCAACAAATTACTTGAATTTAGCTAATAAGCTAGGCCAGGGTGGTTTTGGTTCAGTGTATAAGGTACCATAGTCATGTGAAGTTTGATTCCATCAATAATCTGTGCAATTTTAAATTTTTCTTAAAATGTTCTTCAAGGGAGTATTGAAAGATAGGCAAGAAGTAGCAGCGAAAACACTTTCAAGAGCATCTAGACAGGGGACAGAAGAATTTATGTATGAAATGACTGTAATTTTAAAACTTCAACACCGTAATCTCGTAAGACTCCTAGGTTGCTGTATTGAAGGGGAGGAAAAGATGTTGATCTTTGAGTACATGCCCAATAAGAGTTTAGATTTCTATCTATTTGGTTAGTCCACCTTGATTGGTTATTTTTTGTGTCTATGTTGTGAGGATAAATATGAAAGCCGTTTATCTTTCACTAGAGTACTTTACTACTCAATTTCAAAAGATAAATTTTTCTTCTTTTCATATTGCTTCTTCTAGATTACCTCACTTTCTATTGTTTCTTCAGATCCAGTCAAAAAGGTAGTCTTAGATTGGCAAAAACGACTTAATGTAATTGAAGGAATCTCTCGAGGTTTGCTTTATCTCCATAGAGATTCTAGATTAAGAATAATACAGAGACCTGAAGCCGAGTAATATTTTGTTGGATGGAGAATTGAATCCAAAAATATTGGTATGGCCAAAATCTTTGGAGGCAGCGAAGATGAAGCCAATACTAGAAGGGTTGTGGAAACATAGTAAGTTTTCTTTCTTTTTATCCAAGGTCATATTATCATGCTAAGCGCCATAATAGTTAACTTCATGTTGAAATTTAAATGCAGTGGTTACATGTCCCCTGAATATGCAATGGAAGGGCTGTTTTCAGAGAAATCAGATATCTTTAGCTTTGGAGTTTTGCTGTTGGAGATAATTAGTGATAGAGAAAACTCAAGTTTTCGTAATCACGAGCTGTCATTGGGCCTCTTAGGATATGTAAGCCTTTTCAAATTAATTCCTAGTTTGATTCATAAATCTCTACTTTCTTTTGTTACTTACTACAGATAATAATAATGATAAACTTTCAAATTTACATGCTAGCATTTATCTTTTCTTGTTTTTTTAAGGCATGGCAACTATGGAATGAAGAGGAGATTGTATCTCTGATTGATCCAGAAATATTTAATCCAGATAATGTCAATCACATATTGAGATGCAAACACATCGGACTTCTATGTGTGCAAGAATCAGCAAAGGAGACGCCTATTATGGCCACTGTGGTTTCAATGCTTAATAGTGAGATTGTGAATTTTCCTCCTCCACGACAACCCTCGTTCTTCTAAAGACAAATTGAGTTGAGAGGAGAGTCGTCTCAACCGAGTCACGATTCCAATTCCATCAATAATGTCACTGTCACAAATTTGCAAGGAAGATAGAAGTTGAGTATGACAAATTGAGTTCAGAAGAGAGTTGTCTCAACAGAGTCACGAATGTGATTCCATTAATAATGCTTCTAATGAATAATGTAAATGAGGATTAATTCAAAAAATAAGTTGGTTACTTCTCGTATAAGAATGTATTTATTGTTAATCTAAAACCAATTAAGATAATTACAAAATATTTTAATTGAAATCAACAGTAAATAAGAATACACCTTTACTTTATCACTAATTAAATCTGGATTCTCTCATGCCATAACCATGTCCTTGCTTTGATAAGGACATTTTGAAATGCAAACAAATAAGAATACACCTTTACTTTATCACTAATTAAGAGGTTGCACAAGATAGGCCTAGTGTGGCCACTGCAATCTTCTTGATGCTGAATAGCGAAATTGTCACTCTTCTTCCTCCAAACTCCAAAGGCAGAAAGCATTAGGTGCAGGCTGCTCTCAAGAAAGAGATGGATGCTCCATTTACAATATTACTACCACAAACATACAAACAGACTAGTCACCATCCTTTCTCTGTTTATGGAACATTAATTTTTTATTCTAAAATGAAAATAGGAATAGTGTTTCTATGCCACACCTTAACAACATACTGCATTTTCTAACACACCTTTTATTTTTTTATTAAAATTTATTAGAAGTTATAAATTATAACTGTGACTCATTATTAAATAAAAAACAAAACTCATAGAATCTTTAAATTTCTGATAAATTTCAGATAATAATAAAAAATATATTTAAAAGAATATGTAGAATATGTTAAATAGTGTTATTAACATTCATCATTTTCTTTTGTATAAAAAAATGTTCATCTTTTTGTTAGTATTTTTATTTTTTATTCTGTTATATTTTTATCCAGATTAGTTGAGGCTCGAATATGGTATTCAGGGTTGTTGCTATCTGCACCTATGTTTTTATAACCTACAACTTCATAATTTCGAACATCCTGAAATTGCCCTTCCATTCTTATAAGTTCCTCTCAACCTTCTTTCCCCAAAAGTCGAGCTGATTCTTCAACCCCATTGGCCATATCAAGGTATCTTCGTTTACCTCTACACTGTACCTCTGTCTCCTCAATTGCTCCATCTCCTTCTGTCACTCTTATTTTATACGAAATAAAAGTTGATGTCTTCATCTTTTAATTGGTCATATACTCATTACGAACTCACCTTATAATTCATTGTATTAATATGTCTAATTTTATTTATTTACTGATTTTAAATTGGTTCCATAATTTTTAAAAGTTATAAAATGGTTTCTTATTCAATCAATGACACTCTAGTCTTTTGAAAAATTTACCATTTTTTTTTACTTTTTGGCATGATTATGAATTTGTTCATACAAGACTTAAAAGCTTGTCTCATTGAATTCATATTCATAAAAATTATAAGAATTAATTAATGTTTGAAACAAAAAAGTTCATAAATATTAGGGTATAAGATTGGTCTAACGGTTAAGGAGGGATGGAGGAAGAAGAGAGGGGAGAAAGATTGCGAATTCGAATTTTCAAACTAAATTTTTTAACAAAACTAATAAATTAGCATTTAACAATCGAAAAAAAAAAAAAACTCAAACATGATGAACAATGCGTGAAAGTGAGCTTCAAAAACAATTAGAAAAGAATATGATACCAAATTTTTTCAACTTTTTGTTACTCATGGGATTTATTTTTCATGCAAATTGTGTTTTTAGCTTGTTTATGTTCCTTTTTTTTTCAAACACTAATTGATTTCCATAGTATCTATGTAAATGAATCTAAGGGAACAAATTTTACTTCGTACTAATAAAAAAAATTCAAAATCATACTCAAAAATCAAGAATAACTTTTCTAAAAATCTGATTTGATGTAATTAAGATATCATTTTAAAACTCTTAAAAAAATAACTAATCTAGAAAGATAGACAATATTTGACAAAATTAGATAAAAAGTTAGTTAGAAAGTTAAAAAGTTAATTGGTAATAGAAAGTTGAAAGTAGGTAACTGAAAGATTTTAAACTATCTTATAAAATCATAAATGAAGTAATTGAAAAAATGTAAAATGACATAAATGAAATATTTAAAAAGGATAATAAGAAAATTAAATAAATATTTAAAAGATAAAAAGAAAATATAAAAAGTTAAAAGTTATCATTTTTGAAGAAATATTTAAAAAATACTAGAAACTACTAAAAAAAATATTAGAAACTGAATAGTGAAACAAAATTTTTAGTTAATAAAAAAATTTTAAAATTAGCTTAACTTTCTTGTCGGATAGTTAAAATAAAATATTTTTACTTAATTATTTATTAATTTAAATCAAAATAACTTTTATTTGTCCCCTATTTGACTATTTTGTGGCTGGAATTTTGTCCATGTGGACGTGCTATAGTCCAGAATTTGTTCATTTATTATTTAAATTAGCATTTATTATTTATTTAATTTAAAATTATAATATTTGTTCAAATTTGATTTCCATGAAATTAAAATGGGCATTGGACTGATTTTTCACGTCCCAACCCACATTCCAATCAAAAATATTATAATCATTTATATGTATTATATTTAAAAATTAAATAGATCACTTTTATTCCATCATAGCGATAATAATAAATTTTTAATTACTATTTTTTATGATAAATAATTTTTTTTTAAAAATTATCATATAAATTTTCTATATATATTTGGATTAAAATGTTTCTAGTTGAACTTTTATTGTCAATCAAGACATTTTGGTTATTTTACACATGAATTCTAATTAATTCCCAGAATAAATACAAATAAAAATAAACATTGAATATAATGAAAACGTGAGTGTTATATAATACCTGTGAATGTGATGGATCATATGAGTCACATTTCTATGAACAGCGATGAACCCGTGTCTCTCTAGATGTCAAGGAACACCAGCCACATAAATTGTTACTTGTTAGGACGAAGAATGAAATAGAGAAGATTTTATTTAAAATAAAATACTGTTTAGATGAATAAAATAGAAAATATCAAAAAGGTATTTTTCTATATATTCAAAAAAATAAATATTAAATAAAAAATAAAATTTGTATTTTTAAAATAATAAAAGAAATTAAATTTAACTCAAAATAATTTTTAATTTATTATTAATAATATAATCGTTTTCGAGCATCTTATTTTTGGTTTATTATATTATTTAACTCAAAATAATATTACTTTATTCTAAAACATTTATTTAACTTTAAAAATCATAAAAGAAAATTAAAAAAAGCTTCTCCTCATCAATTTTACTCTACTTGAAGAGAGAATAATCGTTTTCGAGTATCTTGGTTTATGAAAGAAAGCGGAAAAAAGTGAAAATAAGAGAACAGCAAAAAAGAGTAAAAAAATAGATGAGTTTTGAATTGTTTAATAGAAAAGAAAATGGAAAGAAATAAAGTTTTGAATATAATAAAAAAATAAAATGATAGAAAAACATGATAACAAAATAATGTGAATTTAGTCGTTTTAGTCTCTTTTTTTTTTTTGTTTTCTTTCTAATTTGGGTGGAATAAAAGTGGCAGTGGATTCTACAGAACTTTCTCTCTTTCTTTTAGAATTAGAACAACCAAAGAAGGAAGGGAACAAATTTTAAAAGTTTTTGTTCTTCCTCCGATCCATTCCTTTCCTCTCCTCTTTTGCAAACAAACAAAATGTTAAAGATTCTTTTTTCCTTCTTATAAATAATGAAAAACTATTACTTTTATTTTATTTGCCTCCATTTTCACATGTTCATACATACGCTAAATGTTTGGCCACCAAACTGGTAAAACTCATTTTAGAATAGAAGAAAATGTCAGAGACGGCAACTGTTTTGTTAAATGAAAAGGATAGATGAGTCAGAATGATAATAAAAGATAGATAAGTTGATTTATTTGTAAATTTTAGGATTTGATTGATTAAGTGCTATAAGTTAACTTAAGTTTAAAAATTGACTTAATTATTTAAAAGAGTCGCGCTTATTTTTTATTTGTTTTTGGTCGATACTGCTGGGACGTAGAAAATGATTAAACAAAATGTGAGATAATGTTCGAATTACTCGGCTTTGAAAAACGCTCACGTTTATGTTATGTTTGTATTTATTTATTTTTGCTGAATTATATGTTTGTATTTGAAGTCAAATAGAAAAAATATAAAAAGGATAAAATCAAAAAATTAATAAATAAAATGAACATATTGTTTTTTTCTTGTTATAAAATTATTATTTTATTTTTATTCTAAAATGCATTATTGTTTTTTTCTTGTTATAAAATTATTTTTAATATAAAACTATTTTATATTATAAAAACTTTATTTACCTTTTTAAGAAATTAAAAAAAATGAAAAATGGCAAAAACTTTTCACTTTTATTTCATGTCAATTTAAGAAAAAAAATCTGATAAGTCTTAAAAAAAATCCTCACCTTTTCATTTTAAATAACTAATAAAATTTTGATATTTTATCTTTTTGGTTCTAGCACCTAAAATTGTATTCGTGTACATGTATCATATCATTAGTGTTACTTTTTAATGCTAAGGATAACCGTGAAAAAGAAAGTGCGGTAATAATGTGTATCAGTTGGAAAGGTGAAATGAACCTTTCTAGGTTCTCTTCTCTCCCACAGTGGAAGCCATTAAGTCATGATTAGTCATTAATAATACAACTTAATGCCGTACCTTTTCTCTATTTATTATTCATTCTTTGCTTTGACAAATAAAAACAAAAATAATATTACGTTACTACTGTATCACTATATGAGTGTGACGTTGTGTTCCATTTTCAACTCCGAGCCGTGTTTTCAACGACCACAACACAAACAAACGTGTCTTCTCATAACCAAATGAGGTCGTGTTCTTCTCCCAAACTCATTCGGTCCATTAAATACGTTCCATCTTCTCCCTTTTCTCATTTTCTCCTTTTATGCTTTCATCACTGCCACTCTCACCGTAAAAGATAATAATAATAATACTATGGCAGCGGCGATGATAATCTACTTTCATGTTTTTCTCTTCTCCTTCGTCTCTTTCCACCATTTATTGTTTTCTTTCGCAGCTAGTTCTAAGATCAGGATCACGCAGGGTGTCACGATCAGGGACAAAGAGCATGAAACATTGGTGTCAGAAGAGCTCAACTTCGCGATGGGTTTCTTCAGTTCCGACAACTCATCTTCCCGCTACGTTGGAATTTGGTACGACAACATTCCCGGACCAGAAGTTATATGGGTCGCAAACCGCGACAAACCGATCAACGGCACCGGAGGAGCCATCACTATTTCCAATGACGGCAACCTCGTAGTCCTCGATGGAGCCATGAACCATGTTTGGTCCTCAAACGTTTCCAATATTAACAGCAACAACAGAAACTCCTCGGCATCGCTTCGTGACGATGGCAACCTCGTTCTCACATGCGAAAAGAAAGAGGTTTGGCAAAGCTTCGAGAATCCAACGGATACATACATGCCCGGGATGAAGGTGCCAGTGGGTGGATTGAGCACTAGCCATGTCTTCACTTCATGGAAATCAGCCACGGATCCTTCAAAGGGAAACTACACTATGGGGGTGGATCCTGAAGGGCTACCTCAGATAGTGGTTTGGGGAGGGGGAAAAAGAAGGTGGAGAAGTGGGTATTGGGATGGTAGAATGTTTCAAGGGTTGTCTATCGCAGCAAGTTATCTTTACGGTTTCACGCTTAATGGGGATGGTAAAGGTGGTAGGTACTTCATATATAACCCGTTAAACGGCACGGATAAGGTGAGGTTTCAAATAGGGTGGGATGGGTACGAGAGAGAGTTCAGGTGGAATGAGGATGAGAAGAGTTGGAGTGAGATTCAAAAAGGGCCTTTTCACGAGTGTGATGTTTATAACAAGTGTGGGAGTTTCGCGGCGTGTGATTTGTTAACGTTGTCCCCTTCTTCGGATTTAGTACCTGTTTGTACTTGCATACGAGGTTTTGAACCGAAGCATAGGGATCAGTGGGAAAAGGGGAACTGGTCGGGTGGGTGTACGAGGATGACTCCACTCAAGGCTCAGAGGATTAATGTTACTTCTTCTGGGACTCAGGTTAGTGTTGGAGAGGATGGGTTCTTGGATCGTAGGTCTATGAAGTTGCCCGATTTCGCACGTGTGGTTGGCACGAATGATTGTGAGAGAGAGTGTTTGAACAATGGTTCTTGTACGGCGTATGCCAATGTTAATGGATTAGGGTGCATGGTGTGGCATGGGGACTTGGTTGATATTCAACATTTGGAAAGTGGAGGGAACACATTGCACATACGCCTCGCTCATTCTGATTTAGGTAAGGTAAAGAGTCCCTTTTGTTTATGTTTCCGTAAATAACATTTTCAATTTTGATTTTGTCTATAAAATTGTCTATGAATATGAAGATGGTGACAAGCTTCTATGATGGTCAGGTTCTAATAACATATATTGTGACTTTTGTGTCTTCAAATTATACAGATGATGTTAAAAAGAACAGGATTGTGATAATATCAACGATTGGGGCGGGGTTAATCTGCCTAGGAATCTTTGTATGGCTGGTCTGGAGATTCAAGGGAAAACTTAAAGGTGAAATATCCATCTCCTTAGACCCTAAATTTCTTCTCTCTCAGATAATTTGACAGCAAGCCGAAGGTGTCAAATGCTGTTTTTGATTTTGACTTGTCTGTGTTTCTCATTTTCTATCTAGTTCTGCCTACAGTTTCCTCAGTTTCTTGTTGCAAGAGTAGTGATGCACTACCAGTTTTTGATGCAAACAAGAGCAGAGAAATGTCAGCAGAATTTTCAGGATCAGCTGACCTTAGTTTGGAGGGGAACCAATTAAGTGGACCAGAATTTCCAGTTTTCAATTTTAGTTGCATTTCAATAGCCACAAACAATTTCTCTGAAGAAAATAAGCTTGGGCAAGGGGGCTTTGGCCCTGTCTACAAGGTAAAAGTGCTTCTATTAAGCCCATCTTTTAGTAATAAAAAAAGGTCTTGCAAAAATGTAATGACAATTATTTGCTCCATTTACCAGGGAAAGCTTCCAGGCGGAGAACAAATAGCTGTTAAGAGGCTCTCAAGACGGTCTGGCCAAGGTTTAGAGGAGTTCAAGAATGAAATGATGCTGATAGCCAAATTACAACACAGAAATTTAGTTAGATTAATGGGTTGCTCTATTCAAGGGGAGGAGAAGTTGCTGGTATATGAATACATGCCAAACAAAAGCTTGGATTGCTTTTTATTTGGTATTTTTCTTCACATTAGCCATGTTTGTTTGTTTCTACATTTTCAATTACCATGAAATTTTCTTAACAATTTTGCACTTTTTGGTTATCATGACAGATCCTCTCAAACAAACGCAACTACCTTGGAGAAGACGTATTGAAATCATTGAAGGCATTGCAAGAGGATTACTTTATTTGCACCGGGATTCAAGACTTAGAATAATACATCGAGATTTAAAAGCGAGTAATATTTTGTTGGATGAAAACATGAACCCAAAAATATCAGACTTTGGCTTGGCCAGGATATTTGGTGGGAACCAGAATGAAGCCAATACAAACAGAGTAGTCGGTACATAGTAAGTATACTTTGATTTTGCTTGTATTTTGAGTCATCCACTTGTAAATTCTTACTTGGACCAGGCTAATCTTAATATAACTCTGCTGCAGTGGTTATATGGCCCCTGAATATGCAATGGAAGGTCTGTTTTCAGTAAAATCTGATGTATATAGTTTTGGTGTATTACTACTAGAGATTTTGAGTGGCCGCAGAAACACTAGCTTTCGTCACTCAGATGACTCAAGCCTCATAGGATATGTGAGTACCCTATTACACTTTTTTGTATCAATGCAATTTGCATAAATAAGTATTGCCAATTCTTAGCTTTGATGAAATTTCTAACATGTTTAGAAAAACTAGTTTGAAAAAGGTGTGTAAAGTTGCAACATTTTTAATACAAAGTTTATTGAAATGCAAGAAGCTGATGTTTTATGATGGAATGGTGTAGGCATGGCATTTTTGGAATGAACACAAAGCAATGGAGCTTCTTGATCCTTGCATTCGTGATTCTAGTCCTAGAAACAAGGCTTTGAGATGCATACACATAGGGATGCTATGTGTGCAAGATTCAGCAGCTCATAGGCCAAACATGTCTGCTGTGGTGTTGTGGCTGGAAAGTGAAGCAACAACTCTTCCCATGCCTACGCAACCTTTGATTACTTCAATGAGGACAACTGACGACAGAGAATTTTACATGGATGGCCTTGATGTTTCAAATGATTTGACAGTCACAATGGTGGTAGGGAGATAGAAATTGATTCCATTCCCTTTCGGTGTCAGTTTTGTTTGCACTTCGATCTCTTTCACCCTTCACAAGTACATGCATAGGGCTCATATTGTTTTACTTTTCCCTTATGGCCATGGTGAAATTAAACTATACTATACACTTGATATTGAATTCACATTTGTATATATCAATTTGTATTTTGTGAATTCAGAGAATTGTGATTTGTTACCTGACAAATAGAAAGAAAAAGGACTAGGATCACGTTTTAGGCAAGTATGCAACATAAAAAATTTAAACTAGTTTCACATCATAAAAAAGAAAATTTCAATTTGAGTTTGTCGACTTCAGGTGCTATCAGTATCATGTTACATGTATGCAGGTGTGGGTAATTTTGTCTTCAGAAAATCTTGGGAGGACAACATTCATGATTCTTGTACGTGCTCCACATGCACAGAATAATTCCGGAATTCAACAAACTAACTTTTTCTTTTACACGTGATTTGTCCATTATTTTCAAATTCAGGAATTACTTTAGTCGCTAGATAAAATATATTTTCAGCAATTAAATTTCACAGTCCTTTTTTTATATAATTTTAGGATTTGTTTCGACAGGAAAATGTAAATTACAAAGAACAAAAAATAGATTTAAAATTGCATATATCACAAAAGCAAAAAAAAATTATTTAACGTACACACTTTTTTTCTTAAAAGAACATGTACACTATTTCTAAAGGTGATATATAAATGCAAACTATTAAACTCCTTAAAAATACACATAAGAGTAACCTACCAACTATTGTAAACTTTAGTCCCAAAAATATGAAAGTAGATCAGTGTCTTTAATTATAATTCTTCTTGTACGATTTCGTTTATTGATTTTTAGGGTAATTAAATTACACTTACATATCTTGAGATTTAATAAAAGATATAGTACTCCTTTATTTTTTTTTTCACTGCACACAAATCTTCTTTAATTTATAGGTTAAATTAATTTTTTGTCACTTAATTTATTTCTTGGGTTCAATTTAGTCCCTTTCTTTTAAAAATATTTTCTTATCAACACAAATATTTTTTTTATTTTCTTACAAAATTATATTAAGTTAAGGAAAGTCAAATTAATCTAAAAAAGGATATTGGATAAAATATCATTAAACTTCAAAAAATATAAGTGGAGTTTATCCTAATTTTATCCAACGGGGGTAGATTTTATCAATTAAATATCATTAAAAAAATATCATTTTTATTTATTTCTATCAAAATTAAAACACTTGAAAAAAACACGGGAAAATATATTTCACTCTTCTATCAGTATCCTTCTTTTCTCTAATGCCTTATTAGACATTTGAAGGACTCGAATTAATGATTTGTTCCCCTCTCTATCAAGCATATTAATGAACTTCCAGTCACTTTCTTTGAAGATCATCTATCGGATGGATCTTCCTTGCAAATTCCATGTTTTTAAAATTTCCTACCCCATCATTGTCAAGTTTCAACTACTTTTCGTCATTAGGATCTACAAACAAAATGAGTCTAGAAACAAATAGTACTCTTATTTAATGAATTTGAATTATGTAAACATCAAAACATAAATAGCATTAAAAAAAATCAAAATACAAATGTTTTGTCCACAAACAAGAGCTATTTAATGAATTTGAATTACGGAAACTGGTCAATAATAAACCATAACTTCGTTGCCAGAATTTAGTCAATGTTTAATTGAGCAACTTTAGTGTAAGATCTTGAGCAATGATCTTGAATTAAAAATCTGATTTTCACTAGATCTCCCACTAAAGGAGATAGAGAGATCTCTAACATGGAGAATGATGAGTTCTTATAAAATAATCCTTAAGATCTACACATTATTCAAAAAAGAATAATTTTTTTTCTTTTTTCTCTCTCTTTTAATATATCAAAATGAGATCTACCACTAAAGAATAAAATAAAAGAAATATTAAGAAATCTTAAATCCTACTTGATACTATAAAATTTACTAAAAAGTGATCTAAGATCCTAATTTAGAATCTACCATTAAAATGTTCTAAAACTTTCCTGTCATAATTACTTTTTTTTTTAATTGAAGGAGAAAACCCCCCACAACAAAAGTAAACTAGAAGTCCCACGGGGACGCGGTAGCCGTTACATGCCAGAACAGCACAAGAAAGAAAAGCTGGGACAGAATCAAAAACATCATTCTGTCCATTTAAGGAAAAAGCATAATTAGCTAAGTAATCAGCTACTTAATTTTCCTCTCTTAAAGTATGACACCAAGAAATTGCTAACTATAAATAAGTTTATGATCCCACTAATTAGTTCCTTAACTTTTTATATAATTTTGTAAGAAATTAAAAAAATGTGTTAATGAAAAGAATATTTTTTTTATATAAATTAAAGAAGATTTGTGTGGAGTAAAAAAAATAAAGGAGTACTATCAAATCAAATTTTATTAAATTTCAAACGATGTAAGTGCAATCTACCCTACAAATAATAAAAAAAATCTTATAAGAAACATTATAAATTTATAATTAAAAATTAAGTAATTTGACACAAGTGGTTAATATTTTGAAATTAAAATTGAATCATTTAAATAATATTTAAGTTGAATATTCAACAAAAATAATTAATCATATTTCTTTCTCCTGATCAGAAGACTGACAAAAAAATAATTAAAAACACCGTTCAAGTTTCATATTTTTAGGACTAAAGTTTACAATAATTGGTAGTTGGTAGGATATATTTTTTTTTATCAAGAAGTTGGTAGGTTACTCTTGTGTGTATTTTCTAAGGAATTTATTAGTTTACATATTTATATATCAAAGTTACATGTGCGTTAAATAATAAAATTTTACATTCCTGTGTGAATATAATTTTCCATTCCTCCTAATAAGAATATAAATATAAGAAAATATGATAAAAAAGAAATTATAGCATTTTCAGAAATCAATAGTATCAAAAATACTTTTTAAAAACTTACAACAAATATAAAAATATATATTTTCGTCTTCATATTTTCATAAATATATCAAAATCAGTAAAATAAACGCTCCCTAAGAAAAGAAAAGACAAAATATCATCATAAAATGTTACATTCTCATCAAGGCATAAACCATGTTGCCCAATCCTTAGTACAAATGTATATATTAATGGAGGGATTGTCTAATAGAACCTCATAATCAGTTTTTTTTATATAATTCAAATTGATGATTTTATTTATTTATTTCAGTACTTTAAAGATTTTTGTTCCTATTTTAGTCATTAAAGTTATTTTTTTATTTTATTCTATTGTTAAATAATAACATTAAATGATAACATAATAATGATGCAATCATTGTCCGATAAATATTTACAATCTTATATAAGTTGACCATAATCATTTATGAGTGACAATTTTTTTATTTTAAATATATTTAAAATTATTAATTAAACAAAAAAAAATTGACATTTACTAATCCACACACTCTTATTAGTACATGGCAAAAAAAACTTATAAAGAAAATACTATTAATTCATCAAAATGAAAAGGAAGATAATATATATGTTTCAATCACTTTTACTCACGCGGAGCCAGAAATTTTATTGAGAGGAGGCGAACATAAAAAAAATTATATAATAAATAAAAGTACTTCGAAGACAATACAAATCTAATATACAAAAAAAGACAAATAGCAAACCAACAAATTGCAAACATGATGGGTTGATGAACAAATTGACAAAGTCTAATGAGTCTTACTAAAATAATTTATAATTTAAAATCAAACTCAAAGCAATAATATGAAGATAAGAGATAAAGAAGACACAATCAGTTTTAGCTGGAAAACCCAATTGGATAAAAAATCACGACGTCCAAATTGGATAATCAATCCAATGGACAACTTCAGTATGATAATAAATAAGTACCTTTCAATCCTGAAGAAGAGTTAAGAATCAGACTTGTCAAACGCCTCTATATGATCTTATAACAATTCTCTCAATGATGCAAACATAAACTCTCTAAAACTCTAATATTATTTGGAATGAAATACATATTATAAACACAAAAATATGTTTCTATTTATACTAATTTAAGTATATGATTTTAGCCAATTTTTGAATGCAATCCTAAAAATATTCTATCATATTATGCAATACAATCTTAAAGATATTTTATATTATGCAATACAATCTTAAAAATATTTTATCCTATTTTTAAATATAATATTAAAAAATATTCTATCTTATTTTTGAATGCAATCTTAAAAAATATTTTATTTTATTATGTAATATAATCTTAAATATTTCCATGTAATCTTAAAAATATTTTATCTTATTTTTTAATGTAATATTAAAAAATATTATATCCTATAATATTATACAATGTAACTTTTTTTTATTATCAAAATATTTTTTTAATTTTTAATTTTTAATATATATATATATATATAAAATAAATTTTATATTAATAAAATTTTAGGGGGTGACCCACCTAGGTCCCTGTCTCGGCCTCTGCTTTTACTTGAATCTATCATTTTTTATAATAAAAGGTTTAAGTTAATTGAATCCTAAAGGATCACTAAAGATGTTTCTTAAGACTTAAATAATCCTTATAAAGATATTTACGTATTCTCACATCTATAATCCACGTGTTAGTTAAAATAAAATAAATATTTGATGAAACTAAATATATGAATGTTCTGGTAAGTTTATATATATAAAATAATCAATAAATTTCCACGAGTTTGTGACGATTCATGAACAGATGAAAAAGGAAAAGGAGAATAATAATATTAAACATCTAATCAACTTATGCAAGAAGCAGTTGTGAAATCTTTTGGATGGCAAACCATATTCACACTGTTGACAGAGCAAAAACAACGATACAGAAGAGTAAATGGGGTAGCAGAGTAGGATGGTTTCACTTTTCAAATTTGGGAAAATCCTAATTAAAAGGAAGAAACAGCTTAGACCAAGATGCCAATGCCGGGGTCAATTTCCCTTCTTAAATTTCCTCACTACCGTCCACAAAACCAAAAACCGACGAAACCAAACTAATATTTCTCTTCCTAACCAAACACTTCATCAACTCTCTCTCTCTCTCTGTGCAAACAATCATGCTAGGTTTCTTATTCTTCCTCTTTTGCTTCTTTTTGGCATCATCACAACACATCGCAATTTCATTCTCCACAGACAGCTTAACCTCAACACAAATTCTTCTAACCAACCAAACCCTCGTATCACCAAGCCACGTCTTCGCTCTAGGCTTCTTTCCGGGGACCAATTCCACTTGGTACTTAGGCACATGGTACAACAACATCATGGACGACAAAACCGTAGTATGGGTGGCCAACCGAGACAACCCTCTCGAGAACTCCAGTGGTTTTCTAACCATCGGAGAAAACGGAAAAATACTTCTCAGAAATCCATCAAAGGAGAACCCAGTTTGGTCCTCCAACGCAACCAAAGCCAACAACCCCGTGCTTCAGCTTTTGGACACAGGAAACCTAATTCTCAGAGAAGCAAACATAACCGACCCTACAAAGTATCTCTGGCAAAGCTTCGATTACCCAACAGACACACTCTTACCCGGCATGAAAATGGGGTGGAACCTAGACACTGGCGCGGAGAAACACTTAACATCGTGGAAAAACACAGGGAGCGACCCTTCAAGCGGAGATTACTCTTTCAAGATAGACACACGTGGAATACCAGAAATTTTCTTAAGGGATGACCAAAACATTACATACAGAAGTGGCCCTTGGAATGGTGAGAGATTCAGTGGGGTGCCAGAGATGCAACCCGACACAGATTCTATAACGTTTGATTTTTCTTATGATAACCATGGTGTGTACTATTCGTTCTCCATTGGGAACCGTTCGATTTTGTCGAGGCTGGTAGTGACTTCGGGTGGTGAACTTAAGCGTCTTACTTGGGTGCCAAGTAGCAACACTTGGACAACGTTTTGGTACGCACCTAAGGATCAGTGTGACGGCTACAGAGCGTGTGGTCCTTATGGGTTGTGTGACTCCAACGCTTCGCCGGTTTGCACGTGCGTGGGAGGGTTCAGGCCGAGGAACCAGCAGGCGTGGAATTTGAGAGATGGGTCTGATGGGTGTGAGAGGAACACGGATTTGGATTGTGGGAGTGACAAGTTTTTGCATGTCAAGAACGTGAAGCTGCCGGAGACAACCTATGTGTTTGCGAACGGGAGCATGAACCTAAGGGGGTGTCAGGATTTGTGCCGCAGGGATTGTTCTTGCACTGCTTATGCCAACATTCAGATCACAAACGGTGGAAGCGGATGCGTGACGTGGAGTGGTGAACTCGTAGATATGAGGCTGTATCCTGCAGGTGGACAACATCTCTATGTTAGATTGGCAGCTTCTGACGTAGGTACGTGGTCTCTCCCATCTCTCAATTTGGTTCTGTTCTGCTTTCCACTCTTCTCTGTTACTAGCTGCTTCGGAATTATTATCTTTCTAATTTATTAAATGTTATTAATTTTCTTGGTAAATTAAAAAGCTTGAATATATAGATTGACAGTGGAAATTGGACATGCAATAGTAATTGCTGATGAAACAATACAATATGCTAAGGTACCTTGATTGGTTGATAAAATTGATATTGGTTTGTATTTTTTAATTAAATGTTTTGAGGTTTAAATATTAATTGATTCAATTTTTTAATATAAAATCAATTGTATTGAATGGAAATACTTGCATTGTGATAAATTATATCAAAGGAAAATACTGATAAATTGTATTAAAGGGAAATATTCATATTTTTAACAAAAGATTAATTATTATTTTTGATGATGATAAACCAATTTCATGGACAACAAAATAAAATCAAATACGGTGATTATGATTTTAGAATTTTTTGGAATTGACATTACTAGATTAGATTAGACAAGTGTTGAAATTAAGATAATGAGAGTAATTGCTAATTAAAAAAAAGAAAAGAGAATGATAGTAATTACATTTGTGTGATGGAACCGTTGGTTTGGCTAAGAGACAGAGATGTATAGAATACGTTTCCACAAGCTGAATCTCCCGCTAATCCTTCCAAAGTAGGAGTGTATGTATGGCCCGCTTGTCACATTGGAAATTAGAAAATAAAATTTGTAGGCATATCAATCAACAGGAAACATACAAAACTATCTAGTGTAAGTAGTTTTGTTTTCTGTCGATGTGAATATACTAGCTGGGATTTTGATTGGAAAAAAATTGGAGACTTATAGAGACAAAAAAAATTAGTACTTTAGATAACATATTTTGAAATGGAAGGAGTAATTTTTATATACCAACAATAATTATCATTCTAAAGTAATTATGATTCTACATTATTCTTTCTGAACTCTTATTTAAGGGGTTGAGTTCCAAAATAAGAAAATACTATTTCTTTGATAATTATTTTAAGACATAATAATATGTTTTATATACCAATAAGTCCAAATAATATTGGACTTAATCTCCTTAAATAAAATTTTGACTTCAAATCTTATTATTAAAAAAATATTAAGTGAGAAAAATTCCACTAAATCCATCCAGTTAAATTTATTGACAAAAACTAGTGTACTTTCTATATTTTCGACAATTTCTTGGTGCCGCCTAAAGCTGTTTTCACGTATGGTCTGCTTCTAATAAGGAAAAAAAGTGATCTCTGTCTGCAGGTGGAGGCAATCTTTCTGACTTTCGTATATAATCAAATATGAACGCAATTGTAATTTCTTCACTTACCTTTTTCATTCCTTAGGTTGGGTGAGCTAACGGAATAAATACAAATGTTTGATTTTCTCTCTTTTCTTTATTTTAGAAAATGCTTATTCTTATTTTGCACGCCACTTGTTTAAAGAACCGGTTTCAGTATTTGCTGGGCCCACCACTTTTTCATATGGGCCTTACCGAAATGGTGTGTTGTGGGCCGACCTTTTTGATTCGTTCGGTTTTCTATTTGGGTCAGACTAATGCTATATTCTTTTCTCAATCATGATGGTTACATTTACGTTTACATTTATGTTTTTCAACGAGAAACAAAATATCTACATTTTTTCCTGATTTTTTTACATATATAATGTTGTTATATGTAGAAAGTTTAATATGAGATGAAAAGAGAGTAATAATACTATTGGTACACTCTAGAGTCATTATAGTTACATATACTTTGCCCGCATTGATACATTTTTGTTTAAAATTGTTCACAGCAAGACAATGTCATTGACCCAATTGTTGAATTTATTTCACAGCTAGCTAGGTAGCTAAATCTTCCTATTTGTTCATATTTGAATTTGGATCTGGCAAGCAAAATGAATAGGATTACGAAAAGAGTTTGCCCTTGATGAAAGTGGAAAAACGATTCAATTAGTGTCCCGGACCACGCAAAGTTCTTAGGTTGGTAGGATTTTTGTGCGTGTGAACTATGAAATAATGGATAAGGATTTGGTTCATGAATATCCGGCCATCAAGGCATCTGCACAGTGGTGTGACTCATAAAAACATATTTTTATACATTTTGGTCGGAGTAGCCATCATTCCAAAGTTGCATGTCTATATCAAACGGAAGGCTCTATCAAATTCAAAACAGACAAAATTCTCTCATTTTTCTTTGCCCTTTTTGTAAATGTGATTTTCTTTAATAAGAAAAAGCATGATTACAATATAATAATAATAATATGTTTGATTGGTTTCCTTTACTTGGTGCTTGAAGTGAAATTCTATAGCTAATTTGGCACGTTATCTTTTCTGCATAAATTTAATGCAAACGCACTAAAACAGTGAATAATGGTTGCACATTTTTATTATGAGCTTGTAGGTTGCTTCCAAATTGGTTTAAGTGAAAATGTGACATAGAGTTTTTGTCTTGACTATTTTACTTATGATGAATCACCATTTAATTTGTAATTTCTAGTATTAGCACTAGAAAACCTATCTTCTAACAGTTGGAACAAATATTAACTGGATAAGTGTATTAAAAGAAACCTGTGTTTCACAGATGCCATAGCAGGTGGCTCTCACAAGAAAAACCATACAGGTGAGGTTGTAGGAATTACAATTTCTGCAGCTGTAATAATTTTGGGATTGGGTGTCATTTTCTGGAAAAAGAGGAAACTGTTGAGTATATCAAATGTGAAGACAGCCCCTAGAGGTAATGCCCCTCCATATAATGTTAAGTATATGGTAAAAATGTTGTGGTGCTATATGATGAAATGTATTGTCTTGGTTCTTGCCACAAAACCAGGTTCTTTCCGAAGAAGTCAGGATTTGCTAACGAGTGAGAGGATGTTTTCAACTAATAGAGAAAACTCAGGAGAAAGGAACATGGATGACATAGAGTTGCCAATGTTTGATTTTAATACCATAACAATGGCCACAGACAACTTCTCTGAAGCAAATAAACTTGGACAAGGAGGCTTTGGTATTGTATACAGGGTAGGCTTGTGTTTGTAGCTCCCATCATAACTCAAAGTCACAAAAGCACCAATACAGAAACCATACTAATAGGAGTTCTTGTGTGTATATAACAGGGCAGGTTGATGGAAGGCCAAGATATTGCTGTCAAGCGGTTATCAAAAAACTCCGTGCAAGGAGTTGAAGAATTTAAGAATGAGGTCAAGTTAATTGTCAGGCTTCAACACCGAAATCTTGTTCGGCTCTTTGGTTGCTGCATTGAGATGCATGAGAAGTTGCTAGTGTATGAGTACATGGAAAATAGAAGCCTTGATTCCATTTTGTTTGGTAAGTTCTTTTAGCCTGAAAGTTTTTTGTTTGTTGAATGTTAGCTTAATACGGTCTTATTTTTATATTCAAATACTTTATAACAAATAATGTTCCAGACAAAGCCAAAAAACCCATATTGGATTGGAAAAGACGCTTCAACATTATATGTGGCATAGCTAGAGGGCTACTTTATCTGCACCATGATTCCAGATTTAGGATTATCCATAGGGATCTGAAGGCAAGCAACATTCTACTTGATAGTGAAATGAACCCAAAGATATCAGACTTTGGGATGGCTAGACTTTTTGGCACGAATCAGACAGAAGCAAACACATTGAGAGTTGTTGGAACATAGTGAGTACCACAATATAAAAAGAAATTAGTACTCTCTTAAAAGACCAAATATGCTGACTTTATTATTTGTATATTTTTCTAATGTGCAGTGGCTATATGTCCCCTGAATATGCTATGGATGGGAACTTCTCAGTGAAATCTGATGTTTTTAGCTTTGGAGTTCTAGTGCTGGAAATTATAACTGGGAAAAAAAATAGAGGATTCTATTACGCAAATGAAGATATGAATCTTCTAGGGAATGTAAGTGAGAGTGCTTCTTTAATCAGAGTGCTACTTAGTTGATAATAGCATATTCTGTTAATAAACAATTGATGGTACTTTCCTGTTGTAGGCATGGAGGCAGTGGAAAGATGGCAGTGCATTGGAACTCGTTGATTCATCCATTGGCGATTCATGTTCACCAGCTGAAGTTCTTAGATGCATACACGTTGGACTCTTGTGTGTCCAAGAACGTGCAGAAGATAGGCCAACAATGTCTTCAGTGTTGTTGATGCTGAGTAGTGAATCCACAATAATACCACAACCCAGAAACCCTGGGTTTTCCATTGGGAAAAATCCTGCGGAGACCGATTCTTCTTCAAGCAAGAAAGATGAATCATGGAGTGTGAACCAAGTCACAGTCACATTACTAGATGCTAGGTAGTCAAAGAAGCATAACATCACCTAACACATTTGTATATTCCTCAAAACATAAAATATATTCTGTATTCTGTAAATCTTCCTTCATCTGATAGTTGCGGCATCTTTGAGATCTACCTTGATCTTGTTTTTATTTTTTTATCTCAACCTTCTAGTTCATTAGAGAAAAAATATTCTAACTACTCCAAAGTTCAATTGGAAGGTAAGTATAGCTTGATCAAGAATTGTTTCTGCTAAGGATCGAACTTAGTACTACTCAAATGATTCAACCTCAACTTCGATACATTAACTATTTGTTTCCAATCACTTGGTTTCTTAATCTCGTTTTAATGTAATATATGCAAGAGATACCTTTAGTGAAAAGAAGAGCACACTCCTTAGCTTAAGGCTTGAAATTACTTTCAGCCGATAATGTCTAGTTTTGTTATTCACTCATGCGGTTGTTTGTATGTCAAGCAGTGGCAGACTTGGACACTCTTAAACTGAGTCAGGTTTATAATCTAATTGGATTTAATGTTCAGTTTAGTTTTGATATGGCTTACACTTTTGTTGAAATATAAGTGAGGCAAAGTCTCAAATTATATAAGAATGAGAAAATTGAGCAATATATAAGAAAAAAAATTATAAATTTGAGTATTAAAATTTTATGTTAAAATGTAATATTAAATTAATTTATGTGGTTTGCTCAAAGCTATTAAAAAACAGTTACTATTACCAGTGGATGATGTTTTCAGTTAGTATTACCAGTGGACGATGTTTTCATTTCTCAAGAAAAGTCTACTCGCGTTAGTTCACATAATTACATGTACAAGGGCCTTTAACTTTCTCTTTTCCCCTCTAATCTCTTCATCTCTTATCTCTCTCTAATCTCCTTGTTGCCCTATCGTGCCAGTCACTTGCACACATAGTTACGCAAAACAATTGCCCCGCACCACTTACTGTAATGCTTTCTCACTATAAATTTGTGTCTTGTTCTCTTTAATCATTATGTTATTTTGTGTCTCACTGTCGTGGTGGTGGGGGCTTCGCTGTTTCATGGCGGTGAGAACTAAGACGTGGTGGAGGGTAGCGACTAGGTGCTTTCACAGTAAAAAATTGTGTTGTAAATCACAATTCGTGAATTGTGACCTCTCTCGCCCAGCTGGAATCTCAAAATTGAACTATGAACCACCATCGTTGATCCCTCTTTCCATTAGTCCAAAATTGCAACAACTTGGGTAGTTTTATTGTGCTTAATTTCTGAAACCTATCACCTTGTGTGCAGTTTAAGGGTGTTTTCCTGATGCATCCACCAGACCGATTAAATGAATCCCATTCTTGCTGTAATTTGGGTTCGAAGCCTTTCAAACAATCACAGTAAATAGGCATATCCTTAATATTGCAAATACCATTCACCCCACGTGCTCCATAGTAATCACAAAAGTCTTTTCTTGCCTCGTACATCTCAGTCCACTTAAGAACTTTGTTGTCCCATATATATCTTTGAAGAAGTCCGTCATCCCTCATCACAAACCTTGACAATCTATCTCCAGGTTCATCCCAATACAGTGCCTCAGTGCTAGTTACTGAAATTATTGGCCTGAAGGCTGTTATTTTATTAAATATCCAATAATCTGAATTTAAACGAGTGTCATCCCAAATCCCACTTCTGAATGTGATTTTCATTCCCTGGCGGATTACAAACGCAGTAATTTTGTTATGGTCAAAGCTGTAAGTATAGCTTCCAGCAGAAGGGTCATTAGCACTCTTCCAAGAAGTCAAATATCTGTTGAGACCTGAGGTCTTATCCCAACCCAATTTCCAGCCAGGTAACGTTGTAGCTGTTGGATAATCAAAGCTTTGCCATATGTAAGTACCAGAATCACTGCTCTTTCCATCCATCAAGACTAAGTTTCCAGAATCTAGCAGTTTTGCGATGGGTTCTTGAATTGATCTTGATGAATTTGTTGACCATATCCTGTTACCTGCTCCATCAAAAAGTACAATATTACCATCAGCAGCAATGGATAAATTTCCACTCGTGTCATTAAGTGGACTATCTCTGTTTGCTACCCAAACTATGGTTTGAGGCATAATATTCTTGTACCATATCTCTACGTAGCGGCTTTTGGAGTTTCCTGGAGTGAAGAATCCCAGAGAAAAATTTTTCCCAGCAGAAATGAGCTCTTGCCAATCTTTATAATGGAAGATGAAGATGTTGGAGTCAAGACATCAGCTGCATATGACGTTTTCTGAAGGATTGATAGACAACCAAGAGCAAAAATAATGATAACATCTTTCTTCATTCTCACTCTCCTCCTCATCAAATTTGACCTCCAATTTCAGTTACAGACACAAATCTGCACTTGCAGTTTACATCCTATTTTAGATAGAATGGTTTTGACTTCAAAATTCAATAACAAAAGGTTTCTAGTCATATAAGCAATTTCAGTTAATATCTCTTATTATAAAATCCCCCAAGTCAGACCAGGGATGAGGAAGAATGGAAGTGGCACGGTTCAAATTTAATGAGAAGTTTTTTTTTGGAAGGTTTTAATATTGAGATGGTGATTTATCACTTATAAAAAGATGTGACAGGTGAAAACCTTTGTATATTTTAAAAATGAAAGCGTTCTTCTCAGAAAATTCTTAAGGAATAAAATAACTTAGCAATTTGAAACTTTGAATTCTAAAAATCTAATATTGTATCGCTCAGGCAACGTCATATTGATTTGAATATATTAAATTACTACAAAATTAATTTGTTGTTAAAAGACTCTTTTTTTCGTATAATCAAGAGGTATAATTTCCCTTCCACATTTTATTGGTCCATTTTTGGGATAAAATGATACAATTTTACTTCATGTTCAAGTTGAAGTTAGAAACTCAAACCTTAAGATGAGAGAATTGATAGGATGACAAATTCGTACTATGAAAGTGTTCCATTTAACCAAATGTAACAATATGGTGGTATTAATTGTTGTGCAATTCATATCTGTCCTGTTAAGTGGATACCCCCCTCCCAGACTTGAATTTTTTTTAGGTTTCTACTTTCTAGTCATTAGATTAGATCACATCATCACAATAAAATTGCAGTTGAGATTAAAACTCAATTATAAATATTATTATGATTATAATTATTGTTATGGTCATATTATTATTATCAGTCTCCATTGTCAATTATAATAATAATAAAATAATATATTCTTGTGGTACAGTAGTAGCATGGTGGTGTGCAAAGATGGTGACATCAGTGGTGATGATCGTATAAAATTGAATATATATGCCATACTTAATCTCCAACCTGCTATGTCCTTTGTTTATTGAACAGTTTATAAGGTGACTTTGTTTATTGTGTGCAACTCAGCTTACGTTCGTTGGGCCCCTTGAAAGGACGAAACAACGGTGTGTTTGGGCGGTGGCAGTGATGCAATTACACTATTCAACATCAAAACCACATAAGACATTGTGGGCCTGTCATTTGCTCGTTCTTGGACACATATAAGCCTAACATGTCATTCACTAGACAAACCATAGAGGTGAGGTTGTAGGGACTACAACTTCTGCAGCTGTTTTATAATTTTGGGATTTGGTGACTTTTATGGAAGAACAGGGTTTACTTTTGATACGGCTTAATCATGAGTATTGCTATTCCATACGAAGTCATAGTCGCACGAATTGCACAAACCACTACATGTCAATGGCAGGTGCGCAGTTATAATTGAAGTTATAATTGATGGAATACAAGGCACACTAATGTTTTGATAAAAATAACCAATCACCTTCTTTCGTGTATCATTTTACGAAAATGTTTTCGTAGCAATTAGCATTTTCCTAATTTTTTATACGCTCACTCAATATTCGTTGATACTTTATTAATTAATGTTTATACTATTAACAAATAAAATTAAACTAATAAACCTTAAATATGTTTGAGATTCCTCAAATATATTTAAATTTCATAATCTTGAAATGTTTTTTTTGTCTTGTTGAACCCTAAAACTTTAAATTTTTTTATGGAAAATACCTGAAAACTTTTTGCTTTTCGTTCCTAAAATTTCAAAATTTTGATGGAAGACCTTACTATTAATTTTCGTCCAGAACATGATAATGAAGTCACATCATGTGACAAACGCCTGAACTACACTGGTGACGACAATACCTCCTCCTGGCATTTTCCCCATTAGGGAGTATTTTTTTTTATTTATCAATTGGGTAAATTTCAAAAAAAATTTGAATTGAAGGTAAGTCGTGTCATGTGATATGATTCTTTTTTTTTTTTAAAGAAATTTTAGTTGCTAAATTTCGATCACTACTTTCATCTCTAACACTTTTTGTGACAAAATATTATGATTTTTTTATTTACGACCACAATATTATATCGAAAAAGTGTTAAAAACAGAATAACAATCGAAATTTAGACCAAATTAAAAAAAAAAATCATAACACGGGACACAACTTACCCCAATCCAGAATTTTTTTATACTTACCCCAGGTGGTAAATAAAAAAAATTTTGCCCCCTTTTAGAAAAAAAACTCCTCCTCCTTCTACCTTCTTGCCACCCTCACTGGCTTCCTCACCTACCCCTCCTTCCACGACTCCACTGGCACTATCCTACCCCCCTCTCCCCTCCTCGGCTGGTTCTCCGCCCGCCGCCGGTCCCCCCTCCGTCCCTCCATGCGCAAATTCTCCCTCACCTCCTCCCTCTCCTCTGTCCCAATTCTCTTCCCAAATCCAAAAGCCAAACTCAATTTCCACCAAACCCTCTCTTTACCACCGTACATCACCCCTTTAACTGTTGCATGAACCGCCAACCCAAAATTAAACTTGCGTCAGAGCAACCGCAAACTAGTCAACAAACCCAAACTTGGGAGGAAAAAAACCAGATCTGAAAAATCAGGTTGCAGTTATGGTGCGTGGCAAGTTTGGAGAAGAAGCCACGAGCAAAGATGACGAATGCGAGGTCTCGACGGTCCTCTTGTGGTGTGTGGCCTCCATGCACACTATGAACTTGGGCTCGTTGGAGAAGTGGAGGTAGTCACACCCAGCGACGGCGCATGCGACCATAACGGGCTCGCTGTGGAGGCGGAAGGGGCCCAAGCAGTTAATGAGGGGAGGAAGGGAGACAGCATGTAGGGTCTGGGTTTCAAGCTGTTGTTGTTGAGTGGTTGGGGTGGGCTTTCACAAAGGAGGGGCCAGCTTGGACGAAGGTGTTCGGGGTTTTGGCCTTTTGGGGTCGCTCGAGGAGGAGGAAGGATTGGGAAAGAAGGAAGGAAAAAAAAAAGAAAAATGGGTGGAGGCAATTTTTCTTAAAAAAAAATATAAAATTAAAAAAAATTCAGGTGCCACATCATATTATTAAATCATCTGATGTGATTCCGTACATATGGCTAACTTTTTCGATTAACGGATAGACTATCATTTTGGACTGAGAGAGACTAACTAAAATCTCTCACAAAGTTTTAGAGATCCAAAAAATGTAAATATTTTTCAGAGACCAATTTTACGAAATTCAAATATATTTTAGACATCAACATCATATTTACAGAAGAACCAGAAAATAAAGTTATTCTGTAGGGCCTTTTATACTACACCTACAGTCCTCTTTCTTTCATCTAACTATTGTTATCTTTCACAACATATTACCAAACTGTCTAAATGCTTTTTTGACCAACTACTTTTAAAGAAATATTGCAATGGAATCTATAAGTTAGCAACTAATGTCGAGCTTCTAACAATGTTATAGTCATAGCATTGTTACTAAAACTCTCTTTGTCGTTGTACCCACGATACACTAATTTTTCTTCTAAGAAGTCGGGCTTCTTTGGTTGACCTAGTGCAATGCTTTCATTGCTCAACATGAAAACCACAGACGACATAGTTGGTCTATCTTCAGGTAAATTTTGAACACATAAGAGACCAACTTGCAGGCAGCTCAGTAATTCTGATGGAATAGTTGTAAGGTCTAAATTAACATCCATGAATTCCACAGCTCGTTCTTCATTCCATAATCTCCATGCCTAGATATTTTAAGAGAAGGTTAATACTGGTAAAGGTAAACATAGTACAAAGAAAGATCAGAAAGTAGCTTTTATAGCAGAGTCAATATTGCATTGCATGTGGTTGGTTTTGGTTACCTGCCCCAACAGATTATGGTCATGATCTGGATGTTTGACTTCGAAGTTACTACTTTTGGTTCCACTTAATATCTCTAACACTATAACTCCGAAGCTAAATACATCAGACTTCACGGAAAGAAGCCCATTTACTGCATACTCAGGGGACATATAACCACTGCACACATTATCAACAAACAATAAGAGCATGAATCATATTATCTTTTAATAAACTATACTATAAAAAATTTATATTTTCGTAAGTAAATATCAGTTATTCACCATAGGGCTTACATTGTCCCAACAATTTCATTTGTTGTTACTGCAAAATGATCTCCTTCAACAATGCGGGATACACCAAAATCAGAAATTTTGGGGTTCAATTCATTGTCTAGTAGAATGTTACTAGTTTTTAGATCCCTATGAATGATGGTTAGTTTTGAATCTTGATGGAGATAAAGTAGTCCTCGAGCAATCCCCACAATTATATCATATCGTTTCCTCCACTTCAAAATTTTTCCTTGCTTAGGATCTGTGGAAGATTATAAAGAGCTCACTTAGCCATTACAGAACAGGTTACTTAAAGCAAAAGAGTAAATATGCTAGCAGAGCTATTCCAAGTTGCTAGTAAGGGAAATTAGTTTTTACAGTGGTGGTATTACCAAAAATGAAGTGGTCCAAGCTACTATTTGGCATGTATTCATAGACCAACATTCTTTCTTCTCCTTGAGTGCACCCTCCCAAAACACTCACAAGATTACGGTGTTGGAGTTTGGCTACCAATCCAACTTCATTCATAAACTCTGAGATGCCTTGTTTTGAGGTTTTTGATAGCCTTTTCACAGCTATTTCTTGTCCGTGAGCCAATTTACCCTGATTTTAAAGGAAGCCGTTAAATTCATGAGGAAAAATAAAAGCACACTTAATGGAAAAAAAAAAAAAAAGATTTACCCTGTATACTGGGCCAAAACCACCTTCCCCAATCTTGTTCTCAAATGAAAAATTGTTTGTAGCAGCCAGAATAGTATCTATATCAAAAAGAGGTGATGCTTGATCTTCATTATGATTTCTATGACCTGCGACTAGAAGAAACAACTTCCACATTGCTTATAACTATCACAGACACCATTTTCTTGGTAATTTATCAAATATAAACTTACTCAACCATTGCATGCATATATTATATACTTTTTAGTCTGATAATAATTTGGTTCTACCGCTCTAACTAAACTTTGAAACACCAAAAAATAATGAGAAACATCACTGAGCTTGCTTGATCTGTCGATCATCTGAGTTCTAGGCTGAATTTATGAACGTCAACCTTGAAATGAATATGTTGTTTCTCACAGTAAACTATAGCTATTAATGCAATTTATTTTCTCTTCTTCTCAAATATACATGTCCTAGACCACAAAGATATGAAAAGTCTCTTGGATGGAAGAATCAAAGTTGAGAACAATTCTTAATATAAACAAACAAGTTGAACTGCTTAAGAATCTTACCCAAATCAGTAGTGGTCCTCCTCCGTTTTATATACTTAATAGAAAGGTAGAAAATAATACACAAAAGCAGCAGTGCCAAAGACGATGCCGAAATAATCAGTGCTATCTTTCTGCTTTTACTAGCATTCGTAGTGGACTCTTCACAAGAACAAAGCAGATGAGAAAGTTTAGCGCACATATCTCTTCAAGAAAATGCAGATGTAAGCATAGAAGAAAACTTAATCAAGTATACATTTTATTAAAATGCAAATGAATGAATAATTTGTCTCTTAACTACATGTTATTGTTGTTTGCCTGGAATTAGGCATGTAAAAAAAACAGTTCCGATTAAGAGACCTGAAAGGGATGACAGACTTCTAAATTCTATCTTATTCATTCATACTGAGATGGAGACATATTAAGAAGGTAACACTACATGCCATATTAAAGCAGAACCCATTCATACCTATTTCTGAAGCAGCTAACCTTACATAAAGATCAAGTTGTCCAACTGCATCCTCTTCAGTTATAAGCAGCCTAATGTCAATCAAGTTCCCAAACCAAAGCAAGCAACCGTGAGGCCCTTCATTCACAGCAGAATTTGCATACGCCGTGCAGGAACAGTTCTTCAAGCACTCCACATGGCATTCTTCAAGACTCATGCTATTATTAGTCCAAAATTGTAACAACATGGGTAGTTTTACCCAGCTTAATTTCTGAAACCTATCACCTTCTGTGCAATTTAAGGGTGTTCTTCTGATGCACCCACCAGACCAATTAAATGAATCCCATTCTTCCTGTGAATTTGGTATGAAGCCTTTCAAGCAATCACAGTAAGCGGGCAAATCCTTAATATTGCAAATACCATTCGCCCCACATGCTCCATAGGTATCACAAAAGTCTTTCCTTGCCTCATACATCTGAGTCCACTTAAGAATTTTGTTGTCCCAAATATATCTTTGAAGTAATCCATCATCCCTCATCACAAACCTTGACAATCTATCTCCGGGTTTATCCCAATACACTGCCTCATTTCTAGTTACTGAAAGCTGCGGTTTGAAGGCTGTAATTTCATTAAATGATAACCAATCATCTGAATTAAAACGGATCCCATCCCAAATTCCACTTCTGAATGTGATGTTCATTCCCTGGCGGATTACCAACTCAGGAAATTCTTTCAGATCAAATCTGTAGGTAAAGTTTCCAGGAGAGGGGTCATTAGCACTCTTCCAAGAAGTCAAATATCTATTGAGACCTGAGGTCTTATCCCAACCCAACTTCAAGCCGGGTAACATTGTATCTGTTGGATAATCAAAGCTTTGCCATATGTAACTATCAGAATCACTGTTCTTTCCATCCATCAACACCAAGTTTCCCGAATCCAACAGCTTTGCAATTGGTTCTTGAATTGGTCTGGATGAATTTGTAAACCATATTCTGTTACCTGCTCCATCAAAAAGTACAATATTCCCATCAGCAGCCACGGTTAAATTTCCACTCGTGTCATTAAGTGGACTATCTCTGTTTGCTACCCAAACTATGGTTTGAGGCATAATATTCTTGTACCATATCCCAACATAGCGGCTTTTGGAGGTTCCTGGAGTGAAGAATCCAAGAGAAAAATTATGTCCAGCAGAAGTGAGTTCTTGGCCACCTTTAATGGAAGATGTTGGAGTCAAGACATCAGCTGCATATGACGTTTTCTGAAGGATTGATAGACAACCAAGAGCAAAAATAATGATAACAACTTTCTTCATTCTCACTCTCCTCCTCGTCAAATTCGACAGCCAATTTCAGTTACATCAATTCTGCACTTGCATTTTACATCCTAACATTATAATAAGTGATGGGCTTTGACTTCTGAATAAAATATAAGTCTTCTAGTCATATATAATATAAGCAATTTCTGTCAGTGGTCTTATTATATATTCCACTACATAGGACAGACCAGGGATAGATAGGAAAGAATGAAAGTGACACGGTTCAAACAGCGAGCAGTTTGGCTATTGTTAGAAGATTTTAATATTCAGAGCCCTTCAATGGTGATTTGCCCGTAATGTGAAAGGATGTGACAGGTGAACACCTTTGTAAATTTTCAAAGAAAACGTCCTTCTCTGAATATTGTACTGCTCGGTCAAAACCAAACCGGTGTTTTTTTTTGACCGAGTATCCTCTCTCAAAAGTAATATTGTTTGTGATAGGTTGGATGAAAGTGGACACATCTCTCAATTTGAATAGCAAAAAGGGGTATACATGGCAACTCCCGCATCCAAATCTCAGCTTCTTAAAATCATTTTTTTTCAATTAAACTCGGGCCAAGTCAAATGATCTACAAAGCCCAAGACAAATGATGAGGGGTTCAAATCATGAGCAGACCCGAAGAAAAAAAAAAACTGCCAGGGAGGATCAGTCATCAAAACAACGTTAATTAATTTATTTTCTAGGTTGCTTGGTAACAGGAAAATGTGTATTTTGTATGTTTCTGTTCTTTGCATTAATTTGTTTTTTCAATATTGCTATCTTGTTAGCACTTAGTGTGCGTGTTTGATCTATTATTGTTCATATGTTATGCACTGTTGTAAGTTGTAACACTCTGATTAGCATCATGTATGCTTGTTTAAGTGCCGTTAGACATTTTTAGTGAATAAAAGAGATGGAAAGCAGCGGATTGATGGCATAGGGGTTTGAGTTCATCCAAGTTTTGCTCGTACTATTAATTACAAGCAGATGGAATTACATCAAGTTTTTTCACTTCACTCTCTGCATGGACAAAAGAAAGTAATATATTATCCCCAAGACAACGTCACATCATACATCCTTATTAGTTTACATTAACATCAAGATTAACATCAATAATATTTTAATTTAAATTAATTGGAATCGAAAATGGATGAATTTAATAATAAATATAAAGAGAATGAAAAAAATAATAATAAAATTAAAAAATAAGATAAAAAAAAGAAAGAAGAAATAAGGAGGGGATGATGAAGAGGAAAAAGATTAAAAAAAGATCATCCCTATTTATATTTCATAACATTAAGTTTTGTTTAACTACTTTTCCCAAAATAAGTTTCAATTTATTCATCTCTTTCTTTTCATCGAATATCTTTATTTTTTATTTTATTTATCTTTGTATAATCATACATATATTTTTAATATTTTCATTTTTGTTATACCTATTTTATATTTATATTGTTTATGTTAACTAACATTTAACTTCATATAACATTACATGTTTTACGGTTACGTTTAATATATAAAATATTTGACTTATACCATTAAAACTCTAGTTCAATATTCCCAAATTTTTTACGTTTTGGGCACTACCTACAAAAGTTAATTAGTGGAAAATATAGATTCTAGATACATGCAGATCGAGAAAGGGAGACACCTGAAAAAAAAATAGAAACAAACAAGTTTTAAATGTGGGATAAGGATATCGAGACTTACAATATTCTATTATTTAGGAACCAATGGATGGTTATATATTTCTTTATTGGCTGAGTTTGGTAAAAAAGTCTTGAGTGTTTCTTCCTCCACATTTCCAAAATTGCTGTTCGTGTTTTTGCAAGGTTTTTTTTTTTTAAGTTAAAATATATTTTAAAAAATAATGGTATATACAGGTATCAAACTTGTGACCTTCATATTCATATTACTAATATAATACTCCAACCAACTGAGCTAATAGACCAATTATATTAAAAATTAATTAATATTGATATATATATATATATATATATATCACTAAATTTATTTAATTTTAAATAATTTATTATATTAAAATTATATGTGTATTAAATATACATTAAAAAATTTAGTGTTATATGTATTAACATTAATTATTTTTTTAATATAATTGAGTTATTAATTTATAATTTAATTTAATATTTTTTAATTTACCTAGAGTCTCTGCAGTTCCTTTCACTTGACATGTTACGTTAAAATTTTGTACAATTTAGTTATCCAGCATGATTAAAGATCTGCAATGCGTCGAATAAGATGAATTTGTGGTAACAAATTGCAAACTTTGCCCCATCTTTCCTCCTTGTTCTTGGTGTAGCTCCAATGTTGTCTCAACAATAAAAGGTTGGCATTGTTGGGTCAGATGACCAAAAGTTGACGTTACATGAGATATTGACATAAAATTAAGTCTACAATATTTCATGGTAATTTTATATAGATGTATTTAACATTAAAATTTTGCACATTTTCACTGTATTAAATTTGAATTTACAGATATACTTACAGTTATCCACCAACGGAATTCCCATATCAAGAGGTTCAAACTCACGATCTGGTACGATATAGACCCGATTTCTTACCAATTAGATACACAAGTTCAAACCTCTTACTGATTTGCTTGAATCAAAAATTAATTTATGAATACTTTAAAAGTTCAAACATCAAACAATCATGAAGCTTTGAAATACATAAAATCATACAACATGAATTTCTAACAGTTGCACGATGGGTTAAAAAACACAGAACATTTCATCTGACCTTTCAAAAAGAAAACAGGCCCCTCAAGGTACACCTGCTCCCAATTGTAGAATTCTTTTGCTGAATTTAACTGGCCAATTAAATTTACAGAGTGATCAACATAAGATTTTGGTAACAGCTATCGATTAAAGAACCAAAGTTTTCATTTATAAGTAGTAACGTGAAAGGATCAAATTACTCATGGAGAAAACAGAGTTCACCCTATTATTTCTTGTTACTTTTTGTTATTTGCTATCATTGTTTCCTACAGCTTTGGTAGCAGAGGATGCAACAACACCGCCACAAACCATCAGTGGCAACCAGTCACTAGTCTCACCTTCCCAAAATTTTGAACTGGGTTTCTTCAGTCCTGGCAATTCCACTCACATCTATCTTGGAATATGGTGCAAGCGTATCCCAAAACAGACAGTTATTTGGGTTGCAAATAGAGACAAACCGTTAGTTAACTCTGGTGGCTCCTTAACATTCAGAAATGATGGCAATCTCATCCTTCTCAGCCACACAGGAAGAGTTGTATGGTCTTCAAACTCATCTGGACCTGCAAGAAACCCTGTAGCACATCTTCTAGACTATGGAAACTTTGTGTTGAAGGAATATGGAAATGAGGAATATTTGTGGGAGAGTTTTGATTATCCATCTGACACATTGATACCAGGAATGAAGCTTGGTTGGAACTTCAAAACTGGCTTGAACCGACATTTGACTTCCTGGAAAAGCTCTTCTGATCCTTCTTCAGGAGAATACACCTACGGTGTGGATCCATGGGGCATTCCTCAGCTTTTTCTTCTCAAGGGAAACAAGAAGGTCTTCAGAAGTGGACCATGGTATGGGCAGCAATTCAAAGGTGACCCGGTTCTCAGTGCAAATCCAGTTTTCAAACCATTTTTGTTTTTTATTCTAATTAGGTATCTTATTCTTATGAGACCAAAGACACCATCATTTCAAGATTTGTGCTGAGTCAGTCTGGTTTGATTTAGCATTTTTCATGGAATGATTATCATTCCAATTGGTTCTCTGAATTCTCAGCTCAAGGGGACCGTTGTGATGATTATGGCCTTTGTGGTGCTTATGGTTCTTGTAACATCAAAAGCTCCCCTATATGCAAGTGTTTGAAGGTTTTTGAGCCTAAGCTTCCGCAAGAATGGGAAAGGTCTGAGTGGTCGGGTGGATGTGTTAGGAAAAACTCACCGGTATGCATCAATGGAGACTCATTTAAGCAGTTTACAGGAATGAAACTGCCAGATGCTGCTGAGTTTCATACAAACTACAGCATCAGCATTGATCACTGTGAGGCAGAATGCTCCATGAATTGCTCTTGTGTTGCTTATGCCAAACTAGATGTAAATGCAAGCGGCAAAGGCTGTATTGCATGGTTTGGGGATTTATTTGATATAAGAGAGGTTTCGGTGAATTGACAAGATTTCTACGTGAGAGTTCCAGCTTCAGAAGTAGGTAAGGAGATGAAAGGTATATGCTCCCAATCCATGTCATGTTTTAGTCCGATTCTAGCCGTCTTCAGAAATATGGCTCACTTGTTTTTGAGTAAGCCAACTAATACTGTTTTAGTACAATAGTTTATTTATAATATTAAAGATTCTTTGTTTCTCTATAGTAAATGCCTTTTTGATTTTTCTTAAAATACGTTTATATATATGTTGTAAATTTTCTCTTTATTTGTGGTGTTAGGTTCAAATGTTGATACTGTTTCCTGTGACTGCATTTTGTAACTTCAGCAATTATTTTATCAGCATTATGGTTGATAATTAAAAAATGCAGAAGAAAAAGAGGTAAATATATCTTGTAGTTATAGTATGAGAGATCTGTTGTACTTTTTAAACCCTAGTGTCCATTTATTAGATTACTGATTAATCCTTGGCTCTTTGCCTCTGTGAGCAGCCAAAGAGACAGATAGTCAGTTTAGTGTTGGCAGAGCTAGGAGTGAAAGAAATGAATTTGAACTCCCATTGTTTGAGATTGCCATAACTGAAGCCGCAACCGAGAATTTCTCTATTTACAATAAGGTTGGAGAAGGTGGATTTGGTCCTGTATACAAAGTAAATTACTCTCTTTATAGTTAATTATAAAGAAAATGGTATTTCAAACAATGCCACATACTAGTCTCTATCACTGGTCCTGCAGATTGGACAGTAGGAAAATACTCATTTTAACCCATTTAATCAATGAACTCTATCATTTCTTTAGTCTAGGTATGACTTTAACACCCGAGATATCCAAATACTCTTCAAAATATTATTATGCTTTTTAAATATAAAAAATTAACTTTTCTGATAAAACTTATTGCAATCTTCTAATAGTTTGTCAGTCCAAATATTCAGAGTTACAGCCAAACCTTCCACTTACCAGGCATACAATTTTGACAATTCCGTTTTTCTGCAAGAAAAGCTATTTGCCCTCTCAGTTTTACGATAACAGTCATAATATCTTGTTTCTGTTGGATTTTGTAGGGTCTACTTCCTTCAGGACAGGAAATAGCAGTAAAAAGGCTGTCAGAGAATGCTAGACAAGGCCTGAAGGAGTTTAAGAATGAGGTTATTTTGATCTCCCAACTTCAGCATCAAAATCATGTCAAGCTTCTGGGTTCTTGCATTCATGTAAAAGATAAAATGTTAGTCTATGAATTCATGCCAAACAGAAGATTGGACTCCTTATTATTCGGTTGGCCTCTTAAGTATTCCACATTCACATCCATGCTTAGAAACACATAGTTTGAGCAAACATATCTCACTTGACCATAAAATACTGCATAACACAAGTAATATTTTGAATCAGATGAAACCAAGCGTTCTGTTCTCAGTTGGCAAGAGAGGCTAGACATAATTATTGGCATTGCTAGGGGACTTCTCTACCTTCACACTGATTCAAGACTGAGAATAATCCATAGAGACCTAAAAGCAAACAATGTTCTTTTAGATGGTGAAATGAACCCAAAAATTTCTGACTTTGGATTGGCAAGAATGTTTGGTGGTGATCAAACTGAAGCAAAGACCAAGAGAGTAGTGGGAACCTAATAAGCACAAAGACACGTAACTTTCCACAATTTTTCTGTACTTAACTGCTAAAACTATTTGCAATTGTTACAGTGGATATATGTCGCCTGAGTATGCAATAGATGGACACTTCTCTTTCAAATCGGATGTTTCTGGGGTTTTACTCTTGGAGCTGTTGAGTGGCAAGAAAAACAAAGGATTTATTCACCCAGATCACAAACTGAATCTCCTAGGCCATGTTAGTATATTGGTCCATATGTATCTTTTGATATCTTAGTTTATCTGATGACTGATATATACATTCAGCTTTCCAATTTATAATCCCATTAAATGAAGGGACATGCATTATGTGCTAGGCATGGAAGCTATGGAATGAAGATAGGGCCTCGGAGCTGATGGATCCATAGTTTGAAAATCATTTTGCTACAGCTGCAGCTCTAAGGTGTATTCAAGTGGGTCTGTCATGCGTTCAACAGCACCCAGAAGATAGGCCAACAATGTCATCAGAGCTTTTGATGTTGGACAGTGAGAGTGTCGTGGTCCCCCAACCTGGAAGGCCAGGATTATATTCCGAGTGATTTTCTGAGACAAATTCATCATCACGTGGTGGACTGAATTCTGGTTCCAATGACATAACTGTTTCTTTACTAGAGGGTCGTTGACTAATGATACCTTCACTTTGGGAGCATGTCTCTGCAATTAACCGGTGGAAGATAAATATGCATGGAATTCTGTATTCTGTATTCTGATTCAAAATCAAGCAGATACTGTGAATCAACATGCGTAGACTTGTTTTTGTTGTAGGCTCTGTGATGAGAATGTTACTATTTTTCTTTTTGGCCAAGTGTATGATCAGACACATTAGTTACGCAAACTCATTCTCAAGACAAGTAATTAATTGGTTCATCATTCCCTCCCAAACGTAATATAACAAGTAACACCCTTAAAGCGACACACATCTGTTCAACTCTTCTACAAATGTATTGTTAGAGGTTTAGCAAACCCTTTTCTTTTTACAAATTAAAACTTTAATCATCCCTATTAGTGTTAGTTAACCTGTTACAGTTAGTATCAGTGCCCATTATAGGATGATGCTGCCCTTTATAGGAGGTTAATTGGAAGACTCGTGTACACCTCACAAATTCAAGAGCGGATATCACTTATACTGTCAGCTCCTCGGAAGCCACATTTGCAGCTATTCAGCACTTGCTTCAGTATCTCAAGATGTCTCATCCAAACTTCTAGCAGCTACTGTTTTTCAGCCTCTCATATTCAATCTTGGAACTTTAGACCTGTACTATGGGCCGAAAATGGATATTGACACCAAGTGATCCAAGAATTGCATAGGGTCGTTGCATCCCCAATGAGGAACCTTGTTAGTTTCCAAGGCGTACTTCATCAAAACAAAAATAACACAACACAAAAGGAGAAGAAGAACAAATAGAATCAAAGTACAAGAGTTAAAATTAAGTAAGAAGGAGCTTTGATTCGCTTAGCACTATTATGTTCAAGATTGAAGGAAAAGTGTCAACGGACTGACAGCAACCCACTTAAAAGATTAGTGTAGGAGTCTGAACCACAAACCAGTTCCATCTATTCAACTAGTCTTAAGTATTATATACCAAATCGTTTAACTACTTGGCGTCAATTCACTTGTATGAACAAATATAATGGCTGGAATACAAATGGCACTACTTGTCATGAATCACTTTGCTGTCCCCTGTGGTAAATACAAACAAATCATTGGCCCGCATTCTTCTTTTCCTTTTTGTTTATAATCCGTCACTAATTATAATTATGATTTTTTAAATTTATTCATATTCTTTAAAAATTAATTAATTTAATTAATCATATTAAATTTATTAATTAATTGTATCCTAATTTTATAGTTACTCTTTTCTTATCTATCTGTCCATTTAATTATTTTTTATTAATGTTTGGAAAGAATAATTAAATAAAAATATATAAATAAAAATAATTAATATATTTAAAAATTGAAAAAAAAAGATAAAAGAATAAATAATTTTTTAAAAAGAATCTCATAATTAATAATTATTGAGGTCCCGGAGTTAGAGGCAGAGATTTCATTTCATTTTCAGGGCATTCTCATCCATTCATGAAATTTTCAATGTCCAAACAATTTACGCTCTTTCATCACTTGATCGATCTTAACATATAAAACAGCTCCGAGTTCATCATTTTCTGCACAGCTGTCTGCCGTGGCTCATGATTGTACGGATACTCACGCCCTTCACTTTGTTGCCTTGTTTGTTACATGACAATCCCAGTCCCTTTCTCTCCTTACTAAATAAATATTATAGCTCAAGATAATGCTCGTCCCACGCTCCTCTTTGCATGGATACCCAACTAGCACTTTTCTAGTATTAATTGCCAGTACCTCCTACTTAATTCTCCACTAACTTGTTTCCATTTCATCGAGAATAGCATTAACCATTTGGCCTGTTCCTGAAATTTGGTGTACACAAAAAATATAGGAAATCTTGATCAGGTGATGAAGGTGAATATAATTTTAAGATTAAATATATTTTTATTCTTAATAAATATTTAATTTTTGTATTTTTAATAAAATAATAATTTTATTTTTTATCCTTGACATTTTTTGTTAGTTCATGATAAACTTGTGAATTTTAATATGTATTTCTTGATGAAATTGTCATTTGTTATTAGTCAGAATTAAAACAAAATTTGTTAATTTGTCATAAAATAAACACAAATTTCGTTAACTTATCAAAGATTAAAATAAAATATCAAAGACTAAAAATAAAATTATTTTTTTATCAGGGATTCAATGTAAAATAAAAATTTATTAAAAATAAATGTAAAAATTAAATATTTATTAGAGATAAAAATATATTTAAACCTATAATTATATATATAATCATAATGATTTTTATACATAGGAGGGAAAGAAATATATGATAGATAAAAATATATAGAGTGTAAGAAGATAGATGAGAGTTGAGAAATAAGATAAATTTTAAAGGTGTTTGATTTGAGAATATTACAGAATACAAAGAGAAAAGAGAAAATTCATTGTTGATAGTAATCATCAATTGTTTAAAAATCGATAATTTTTTTCATTATATACATTTCTAACTGTTTTAAAAATTGTTATACACGCCTTTTGTGAACCAATTTGCATCTTTCTCTCCTCTATTTCTCTACTACTTCCTTAATTACCAAACAGACTAGTAAGGTTCCGAAGATTCTCTTAGACCAGGATCAATAAGAAAGTTTGGGAGAAAATAAAACATGATGTGAAGTTAGATTGCTTTACGATCTAACAAGAAAGTACTTTTGCAGAAAAAGTAAAAGATTTAATCTTATCATCTACATCATATCATAGAATTTAATTACTGTCTAGTGCCCATTGAGATTACAAGCTGTAGTATGAAGAATCATCATTACGGGAAGCTTGCGTGGTACTTTGATGCTGAGTCATACTTCGATCAGTATGACCATTCCCCATTTTTGGAGCTCTTTCTAGATGCATGGAAAATGTCATTTTCAATCTAGACACATTCTTGACCATATTAACGGTATTCTTTGCATGTTACTTGATACTGATACGTAAAACTATACCAGTGGAAACAAACGTTCCAACACTTGAGATGAAACGGATTCCTTTTTTACATCAATCAAGCCCTATTGCCCGGGAATAAGGGCATCTCTTTCCTCTTATTCTTTTGCAGTGCTAATAGTATTTTATTGCTTTATTTTATTTCATTTCATTGATATGTAATTATTTGATTTCATTGGAGTCAGATGATGATGAGTCATATTCTTGAGAAACAATCTTACTTAATTAACCTTGCTAAACCTACCATGATTCGACCAAATTTGTATTTGATAATAGTGAAGAATTTGTATTTGTGAAACTGAAATTACACATAAAAAAAATTATAAAAAAATTGGTAAAATTTGTGAAAAATGACTGGTGTGATGGAGTAAAACACGTGTGAGGACGGAAATCTTCAGCTCACAAATTTGGACTTTTTGAGCCGTTGATGTTGGTGTGTGAAGAATGGAGATTCATAGGTATATATGAGTCGTTTGGCCTCTGGATCAAATGAGTGGTTCATGTTTTTCAAATATATTCTCGTGCGGGTTGTCGGTTGTGTACTTTGTTTCAAATATATGTTTTTTTAGCAGTCTAAAAAAATATGTTGCATATTTTTAATTTGGTTCTTGTATGTAAAAATTTATTAAATCAGTCTATGTGTGTATGAATATTAGCTCTCTATCATCATTAATTCCCTTATGTTCTTAATTTAGTTACTGCATTTTTAATTTAGTCCATACTTACACGGGATCAAATTAAAAATGTGTTAGATAGATATGAATCAAATTAAAAATATACTAGATATGAGAACTAAATTAAAAATATATAAAAAAGTTAACTGATAATGTAACATATTGTTTATAACTCGGTGATCAATTAGTAATCATGTCTTAAAAAATTTGACGAAATAATCCCATATAATTTTTATAAAACTATTTTTAATCCCTTTCCTCCAACCAAGGCTTTCAATACCAATATCCTAAATATTTAAGAACAAATCATTTTTAAATATCTTGCAACACATTTTTATTAATTCTCTATTTTTATTAAACTAATAGAGTATGAAATACATTTTTAGGATTTCGTATATGCGTTTAGTTTAAAGATATTTGATAGTATATATTTTTTATTCAATATATTAAGAGGAGGATAAAACAATTTTGTTATGAATTTGTCCACTGTCCAACAATATTTTTATAAAAAAAGTGAGGAAGGAGAAGAATATTAGTAGTTTTCTGATAAAAGTTGGAGAAACTGAAAAATTAGTCTTAAAAAAATAAAAAGTCTTCGAACTTATAAAAAAATTAATAAAGTAATTCTAAATTTAATGAAAATTAATTTATCATACTTTTTCATAAAAAATTAAATTTATATTTTTTATATTTTAAAAACAACAATTTATAGTACTACCGTACTATTGGGGGGAACAAATTTAGCTATTTAGCTTATTGTATTTGCAGCGGAATCATAGGCCCAAGAAGAAAACAGAAGAGAAGAATGGTGGTATGAATATGATTGACGAAACCTCGTAGTAAGCATTTTTTGGAAACGAAACCTCGTAGTAAGCATTTTGGAAACGAAATCTCGTAAGTAAACTCTTCTCACTAGACACTAACAAACAATGGCGGCTGAGGCTCAGCTTGACCACTTCAAGTGTCCAATTTCCCTCGAAATCATGTCCGACCCCGTCATCCTCTCTTCCGGCCACACCTTCGACCGCTCCTCCATCCAGCGCTGGCTGAACGCCGGCCACCGCACTTGCCCAATTACCAAACTACCCCTCCCTGAACACTCCTCCCTCATCCCCAACCACGCCCTCCGAAGCCTAATCTCCAACTACGCCCCCATCAACCCTCAACAACAACAACACCCCCAAACCCTAATCTCCACCCTCACCTCTCTCTCCTCTCCTCTCCCCTCTAAACTCGACGCGCTCCACCACCTCACGCGCCTCTCTCACTCCGACTCCCTCTTCCGCCTCCGCCTCTTCAACTCCCCCGCCCTAGTCCCTGCCCTCTTAACCTGCCTCCAACACATCTCCGTCGACCTCCGCCACCGCGCCCTCTCCCTCCTCCTCCACCTCTCCCTCGACGACGATGCCAAGGTTGGCCTCGTCGCCGAGGGCCTCCTCTCCCCTCTCATCACTCTCCTCCTCTCTGCCGCCCCCTCCGACTGCCGCGCCCTCGCCGCCACCCTCCTCACCAGCCTCGCCGTCCTCCACGTCAACAAGGCCACCATCGGAGCCTTCCCCGGCTCCATTCACGCCCTCGTCTCACTCCTCCGCGACGGTAAAGGCAGAGAAAGAAAAGAAGCCGCCACCGCGCTCTACGCCGTCTGCTCCTTCCCCGACAACCGCCGTAGAGCGGTAGAGTGCGGCGCCGTTCCTATTCTGCTTCGGAGCGCCGATTCCGGGCTTGAGAGGAGCGTTGAGGTTATTGGGGTTTTGGCGAAGTGTAAAGAGGGGAGGGAACACATGGAACGATTTCGCGGGTGTGTGCAGATTCTTACGCGCGTGTTGAGGAATGGAAGCTCCAGAGGAGTTCAGTATGCTCTTATGGCTCTCTATTCTCTCTGTTGTCACAGTGAAGAAACTGTTGTCGAGGCTTTACGAAATGGGGTTTTGGATATTTGTCAAGGCTTGGTCGAGGATGATAATGCCAAGGTCAAGAGGAATTCGTCGTGTTTGGTTCAGCTTCTCCGTGGGAACACCCATCGCTTGAGTTAGTTGAGTTTGGATATTAGTTCGATTCGTGGTTTTAAATTGTGATACGCAACATCAAGCTATTTTGACACTCCTCAAAAGTATCACGACTGCAATTGTGATCGCATTAGTCACATTTTCATGCAATTGTCCGCAATGTAAAGGTTTTCTAGCTCTACGCGATCACAACCGCAATTTAAACACATGGTTGGATTCATTCAGCAAAACCAATCCAACACTCATCTAGCTTCCACTTTATCTATTGAAAAAGTGTATAACTTTCATCCCATATCAAAAACATCTTTAATGGGGTGGAATTGAAATTGGCATGGAGAAAGGTCAGTTTTGATGTCCTCTGTGGAGGTGAGTTGAGTTTTTTTTTTTTTTTTTAATTCTATATTGATGGATAGTTACCTCCTGAACAAAATGAAAGATCAATTTTTTGTTGATATGCCATATAGTGTTCTTTTGTATGTTGTACATTGGAAATAAAAATTGGACTGTAATGCCTCCTTCCTGTCTGAAAACTTCTCTTGGAATCCAAGCAGCTATTGCAATACTGGGTTAACACTTCAATGAAGCAACTGATAACATCTTGCCTTCCGCCACGTTATGTCACTCCAAGCGTACATTGGAGGAGGGCCACATCACAATAACTTACTTCAGAATATGCAATTTAAGTATTTAAAATTTTTCAGGCAGAGCTTTTGAAATCAAGCTTTCCTTAATCTATATAATTAATAATAAATCTATGGCTGAAATATATTCCTTAATCCTAATGTATGAAATTTTAGAAATCATTGCTTATAATTAGTGCTCAGTTCAATAATTATTTAGACAACAAATAATAGTGTTGGCCGCCAATTAATGGGCCAAAAGTATTTTAGATACCACGATGGATGTAATTAAATAGTCCAGTTTCTATGAAAATTTTGACCAAAGAATCTTTTGAAAAGCTATAAACAACAGAATTGAAAATGTTCAAAGTGTCATGAATAGCATCATCCTTCTCTATTGATTATCTTCTCTTCCAGACTTGTACTATGACTTGGAACTGAACATCAAACGTTGCAGGAGAGTTTTTTACCCTTTAATAGACTGCCATTGACCCATTGTACTGTACTCTTAATATCTAATAATAAAAATGATGTGACACCTTTGCTATTTGACATCAGAATAATAGAAAAAAATAAAAGTACAGTAGATGATATGATATAACAAGATATATAGAGAGAAATAATAAATATTGATGAGATGTTTGTAATTAAAGAGTGTCCAAATATCATTGTTGGTATCATAACTGTCTGTTTGAATGGTTCTGCCATTGGCAATTTACTGGTTCTGTTTGAATAGACTGCCATTGGCAATTTACTTTCAAATTCAATATGGGGGTGGCCAATTTAAAGGGGAGGGACGAACGGCTGGTGTGTTCTTTGAAGTACTTCTCTCCATTTTCTGAGGGAAAAAACTTGAGTACAATATTTAACTTGTCGAGGTACAATTTTTATTTTAATTGAATAACAGTATCAAAAGCATTTAAAGTATCGTACCTAAGTTTTGTACTCTTCTAAATTCATCACCAGATCCGTTGCACAGGGTGCAGCACACTGAATTGTGTATTATTGCTGCTGCATTTTTATTTCTGTGGATAGGTTTGGTTGACAACTTGGCATGTAGTAGCATAAAAAGCTTCATCCAGATGATTTTATGGTCTTACTAACAAGTCTCTTAAGGACATTGACTAGGAAATTAAAAAAAAGAAAATATTTATTATAAAAATCATAAGAATACACAAAAAAAAGTCATAAATAACAATTTTATACATCTCAATTAAAAATTATCTCTTTTTAATTTTTTAACCAATTTTTTAAGGACATTTGGATAATATTTATCTAATTTTATTGCCTTTATCCATTATCTACTTTAAATAAATGAGCTGTCTAGGAGTTAGGGAAGTGTTGTGAATATTTGGTTTGTACGAAAACATTACTCACTACGGAGTACTGTGGTAGTAGTACAACCACTGAACCACCAGTTTGTTTTTTTCTTGGCCGTTGAAGCTAACCCACCTTGGTTGAGTGGTTTGTGCACGTTACATAGTAAGTGCTAGATGTTGATAATGAATATAAGGTTCAACTTTAGCTTGAGAGACATTTCTTCCTTCTAAACAAAATGTGAATTCTGTAACCAAAAAAAAAAAAAGAAAAACTCGGGATAAGGATTCTATGTCTACTGTAGTATTTTGGCTTCTTCAGTATACTTAACTTAGGATTGAGAACGTGCCTAGGACACAGCAAAATTGTGCAGTTATATATATATAATTTTTCCCATGCTTCTCAGCCTGTTCTTGAAGTTTAAATGCCAGGGTTGATAGAAAATTGCTTCAGGAATTTTTCTTTGATCTCCTTGTATTTATACTACTATATATGCATGCTTCTTTGACTCGGTGAGGCCCTCAAGGAGGTTGTTCGATTTATTATGTCATGTTGAGCCTCTTGTATGTTGCAGAGGCAAGTTGCTAAGTTGTTTGGTCTTGAAATATATACATATTTTCAGTATTCCACTCTGCTTCTGGAGTAGGAACTTCTGCAATGTTTAACTTTTTTTTGAAGTTTCTGTCTCTCTCTTTTAAAGTTATATAAAATTTTTATTTATTAAAAAGTTACTTTTAGTTTTAGATTAATTTTTAAAAGTTTGTTTGGTCTAACTTCATATAAAGAGAAAAACTAAAGAACTTAAAAAAGATAAACCAAATATTTTATATTAGCATATTAGTATTAGATAGCATTGCCTTTCGTGTTTTTATTGGTGGTATTTGGCAGGTAGTTAGCTCACCCTCCACTAAGTTCGTTGAGTCACTGGTTACTTAATGTCAATGCAGAGAACAATAATATAAATGCAAATTTCACTGCTTGCTTTATTAAGGTTGTTGCTAAGCTTGTAACGTTGTCTAGTTTTCTTTACGTTGCTTATTATGACACCCGATTTGTTTTGTCATCACGTTTCTGTTATTCGGGGTGCATTATAGCAATGTGGGGAATACCAATAGCAAAGCCCTTGAACAAATGTTGTACTTCAGCTAGCCCAAGACAAAATAGAGCCCGTCTAAGAGTTGAGTCGAAGCCCTAATATCTGAGTCTTATATGGATGAAAACAAAAGATCTGGAGAACTATTTAGTAGTACATATTAGAGAGAGATTATTTTTAAATGTTTATTCCCTCCCATGCTTAATTTACATTCGTATCACACATTTTCCAAATCCAAATCTCCTTAATAAAAGGAAAAAGGATGCAAAGATAACTCCTAACATTGGTGGTGGCTGCAAAGAACGAGTTTACTGTGTCAACTTCTTAGAACAGAATCTATATATAGCCAGTAATCCGGAACTTAGAATTAGAACATTTGCAGTTATGCGACAAAATTATGTAAACGGTGAACTTAGGAACAAGCTTCTATGATGTTAAAGGCCATGATTTCGGAGTAGAATGTTCAGTGGCCCTTCCACTGATCACTATACAGAAATTTTGAGAGTAAATATGAAAGAGAGAACAAAAGAAAGGAAAGTATCATCATAGAAGACTCATGGGGTTTCCCCATCTCAAGTCAAGCAAGCATTACTCCATTTGTTATGATGGGAACCTGGGCATGCATCAAAAGCCATTAATTAATTACTGTCGCTGGTGTTTATGCATACATGGGTCCCATATCTATGAGAGAAAGGAAGAGAAGACTACAATTCAAACTATTTTTAATGTTTGTAGTATTTATTTTAAAGAAGATAATATTATTTAAAAATAAAGTATTTATAATATAGTACGATTAACTCTTTTAGTGCACACATTTTTTATATATAAAATTCAAATTTGTTCTGGGGTGAACTAGGAGTGTAAAATTGAAGGAAAAACTTCACAAGGGTCTCTCATGGCTAGCCATCAAAGGTGAATGATGGAATTGCTTTTATGCTTCAAGTCCATAATAGGCTTGGGTTGCCTCCCAAGTAACCCTTAATTTTCAACTACTAATAGGCTATCTTAACTAAGAATTTAAAAAATCGATAAATTATATAAATTAGAGAATAAAAAACTTAAAATAAAGCACAAAAAATGTTCAAGTATGACCTAAAAGAATGATAAAATTAATTATACCTGTACCAAACAATATATGCATACAATAATTGAGTGATTAAGTATAAAAATTGTAAAAACACAGCCGGACGGGTGTTATCTAACTTGACTTGTGGATTATAGAAATGAAAATTAGGTGAAACCAATTAAATGGTTATAAACTTTAAACGGCAATCATTCTATTAAAACAAGCTAATTATACGAGACAATTTGGCAGATATGATTGGCTTGATGTTGGGAAAGTGAAGACTTAAGGGAGAAGAAAGAGAGAGGGTAAGAGATTTGAATTCCTTCCAATAAGTTTCCTTATCACAATTACGGGACATATTCAAGTCATAGAAATATATTATAATGATTATGTTTGGTAAGATATTTTAATTAATTTTTAGTTTTTTAATTAATTTAAAATTTTATTTAATTGTTTGATAAATAAATTATTTTTAATAGTTCTTAGTAGTTTTTTTTAAATGTTATTTAAAATAATATTTTTTTTAAAATATTAGTTTCTATTTTTTTATATTTTATATTTTTATTTTCAATGTATTTATTCAATTTTTTAATTATTTTTTAAAATAAATCATAATTTATTATTTTTATTATTATTTTACACTTTTCAATAATTTTAATCATTAATTTTATTAAATATTTATAATTTAATAAGTTAATTTTTTAATTTCTAACTTTTAATTATATTATTTTCAGTCTTCAACCAACTTTCAACTATTTTAGCCAATAGCGAATGGTGCAATAATAAGAAATTATAAATCATTGTGAAGTAAGAGCGAACATGGACGTGAGTTCAACTACTCCACCGTTTGTATGATGTAAGTTTGATGGTTGACCCACCAATCATGCATCACCCACCACGCCTTGGACTAATCAAAAGATGGAATGGAACTCCCAATAAAATAAAAATAATTGACCAAAGACAATAATGATCAAATAAATGTTATTATTGTACTATAATTATTGCTAAGTTGAAAAATTCGTCGGTATATTCTGGATAAGAGTTTATCATTTCTTGATGAAACATTTTTGCCTGACATACGCCATTCCTATAATAATAATAAGTGACACTATAAGAATAGGTACATTGTCAAGGTTTCATTCATCAACTCCTTTTGGTTTATACAGAGACAGGGAGACAAGACAGAACAGTACAGGTGACTACCAATGGCTACCAAGGTTTACATTGTGTAAGACATTCTAACTTTCCTCTTTTTTTGTCCTACTTTGATGGTTAAGTCTTATTCACTTTACTATTGTATAGTTCATATGAAGTTTTAAATCCTCGTATCCTGGGTCTACTTTACTTTCTCCATATGTAATTAATGATTGATGGAATGGTTTTATTTTATTTTTCTCCTTTGTTGATTGGTTCAGATTATTACTCTTATAATTGTGTTGAGTATTTGTAGATTGATGAATTGGGTAGGAGTGGTGAGTCTTCAGTAGTAGTGGCTTTAGGTTTTAGACTTTTCGTACAGTACGTGTCTTACGAAGAATTTTCACCACAGAAAGTCAACTATGAATGTATGTATTATCTCGTCACTTGCTTATGGCATTTGAAGGAATCAAGGTTTTTTGTATTGACGTAAAATAGCTCCCATAATCCTGAAATCAAATCTGTTTGGAAGTAAGAAGGAATTCATAGCTTTTCAGTTCTTACAATTGCAGCCAAGGAGGAGAAATTTTTGCATAGATATGTTGTTATTCTTTATCCTTTTCTATACCTTCTATGGTTATGGAAAATAGGGGGAGGAAATTGGGAGTAATAAGAAGCCTTTTTTCCTTTCTTTGAATAACATAATAAGGCTTGCAGTTGAAATGTTTAGATTGATTCTTGAACTGTATATTCATTATAAATTGATTTAACGATACCTTTTTTTTATCATATCACTTCAAAAACAAAATATAAAAGCCTCGAGACAGTTTTGACTTTGAAGTTTGGGGAGAAGAGGGGTTTGGGTTTGACAAGGGCAATTGGTGAATTCCATCCTACAGTTTCCCAAAATGAATAAGGGTAAGGGCAATAGTAATGAACGTCGGGTGCAAGCCCCACCCATTTTGACTAGTAGAGTTTCTAAGCTTCTAGCTCCACAGTTTCTAATAATCTTTTATATTGATCAGTATCATAAAACCAATAATAGTATATCATCTGTTCATGGAGTTATAGTTAATGTCTATTGTATTTCTCTATCATTAATCTGATTGGAATTTGCATCGCATGTTTAGTTATTATTCTACATATGGACATGTTGAGAAGCTAGCTAGAGAGATAGAAAAAGGGGCTGCTTCTGTGGAGGGAGTAGAAGCAAAACTGTGGCAGGTTTGTAAACTCTTTTCATTTTCATTCAAACAATATAAGTGCTCAGCTATTTAACCTCTTTTAACAGCGCATAATGTCATCACTTATCACTAACTGATGATATTAATGAACCTTTTAATTTGGTAGAATTATTGATATGTGGAGGAGTTGACAACACTTTTCAATCTTTTCAAGATTGAGGACATGACATGTCACCAAAGTATTCAAAAATTCGAAGTAACTTCTTTAAAATGATTTAGCCATGTTATACCTTTCATATAATTCAGAACAAAGGAATTTCCTTTCTGCACTTAAACAGGTACCTGAAACCTTGCCTGAAGAAGTCCTTGCAAAGTTGGGAGCACCTCCAAAGAGTGATGCTCCAATTATTACTCCCAATGAGCTTCCTGAGGCTGATGGTTTTTTGTTTGGTTTTCCCACGAGGTTTGGTTCTATGGCTGCTCAATTTAAAGCATTTTTCGATGCAACCGGAGGCCTATGGCGTACACAGGCACTAGCAGGAAAGCCTGCAGGTTTCTTCTATAGCACAAGTTCTCAAGGAGGTGGTCAAGAAACTACCCCGTGAGTCACTGAATTCTTACTCAGTCATGAAATATAAAACTAACCTTAGCCAGAGCAAATTTAGTCAGGGTTTGTTTTTTTTATTAAACAGGTTGACATCTATTACTCAGCTTGCTCACCATGGATTGATCTTTGTCCCCATTGGCTACACATTTGGTGGTGGCATGTTTGAGATGGAAAAGGTAAAAGGAGGCTCCCCATATGGTGCAGGAACTTATGCTGGAGATGGCTCAAGGCAGCCTAGTGAGTTAGAATTGGCTCAAGCTTTCTATCAGGGTAAATACTTTGCAGGCATTGCAAAAAAGCTCAAGGGATCTCAATGATTTTTATCCTCCATATATCTCCCACACCATATTCCCTGTGTCCAGTTACTGTATTGTCAAACAGAATGAGATGTTAGAAGCAAAAATAAAATAAAAGTGTAAGAGAATAAAGTAACACTTCATCTACAACTTGTAATGCAGTTTTTACTGCTAATAACAAGAATTTGGTTATTAATACTGGAAACTAGGTGCTAATAAAATTGATCACTATCAGCCATCTAAATATTGTATGCTTTTTGGTAAATTGATTATTTACATAATTTGGCAATAAATTCTCGTTCCTGTCATATTTCAATGAATAAAGTTGGAGGGAATAGTTTATTAGAATGGAAGAAGTTATACATTATTTCTTCTTTGTTGTTCATGATGACTTAGAATCTTTTTATATATCTTCTTGCTTGGTCATCCAGAATAAAGATCAACGTTGACCCACCAAAATGTGCTGTCCATCTAAAAATATTTATTTTTTGTATATCATATAATTAAAGAGGAGGATACAGGATAAAGGGGTACCAATCCCTTACAAGTTTGTTGCTGCATAAACACGTATGCCTCTACGATAGAATCTGCTATCACAAAATATATCCTCCGTCTCCATAAAACACAAACTATTCATAGTTTGTGCACCTTAGAGCAAGAAAAAAGAACATGAGCCACTGTTTCGTCTTGTTGTTGACAAAAAAGAACACAACCAATTATTGTTATGCAACTGAATGTTTCTTTTCTTGAGATTATCCCTAGTTGGCAACCTGAGTATACGTAGTCTCCGTATAAAGATGACAATGTTTTGAGGAATAAACAATTTTCACATAACCGAAAAATGGTGACTTTGAAGAGTATGCAGCTGCAAGCTCTGTAAAGTCTTATATGCCGAGTTAACAGAGTATTCCTCTGACCTTTCTATTGGGCTTCCTCAACTAACTTTGGCTAAATATTCCTCAGCGTATGATTCATATTTTCAACCAAATCTTCTTCATTTCCCTTGAAATCTCGTCCTTCTCCACTTAAAATCCCCAATCCAATCCTCACCAACCCATTTTCCCACTTTTCCGACTACCTCATTCTGCTTTTCTGATATCATAAACAATCTATGGTACTGTTTTGCAAAGCTCTCTTCACGCTAACCAATTGTGTTGTCAAAGTCTTATCTCTCTCTCTTAATTTTGAAACTTTTCATAAACTTTAATAAACAGTAAAATGTGTATTAGAGATCAAGTGTGTTACTACTAAAACGAATATGGATATAGGAAAGAAAGGCAGGTATGCTGACAATAAACAGTATTGGAAAAGGGTCTTTCTCATTGATTAATCATTAGCATTGTACATAGGGATATATATAGGCTAGTTATTACAGCTCATTAAAAGGATAAGATGGAATCCAGGGGACAAGAATTCAGAGAAACCAAATGCAAAAATACACAAAGGAATGCAGCTATAGCTGAGTCACAAACAGCTCAGCAACAGCTATACAAATGCAAAATTCTGGAGACTTCTGGAAGGTTCAATTCTGATGTTGGGTCTGGTGGGCCTGGTTTTTGTGTGTAAGCTGCTGTTTTTCTGATACCCCCCAACAAACTGGAGGTAGGAAGATGTCAAATAGCTCAAGCTTGGATAAGTTGCTGCTGAAAAGTTTGGGCGAGAGAGATTTAGTGAAGATGTCTGCTAACTGATTGGAGGAGGAAACAGGGAGTAAACAATGCATCAATCCTTGTTGAGTCTTCTCTCGAACAATGTGGCAATGTCCAAGTGTCCACGATATATCACTTAGATTGGCAGCTATATGCAAAGCACTTTGATTGTCACAATATATCACGCACGGGTCGAGAGCAAGTAACATCTTTTAGAAGGTAAGTAAGCCACTGTAATTCGCATGTGGTGGAGGTGAGAGCTCTATACTCAGCTTCAGAGGATGAGCGGGAAACAGTGTTTTGTTTCTTAGCTTTCCATGAGATTAGAGAACTACCAAGAAAGAAGCAGTACCATGTGATTGACTTGCGTGACTCAATACATGTTGCCCAATCGGCATCACTGAATCCAAGAATTTGAATGGGAGACTCTCTACTAAAAAAGAGCCCTTTTTCTACATCCTTTGAGGTATTTGAGAACACGAGTAGCAGCACTGTGATGTGTCTGAGTTGGTTGCGACATGAATTGACTAAGTTGTTGTGTGGTGAAGGCAATGTCTGGACGAGTGTTGGTTAGGTAGATCAGGCGGCCAACCAGGCGCTTATAAGGTAATGGATCAAGTAACAAAGGACCAGAGTCTTGGTGAAAATAAAGAGTGTTGTCCATAAGTGTGGGGATTGGTTTCGAACCCAATAGGCCGAAATTAGTGACTAAATTTGGGCAATATTTTCGTTGACAGAGAGAATTCCAGCAACTGAGTGTGCTACTTCTAAACCCAAGAAGTATTTTAAGGTGTCGAGATCTTGGATGCGAAAATGAAAGTGTAGGTGTCAACTCACCAACAAAATTACTAGTTAGCACAATGTCATCATAAATAATTAAAGTTGTAAAGCTGAACTGATTGGTTTTGATGAAAAGGCTATGATCAGCATGAGCTTGATGATATCCACAAGACAAAAGAAGGGAAAATTTTTCCTACCATGTTCGGTTGGCTTGTTTGAGGCCATACAAAGACTTAAGGAGTTTGCAACATTGAGATGGATGTGAGCCATTGACACCAGGGGGAAGGACCATGTAGACTTCCTCAATGAGATCCCCATGAAGGAATGCATTATTGACATCAAGTTGCTGAATTTTCCAGCAACTGATGGAGGACAAAGCAAGAAAAACACGAATTGTCTCAATTTTCACAACAGGGGAGAAGATTTCAAGGTAATCAATTCCTTCAATTTGGGTGAAACCTTTGTTGACAAGCCTAGCCTTGTATCGTTCCACACCACCTTTGGGGAGACGCTTGATTTTGAAGACCCATTTGCACCCAATGGCTTGAGCATTAGGAGGAGTGTCCACGATATCCCAAAGTCTGATTCATTGCCAAAGCTTCAATTATGGATTGATGCATATGCCAAGCAACCAAAGACTTTTAAGTGCGAGAAAATCTGGGTTTAGCTTATGAAGAAGTTCGAAGGGAGTTTTATTCCAATTAATGGGAGATGGAACCCAATTAATTAAATAAACTGCATGTTTAACGGCATAAGACAAAAAATGATTAGGAATGTGAGATGGAAACATAAGTGCTCTTGCTCAGTTGAGTATGTGTTGGTGTTTTCTCTCAACTCTCCCATTTTGTTAGGGTGTAGCAACACAATTTGTTTGGTGTAAAATTCTTTTGGAGGCAAAAAAATCTTTCAAGAGAAATTCAGGCCCATTATCAGAAGAATGGATTTGATGTTGGTTTCAAATTGATTCTCAACTAAGTGAACAAAACTTCGTACATGCGCCTAAACTTTCCCCTTTTGATTTTAACGTAACAATCCAAGTGTAGCAACTATAATCATCAAGAATAAGTTAAAAAATATTTGTGACCATGTATGGGAGTATTAGAAAAAGGATCTCATATATTCATATGAATTAGTTGAAAGATCTTGGAAGCTTTATTGATACTGGATGAAAAGGACATAATATCTTTGTTTTTTTTTGGAAAGAATATCATGTTCAAAACTACTCTGATGTTTTTAATTTATTAGTTAACTATTAAGGGAGTGTCATATTGGATTGTTCACTAATGTTTCTTCCGACTTATGTTATAACTTTATTCTCACGAATTTTACATAATTATATATATATATATATATATGAGATCCATTTACACTGGTGTAAGAATTGATAGTCTTACATCATTTAATAACTTTTTATTGGATTAGTATTTTATAAAATCCACCGTTAGATTAAAAGCTTATATCATGTAGATCACATGTCTCAAATTTCACATTAATCCGAAATCATTTGATACCTAATTGATATATATATATATATATATATAAATTAATGTAATATGTACTTATATGTGAAAATTAGACTATTTGATTACATTCCTATTGATATTTAAATTTTGTGAAATTTGAGACATGTGATCTATATGATATAAACTTTCAATCTAACGGTGAATTTTGTAAAATACTTATCTAATAAAAAATTATTAAATGGTGTAAAATTATCAATTCTTACACTATATCTATATATATATACACCTTTGAAATGTACTTATGATATGATATGCTTGAATAAAATATTTATAACGAGAGAGAAAGAAGGGGTAATTATTGGCTTTACGGTGATGATACAAAGTAATTAGATTAGAATATTCTAAAAAAGTTTAAAGTTCAGTAGCTATCAGATAAGATGTTACACAACTTTGACATTTCCTTTTAACCAGTTTCTCATTTATTTCGCAATAATATCTTATGATACCATTGCATGTGATATATAATTTTTAAAATATGTTAATAATTTGATTCTATAATATGTTTGGATGAAGGAGTTTAAAGAAAAAAGGAAAAGGACGATTAGTTTAAAGAAAATGAAATATTTTTTTTAAAATGGATGATTGGAATATTTCATGATCATATAACATTTTTTTCCCTTCCATTTTAACAGTCGTTCGCCTAGTGGATTCCCTATCCGCATGAGGAAAAAAACTATCACCACCATTTATTGAGTCCCACCGTCGAAATTAAAGCACACTGAGCTTTTGATGGTTTTGTGGAAGAAGAAAAACATCGGAAATGGAATAAGTGAATACTGTTAATTTTTATTAATTGACATGGCACTAGTTTGTTGGAGGGAAAAAGTACGGATGGATGATTTTCATTAATATGAAATGCACATTCTAAAAAAATATTAAAAATTTATAAAGGAGTGAGGAGAGTGAGAGCTTCACTCTTTAAACTATATATTTCTATTATTATATTCTTGTAAATTATTAAATAAACTTTGAAGTAAGAATTAATGTTTCAGAGAACTAAATATAAATAATTAAAATGAGAAAAATCAAAACCACATGTGAACGAATAAAAAAACACATGCAAACTAAATTATAAAATCGAAAAAGTGTAAATAATTCTTTGTATCAAGGACTTAATACTCACCACCCATTACTCGTTTACCTTGCAGAATGATTTGGGGTGTTTTTCTCTGCATTTTTTAAATTATTTCGTGCACTTCCCATAGTGCAGGATAGCAATTCCAAGAGTGCAGAAAGCAATTGCCAATGCTTTGTGTACGTTAGCCCATCCATGCTTTTCAGGGCCGAACAGTCATACCCGCACTAAGCAGCTAGTCACGAATCTAGCTCAAGTTGCCAGCCCAAACCAAATCCAATAAATTTCTCACCAGCTTCAACCTAAAAAATAAAAAAGGATTGCTTTGACTTTATATATATATTTACTTTTAGCCCCATGTTTGGCATATCAACATATTCCTAATTAGTAAATATTCTTCTTAAAATTTGAGATCAATAATCAGTGACAACGTAACATGATGTAGTCAGAATCTGTACTTATTATTGCACCGTAAAATCATTGTGTCCTTTTCAAATGAGAACATTTCATTTAGGTCAAGCATGCTATTGACATTACTAAACGGGGTAAAAAGTTTTCAAGGGAGAGCATGTCATCCCGGCTATGAGCTATGGAAGAATCTGGCAGCATTTAAGCGATATTTTGGTGTGTGAAAGAATGAATGGATTGCAAAATCAGAAAAGAAGGAATAAAAACGTACCTTACAAGATTGAAACACAGACTTTCTTATTCTTATTGATTAGCCAAAACAACAAAAGAAGAAAGATGTGTGAGGAGTCATTATAATAATACCCATGCTTTATTAATATCGCAATGATGCTTCGTGTCTTTTTCTTTCTTTCCTGCTACTTTATGAAATTCCTTTATGTATCTTCTTTTATGTTAAGTAACCACACCTTTAAAAAGAAAAAACTAAGATTTGATATATATATCACCGGAGTACTCCAGAGAAAGGTTGGATATGATCATGAGATGCTTCAAGGTAACACTATGGTGCAATATTTATCGTTCGATCATCAACTGATAAAGTCGTAAATAAAAATGATAAGCCTCTGCCAAGAGATACTGGCCATTACATTTTTAATTACTAAAGTGGTACTTTTTCATGATTAGTCACTTCTCATACACCCATTCTTCAGCTTTAAGCTTATTCCTCTTCTCATTATTTAAATTATTGTTTTGCCCTATGCTTGGTCCACCGTTATTATATCAAGTCTGCATATATATCAGCTTTTATACATAAATGGTTCATTTAATTTGTCTTCTCCCTACTCTGATTCATTAATCTCACTCACTGTTTTCCCGTACGTTAAGCTGCATAGAATGCTTAATTGTAGCCATTATGGTGGAAATTGAGTATATGACGAGTTCTGTTTGTTGCATGCAGGATGGAACCAGAAAAAATATTTGGGAGCGAAAATTTAATACATGTTAAAGAAAATAAATAAATGACTAGTTTTTATTATTAATAGTTGCCTAAAATTTTATTAAATAATAAATAATATTTCATATATCTTATAAAAGTAAATATAACAATAAATCAAAATCATTTACTTCCTTCTTTTGATTAAAAGTTCAGTCATAATTTTACAAACTTGTGGTACAAGGATAAAATATATCAAAATTATTGACTTCTTTATTCTTAAAGAATGAAGAAGGATTTTTTAAAATTGTCATACTTTAGCTACATCATAAAATTAATTTATGTACTAAATTTTAAATATTATAAATCCTTAGATAACAAAACATAAAAATATTTGTTAAACAAATTAAATTATTGTATAACGTATATCTATAAAGAGAAAAAAAACAATTAAAATAAATTAAATAAGCAAATAAGCAATCCAAATCCTATAAGATATATCTATTAATAGATAAAACTTATTATATTTTTTATATGTTTTAAGTTTTGATTAGGCAGAAAACATATAAAATAAACTAATAAAGTATATTTTTTTAGTTTAGGAAAAATATATTAATAAAGTATATTAATATTATTGATTTTTTTAAAACATAAAACACTAAAACGGTAAAAATCTAAAAAGGGGTAAACTAAGGGAGAGGGGACAACATAAAAATTCAAAAGAAAGAATATATTATAAGAGTTTTTATACATACATTAAGAATATCCCGGATGGGGTGACTGCTGTTTGAGTACACGCAGTTCCGTGCATGTATGTTGTGCCTAACTAAAAACTGTGTAACTCTCAAAAAATTTGAGAGCAAATAATATTGGTATTGTTAAATAATTTATGAGGCCTTTCTACAAGGTTTAATTGCGGAAGCAACCCACATATTTCCAGCCATGTGTATTACACTATTATCTACGTCTCCTAATAATGTCACCCAAAAAAAAAACTACGTCTCCAAATAAAACTAATTACTTTAATTTTTTTTCAAAACAAAAAGAAAGAATAGATTTTAAAAAAAATAGAGTGAAGAATCTTTTAGAAAATAACTAACTTTGCTTTGTTTCCTTTTCCTTTCTTATTTGCTTCTCTTCTCACTCACTCCTCATGCTGTATTCTCTTTTCTTGCTCTCGTATTTTTTAATGCTCTCATTCTTCTTTCCACTCTCTCGAATGTTATTTTTTAATTAAGTTAAAAGAACTATAAAAAATTCTTAAATAATTTTGTATTTTATGTTTAAAACTTATATTAAAGTTGAACTTCAAAGTGAGTTTTAAATAAAATTAATGACTTGAACCAGATATAACTTAAAAATGGATTAATAAAAGAGTTTTTATGGTATCCCGTTAATTTGGAGGATTTTGATACAGTTATTTTTCAACCAATAGTAATCATGCTACCTGATTATCTCATTATTTTGATTTTTAACGATGATTTTATTATATATTTCAATTTAGTTCAAGTATAATTAAAATATTTAAAAATTTGCACTTTTAATCTCACACAATCAAGCATCTTGGTTAGCAACAAACATATCCACATTCCAGTTCAAACCAAAACCCTCATCAACAAACATACCCATATTTCAAATTCGTTCATGTTTGGGTTGGATAGTTGAGAATATGAGTTGTTGGTAGCCATGAACCAGTGGTTGTTGAAGTATAAAAATGTGACGACGCTGAAGAAAAAAGAGATGTTGAATGTGAGGAATGTTCGGAGAAAATCGTCGATCATTGAAAATTGTGATTCAATTCATGGATCCAAGAATGAAGATTGTGAGTCAAAATGTTTCCTTTCGATTGATGTAGTGCTTCACTAATTATAACTTCTTAGATGAACAACAAGTGCAATGACAATATATAATGTATGTGTTATAACTAATTACAAATTTTTATTTGTGTAGAGATAACAACATATTAAAAGGTGTTACTTCTCATGAAAAAGTTATTATTGGATGCACTTTAAACGTCTAAACCTTGAGAAAGATATACATACAAAGAAAAAATATTTTTTAAAAAATATTTTAATTATACAGGGATTATATTCAAATTATCATTAAATATCAAAATAACGAGATAATAATATAATTTAATTACCAGTGGTTGAAAAATTAACGGTATCAAAAGTCACTAAATTAACGGTATCATAATATTTTGTTTGATATTTCGGTAGTACACGAGCATCATCACTAATGCAAAATTTCCCATGACAAATACTCTAAAATATGGGTTAGGAGTCTAGGTCTAACTTATCCTTCAAAGCTACCTCATAATTAAGGGAAGGATTGTCTAATTTATAAAAGTAAATATTTACATCAAAAAAGGATAGATAAAATTTTACATTAATTTTTTTTTTAAAAGGGGTAACAATTTATGTCATGTGTGAATAAAAAAAAATACAATAAAAAATAATATTTGTTTAATAGGCAAAATTTAATGGATTGTACAAGAAATACTTTTGTTCATATACAAGTACAAAGTTGAGCAAAAAGACACCCTCACATAAATTTGTGTTGAATATTGTTGTTGATGCATATTAATATCTAAATTACTGCTATGTGAAAAACTGAAATTTTGCATGAGATGACATTAATGTCTAGACAATACCGTGAATATATTTGCATCAATTAATTACATGCAAATAAAATCTTTAAATAAAAAATTAATAATTGAAATAAAGAGGTAATAACCATCACGTTACACTTTCACACGTACAAAACACTTGTTCTTGCAATTAGTTCTATTTTTATGATGTTATAGATATAAAGTATTTATTAATTTTATTAATAATTATTTTTTATTAGAATCTAACTGAACTAATATTAGTAAAGTCTTTTTTTTTTCATATACTAAAATTGAACATGATATATTTCTTAAGAGATTTGAGTTAACTTCCTTCAAGTCAATGATTTGTTGGTTATCACTCTTATTCTTATATGATACATATAATATCTGATGGGTACTGTTACGGATAAAGGTAAGCACATTTATAAAATCAATTCAAACATTCAAACTCTTAACAACTTAATATCATAACCAACAAAGAATAGAAGATATAGCAAATATCACAACTGCCGTTGTTAAGTTATTTAGATAATCAATTATATGAATATCTCAGCCAAACATAGTAGGCTTCAACCACACTTCATCAGGGTCTAGGTTAGTAAGTATTCTTCATGGAGAAAGGTATACACATTCTGACTCTCTTCTTTCCATTCACACAGAGCACACACTGCACGTCACTCGTGTTGTGTATTCATTCTGTAGTGATCCTCTTTCTTGAGGTACTTTTACATCATAAGTATCTTGAGAGAGAGAAAGCATGATCTCATATTAATTATCCAGCAATCTTGAGAGAGAGAGTTCATCTTGAACAGAACAGGTACGTTAAGAGTAAAAATTACATCAAATCAAAATATACACAATACACAAAAGTGATTCCTTTTAGCTTCGTATATATAATTTATGTGGGCTGTATAATAAGATGGGAAGAGAAGAGAAATCAAACACACTATAGTAAAAAGACAAATAAAGTTAAGGAGTCTCGTTGCCTTAAGTATATAGGGTTAAACTTTGTAAATTTATATTGATCTTTAATATAAGTTTTATTATATTATGGAAATATAATTTTAATTTTAATTAGAAAAATACTTTTAAAAGTTGTATCTAAATTTTATTTTTCAATAAAATCAAATACTAGACGCATAAAAAAACAACCAAGTATGATTTTAGACAGCACTAGCTATTATTTTTCTTTAAAATAGCAAAATGATTTTATGAGAATAATTGTAACAGGTACGAGATGTACCTGAAAGATCAGAAACAAAAGTCCACAGTTACAAGCAAATAAAACATCAAGCATCGCCCACCTCTTACTAAAATCAGTACACATTACATATCCAGCACTAGTATTGATAAAGAAAAATTATGGATTGAAACTTGAAAGCCAGTTTTTTTAAAATAAAATTATATTTGATGTAATAACTAAGTTCACAATATTATTATAACAAAAAAACGAATTACAATATCATATCTCACCTTGTAATCTGAAAAATTCTATATACATAAGCATTGTAATTGGGAAGATAAGAATTTATAAGGATGGAGCATAATGATTCATTGCCAAAGACAATGATTTGATACGTGCTTGAAAAGCCATCGCCGCGTGCCCTCGTTTATAATTTATTTATAAACACACTATTTGGATGAGTAAACAAAAAGAGACAACCCTAAAACAGGGAAGTGGCAAGTAAGCCACTATATAACCACTAGCCCGTTTTAATCCAATAAACAAGTAAAAGACTAAATTAACCTAAAATAATATGAACATTAATTGAACGGTACAATTAATATAATCCGCTTTATTTTGTTTATTTTTTTATTTTCATATAAATAATAAAATTAAAGTTGGTGTAAAACCTCTTTAATGATTCAAAATATATACTACAATAATACATCGATTATAGCAGGAACAAAAGGCGTTTTAGCTAGCTAGCCCCATCTGCTAAATTCAGGCATATAATACTGACTCTCTAACAACAACAGCAACAAAAAGTCTATAATCTAATATGTCAAATGCCTCTGAATTTAGCACTTGTTCCTGCCACTCATCGACGTTAATATTTAAAACACTATTAATCTTAAAGGGGGCCTAAAGCTAATATATTATATTCTCTTCAAGTAGTCACTAATCATTTACCTCTTTGAAGAGTCTCTTCCTTTTCTTTCCTTCTTTTTTTTCTCTTTTGTTCTCTTCAACTTTAATTTTCTCTTTACCAATCGTGTCTTCTTCTTCTTCCTTTTAGTTTACACACACATATATATAGTTATTATGGTCATGAGTTCTCCACTTGTCTCTACCTGCCAATGAGTGCGCCTCCAAATGTAGGCGTCCAGAAATCAACAGTGGTCTCATTAGCCACCGGGAATGTGCTTGAAATCGGCACCAAACACAGCCCTCGGCTTCTCAAATCTTGCTTTGGCCCTTCTGAGTCCTTCAGATTATCACAATCCTTCAAACACACAAATATACAAATATTTCAAAATCCACAATAGAAATCTCTATATTAATTGTTAAGTGCATAAACCTATTCCCTACAGCTACTCAAGTTAATGTTTGGACATTGACTACATTTAATGTTGGATGGATGACTATATAATTATCAAACGGTTTATATATGTCATAACATATATTTCCTCCTTCATCTCTAATTATAAAATCATTTCAACTAATTCACATTCGTAAACAACAGTTATTCATTTAATTAATCATATTAAATATGTTTATTATTTATCAAAGTTTACTCTTTATTTTTTTTATCCACCTAATTATTTTTCATTAATGTTTAAAGAGGAGATAATTAAGTAAGGATATATAATAAAAAAAATTAATGCATATAAAAATTTAAAATTGATCTTATAAAAAGAGATAAATAAATTTTTGAAAAAAAAAATCTTATAATTAGAAAATGATGAAGTATATAATTCACTAACGTGACTTTGATTGCAGTGAATCAAGATGCCTAGTGCATGTGTGTGTAACTAGAGCCTTCAGACATAAACATTAGGGAGTACCTGCTGGTGTTGAATGGGCGAACCATTGTTTTTCATATATGGAGTGCTCAATACCTGAAATTAAGAAACAAAAATTATATTTAGACACATAAGAAAGGCCTTGTCGTTTGACTTTTCTTTTTGTAGAATATAAAATTATATATATATAGCTAGGGTTTTCTTTAAAACAAAGCTAGAACTTAGAATACAATGGAAACATACACTGACTTGGTCATGAAGGAACTTGATGTACTCGATGGCTTCGTGAAGAACAGATGCCGTGTCCGTCTATTAAAATCAACAAGAATATAATAACATCTGGTGAGTTTTTACTCTTCAAAGTCTAAAAAGATAAAGGTTTAAATTCTACCATATCATTGTCAAAGCTGCTGTGAAGGGGAAAAAATAAAGTGAAACAAAGAACATACAAAAAAAATACCTTTCCGAAAGGTGAAACCAATTGCTGAAGAGCAGTGATGCGGTCCCCCAGCTTTTCTTTTCTAACCTGTCCATATATCCATATCAATATCAACATGATCAATTCTAAAGAGTTATTATTATGATATATGAAAGTTAACCAGTCTCACATATATAGTAAAAAAGCTTTGATAATGAAAAATAAAATATATTACTACAGTACCTTAAAAGTTGGTAATGGAGATGGAGTCTCAATTCTTTGCCTCTTGAACGCAGCAGGATCAGGAGAAACTTTCTTCGCTGCGTCTGGTGATTCTTCTCTCTTGAGCTGCAGTAGTTAAACCAAATTATCACCTTTAATCCACAAAAAACCCTAGCTAGCTAGCCGGCAGTCATGGATTAATTATAAACCTGGAAACCATTAATTAATTTAATTACCTTCTTTAATAGAGTATGGGGGCAGTTGGGTTTCTCTTCAAATTTTGGAGTTTGATATTGCGCTTGTGATGAAGCAAAAACACCTGCTCTTATGTCATTAAGCGCTTCGGCTGAAGAATTCCAGAAAGGAGTAGTGTTGTTGGAAAAGTGCAATCCACTTAGCTGTTGCTTTGGCATTGAGGGTTTGAGAAGGGAAGAGACTTTGGACCAAGTTGGTGACAGTTCATTGGAACATGTCCCATAGGACATGGAGGTGTTGGTGAAAAGTGAGTTCTGTGGTTGTGGTTGATGCTCATATAAGCTTTGTATCAATGTTGAAGGGTAACCATAGGAGGCTGAAACAACTGGGAAATTACCACCAGATAATGATCCATCAGTGCTTGTAACAACAGAATTCAGACTCTGCTGATCCAAGGAAAATTCTTGGTTCATTGGCTTGAAAGCATCAACGGTGGAAACTTGCTGGCTACCACCATCAGTTGAGAAATTCTTTGGACTCCAATCCTTTTGGATTTGTGAATCGTTGGAAGAACCACCACCACCTATGCCTGTTTCTTCTTGAAGCACAGAATCAAAACCGCTCCCTCTGCAGAGAAAGAAGTTCACAAAAGATAAGGATATGCTTGATAAGATGATGAATTAAGTTCTTTTTTCAAAAGAAACAATGAGAAAAAGCTAAAGAATAAACAACTTTTTCTTCTTTGGTGGAAGGAAGCTTTGGACCGTACAAATAACAACATATATTTGTTTTGATATATAGATATAGAATTATAGATATCCTATTCTGAAAACTTACAATAAAGATTGACTCCAATTCGGTGAAGTTGAAGATGACATGCCAAAACCCATCATTTGTAAGGGGGAATCGATCAAGATGCTACCAGTTCCACTCTGGTGTGGCTTCTCAGCATCAAGAAAACTCAGAGAAGTATCAGAAGAAACCAAGTTAATATTAGTCTCCTCAGCACAAGACCTTGTTCCCTTCAAATCCACGAAATCAGTAGTACTTTGCCAAGTGCTGTAGTTTCCTGCATCAGCTGCTGCCACAGAACAAGTTGATGGCATAAGAGGAAACACACTTCTTGTTGGATTAATAATATTCCACCAACTTTCACCACAAATAGCAGCTTGAAACTCCTCAGCCATGGCAAGCAAGACTTCTTGATGCTAGCTATAGGTTTTATCTGCAGAATCTGTGTTTCCTTCTGAATTTGCTGATTTGTTAGTATCTTTGAACTCTTCTTCTTCTAACACAGTTACACACTTAGAAGCTTATTGGGGATGTAAGAAAGGTTAGGGGGTTTGAGACATTTTATATATGCAACGGTTGGAAAGGGTACGGCTAGGGGGATTTACCAGAACGCGGTTGACATTACAAGGGGATGATTTGACAAATGAAATAAAGAGAAACAGAGAATTTTGAATCCAATTCTAATTCTCTTTTCCAAATATTTAACTGGTATTTGTTTATATGATTGTTTGTCCTGGACTTGCTTCTCTCTCTCTCTTACTTTTTCTAAAAATAATATATTAAATGTAATAGTATCTGATGAAGAATTATAATTAATACATGACTTGGACATTTTGTGTGTGTAAAGTTTCGTGGGTGTGATGGTATTGGCTATAACGGATGCCATGTTTTGGATGTATATGAGATCATATGGTTGAAATCCCTTGGTTTCTAAATTGTGGTTTCAAAACCTTAATATTATTAGCTCTATATCTCACTTATTTTTTATAAATAGGATCGGAAATAATATTAATTTTTTTTAAAAGTCAAATGGAGTAAAAACAAAATACCATAAAATTGACCAAAACATTCAATAACTTATAATTAATCCAAGAATTTAATTAATTAACTATCTATTAAATTAAATTATATAACGAAGTATCAATTTCCTACCTATTTGACATTTTAGTCATTCAGCTTTCGTTGAATCCTCCATTGTTCTTTCATAAATTGTTGATGTGGTACACGATTATAATAATTCAAAAAGGTGTTCTCCGTGATAAACTTGAGGAACATTTATTGGTCCAAATGTTTATCATTGAAGACAAGTTCTTTTTTTTTTTTTAATATATATTATCGTTGAAGAAATTGTAGTACCACTACCAAGGTGAATAAAATAAACCCAGTTGGTAGGAAGGAAATACACTAATATTTCAATTTTAAAATGAGCATTGGAAGGCCAAATCGCTGTGAGTAGGCGCGTGATATGCACACGCGGGTTAGTGAAACTAAAACACGATCATGTAACTAATACTTGACCTAACATAACTGTAGCAGGGACCAGATTCATATGTCAACAATGGCATTGTTCCCTTAGAAATTAGCTGAGATATACAGTATTCTACACTGAATGAATACATATTTGGCTTTAGGTAGTTAATACAGTAGTAGTTTAGATACTTTCAACTACTGCAGAATACTTGTGTTTGATGTCAAATACTTGTTAAATGCAGTAGCCCTTTTTTAGGAAGAAGAGAAATGGATAACCCACGTAATCAAATTAATCAATGTCAACCCCTAATCCTTGGCGTCGAGCTTTTGTTCTGTGTCTTTCAGATTAGATTGCGATACATAATATCATCATTTGACTAAGGGTCTATAATTTGCGACACCTTTGTGTATATTTTATTTACACAATTTTATAAAGTAAATAAAATAATAAGCGATATATATAATATTCTTACTTAAATGTAGCATAATGTGACAAAATATATAATGTATATAATTTTCCATCAGTGTAAAATAATAATATATCAATTGTTAATTTATCCACCAAAAGTTGGCCACAATAGATGTGGTATGAGTCCATAAACTTTACGAACAATGTCAAGGGTTTAAATTTTAGAATTGCCACTAATAAACAACACATCAATAATTAAGCGCACCCTCATAAAAAAATCAATATTTAAGCGTATTCATAATTTCTAATTTATCAACATACAATCTATCATCCAAAACCTCAAAACATATCACACCTATTGAGTTTTTTTTTCTCACTAATAAATAACAAATACACACAGAATTTCTAAATTACCTGAACATAAATTATTTTATATTTAAATTTCCATTTTGTTACATATATTTAAATTTATTTAAATCAACCCATAATTTTTTGTTCTTTTTTCTCTCTAAAAAATACTTTAAAAGAATCATAATTCATAATACCTATGAATCTCATAACTTCACCATGAAAAAATATTGGTTAAAGACAAAATAAAATTAATTAATTTAATGTACTCATGCAATTGATATAAACTAAATTTGCTGAAGAAATTGTCATATAATTGGATCCGTCGTCTGTTTAAACTTATTTATTAAAAAATATTTTTTTTATATAAAATAAGTATTTTTTAATTTTTTTGTGTTTATTTGAACTGTTTCAGTTTAAACAAACTGGCCAAATTTGACACAATGATGTACTACCACATTCTCTTGATCGCTATAAAGAAGTCAATCAGCTAATTAGGCGCAATTAGATATATGGGCCCTAAATTCTTGGGCAGTCCAACAAATAAACAAAATCTACATGAACAGATAACATGTAATAATATAACTTATATGTTAAGCATACTAATTATATCTTACTAATTGATCATTCAGATTTGCTACCATTTAAGTGATTAGGAGGAAGGGCAAAGAGTTCTATTACAAATGGATAAACGATTTGTATTTCGACTTCTATATTTAATTATTTGTATAAAGATGAATATGTATTGACTTTCGGGTGTCGGGCTCAATATATATTACTATCAACCCTGAGCCAAAATATAGGTTATTTAAATATTATACTTGAATTGTGTATTGACATCAAATACCAATTAATTAGTGCAAATGAAATCTAGTTTTGAGTGATTCTTTTCTTACTGCGATTTTAAGAAATTCTTAGCAACTATCATTATACAACAAAATTGCCAACATAAAATAAAATATATATTTGACAAGGACAAGAAAAAGAAATTAAAAAAAAAAAGTCGGAGTTGATCATTTGGATTCAGTAACAGAAGTTAGGTCAGATCCATAAGTTTCTGTTTCTTTTGAAATTGCGAGGAAATTGACTTGTAAGAAACTTTGTCATTTTTCAAATAGATGATCGAAGTTTACTTTGACATAACCTAAGTATGCTTGTTTCAGATGGTTCATAGCCTCCGCCCCACAGTGCAAGTATTCAACTTTAGAATTTTAATAATTTGTCAACGAGTGGCTTGTGGAATTTATTGGTTTACGTACTAATCATGCAACATATTCGTGTTATATTATTTTATGGACCACTGCCTAATATCGAGCTCTCAATTATGGAGCTTGAAGGTTCAAACGTTTGGCAAAGCATCATGCCACACTGATATATTTTCTTTAAAATTTAATTATATTTTAATTCTTATGTATATTAGGTTAATTTGACTGGACAAACACACACTATATATTTACTTTACAGGTGCCTATTTATTTATATGATAAACTTGTATAATTTTTTTACAACAAATAAAAATAAGAAAAGAAAGATGAATGCGAAGTTAAATAAGATTAGTGCTGATAAAGTGAAATAGTATTGTAGAAAATAATATAAATAATTTTTTTGTTAAATGTTTTTTGCCGGATCGAATCCTATGTATGATCATATTGTAAGACAATTATTATGCGAACTGAGGATCCCGATTAATATAAACAACTATTTCATAAAAGAAACAATATATCTCTTTGTATATTTTGCACGAAACTAATCATTCATCACTAAAAAAAATATATCATAAAGAGTGACGACATAAAAGAGTAAAACAATATATTACTATATATACTTTCCAGTTCCTCGAGTATATATTATGTTATGTATAGCTTTTTTTTTTTATAAAAAAAATCCATTGAGATATTTCGCACAGATAAGTAATCATACTTAAAATATAGTCAAATATATAGTAAATGTGAATATCTCCCACACTGACAATTCAAACCATAATAATGCTTTTTGTAAAAAGTCATTCTTGATACTATATACACTAGATGTATGACTAAATAATTGGATATAAGTGATTAATATATTAAAATTAAAGTTAAATTATTTTAAAAATATTTAAGTTTGATTCTTAAAAAAAATTAATTAAATTTTAATTATCTTTTTTATCTAACTCTAAATTAGATAGCATTGACATTTATATAGGACAATGAATAATATTAGAAATTTGAGTGAACCCAAGTCGCATAACTCCTATATCCCCCCTATTAAAATTAAGTAAAAAATTAGCTGTAGTATTTTACATATTGATAGTATTATTTTGTAATAAAAACTGAGATTGTATCTTAGTAAAATATACAACAATGGTTGACACTGGTTATTGATGTAAGCTTTCAATTTTGATTAAAAATAAATAAGCAATGCCAAAATAACTAAAATATCACAATTATGTTTTGTATTATAAAACTAAAAAATGGCATTTAATTATGTTAATATGTTGAGTTATATTAATTTTATATATTTTCTATTAATAGTTTTTAAAACATATTTTCTTTCTTTCTTTTTTTACTTTTCCTGTCACATTTTATCTGACTATTTTTCTCTCTTGTATTCATATTTTTTTTGAAAATTATAGAAATAATAAAAATAATTGTAAGAATATACTTTCTCATTTACTTTTATGTATGCATTAACACAACCCACGAACTTATATTAAAAAAAAGTAGTTAGAAAAGGTGCTTCAATAAAATAGTAAGTGTAGTATTGATTTATGCATAAATTAAAATTAGATTTTTAGTGATGATAAATAACTTTTTCTGAAAAATAATTATTCTAAATTACTAGCAAATTAGTAAAAATTAGTAAATAAAAAAAATAAAATGGAAATGAAAGAAAAATGAATGGGTAACTGGGTAAGTGTGAAGACTTAAGAGTCAAACCTTTTAGCCTTTGACTCATGGTAGATTGGTGGTAAGAAGACGTCCCACGTGCCTGTTGCACGCGCGCATGCTTGGTGGGTCCGTTGTTGACTATTGCCGCCTTTACTGACAACCAGGTCATAAGCATGACGTAAACTTTCCTCGTTTGCAGAATACTTTGGGCCGTAATTGATTTGCTTACTACGTCTAATTAAAAACTATTGATGGAGGTTAATGGGCATAGCTCTAACCACTATTAGGATATGTGTACAAAAAAAATGTTGTCACATTATTTGTAACATACATGCTTTGTATTTGAGTTTAGGTACCAATAGCAATGAGTTATATAAAATTGTTTTATTTGCTGAAAAAAATAGAATTTCTTTGAAAAAAAGAAGAGCATATAAATCAACTAAAATATGTTAACCCTGCCTTACAATTACACTGTCCTTTATTATTAATTAAATTTTTATTTGAGAAATGATAATGACACTCTTTTTAATATTTTATTGTTAATCTTATAAATATTTCTCATTTATCTCTTGTTATTAAATTATATTATTAATTATAGTAATCATCTCTCCTCTCTTTTTATCTCAAGGATTTTTTCCTTCTACGAAAAAATGTAGAGAGAGATAGCATCACATGATTTTGATCAAATTATATCCACAGTTTCGTCTAAAGACGTATTGACCCCGTTAGGCGTTAGCAACATATATAACAAGGCCATAAGACTATAAGAGGATATCATTGATTTTATAGATGATACGATCGCTTTCTTACTTGTTTGTTTAGGTCATGACCGTCCAAACCCATTTTTGGAGCTTCTTTATTGTCTTCTTTTGTTCCCAAAATGTTCCTTCCCTTTACAGAGCAGAAAATGACCATCCTGGACCCATTGTTGCTCTTGTCACGGCAGAGACCTGTTCAGCCTTTAATACTCAATATAAAACACATTTCTTAATATCATTTTTAACCGACATCATATAATTTATTAACAGTAAAAAAAATGTAGTAGCTTTTAAATTTGGACAATTATATTATAGGCACTACAATCAAGTAACAAGCGTATCATTGATGCAAAATAATCAACTATCAAATGGTAGCATTAATATAAAAAAATTATTAAATTCAGGCCAGATTTGGAATAACTTTATGTAATATACGATTTGGTAGCTATCGTTGATGTCATGCTTATGTAATATTGACGTGGCCAAGGTGACAAAATTGGAGTATATGCAAAGGAAATTAAGAAAACAATACACAATGTGACACAATATTCTTGGCCACATGAGTACGAGCTCTATATATCGGCAGAAAATTGTCTCAATCGTGTTTACGATTTTACCACCGAGCATTCTCCAGCGCGTCGCCGCCATCCACTCTTTCGCTGCTCCGCCATCTACAAAGTACCAACTATATACATATATATTAAAAACATTTTTTATTGGCATATATATTAAAAACATATCAGAAGAATGAGAGAAAAGAAAAAGAAATGACTATGGATATATTTGATTGCGTGGAAGAGAATAAAAAAAATATTTAAATTAAAGTAGAATAAAAAAAGTGTTAAATCTACACTACATAATAAAAATTTATTTTCAATTTCTCTCTACTTCCTAAGAACCAAACCTATCTACAAGATGAAAGAAAAGAAAAAGAAAAAGAAAAAAGCGGCAGATTTGTGGCCACGAGTTTGGACTTCCGTGGGTGAGTATAAAATAAAAATAGAATTAGTATGTGGCCTTCTTTTTTTCTTCCCACAAAAAGACATGTGTTTTACATACCCTTGCTTAATTTGTAGATTAATAAGGGTGGGCCTGTAGTGTTGTTGGTGAGTCAACCCCAAAGCTTCTTCTTCTTCTTCATAGAAGAGCAAGAGCCGCCCACTAATTATATATAATACTAGAACTACCATTTATTTCTTTATATTGAATATTTAGGGCTATCCTACGTACTTTGTCTTGCTAGTTAATCATCCAATGTATAAGAAAAAAATTAAAATATAAAGCCATCTTGTGAATTCATCCGCATCAATAGCTAACACTTTCAAAAGAGCTCTGCGTTTTGGACACGTCTGTTAACAGGGTATCTTTTTGGACACGATAAAAAAAATTAATGACGACTCATGAGTGAATCATATCCTTCATAGGTTCACAGTAGAACTTGCCTGAAAATTATATACGTAAAATGTAAAACGTTTAGTGCGTCAAGTTAGGTGAGGTAGGATTGAAAATAATTGAATTTGTTGATTTAGAAAAC
>CM023955.1:5341303-5457408 GCA_013407115.1 Glycine latifolia | reverse complement strand
ATATATATATATATATATATATATATATATATATATATATATATATATATTCAACCATAAGTCCATAACACATGCAGCCCTAGTTATCCAATATATCTATTGTACGTGACAATGAATTATATAGGATAACTTTTTAACTAAAAAATAATATTTATATATATAGTATTTTTCTTTATTTTCTCACATTAATAATCTTATCATCTAATTTTCTCTTCTCTTATTTCTCCCTTTGTCGTACAACTATTTATACAAATTTTACATATAAATATATTTTTCTCTTAAAAATATATCATGATAATTTATTCAGAACAGCGAAGTTATATACATAAGGACAAAATATAAAGCATTAACATTATGAAAACATAGGAACTGGGCTATCTTTTTTTCTGAATTAGAATACTGCTTGACTGCTTGTACTCTTTAAGATCCATTTTGACTTATAAAAAAATGCAAAGCGTTTAGCATATATTGTAATTAAGTTTAACATATTTGCAAAGTTTTCAATAACGGATAATACAAAGCGAGTAGCTTAAATACAAGAAGACACCAATTCTATATATAACATAAAAGAACCTTTGCCACCAACTCTTAATAGCTTTACATTCTTATCATTTATAATTTATTGCTGACAAATTCAGGTAAACTTTTATTGAGGACTCGCTCCCTTATAATGAGAGGAATAATTTACGTATAATCAGCTCCCGAAATGGAAAATAAAAGCAAAAGGCATGTTTGTGTAGCCGTTTCTAACGGAATTTGTATCATTCCGAAGAAAAAAACACCAAAGGAACAAGTTTGTTACTTCTGCTTTTATTCATTAAAATTCATACGGCTGCATTTACAACTGGAAAACAAGCATGGTCTAAGTTATCTAATAATACGTTTCCCTTGTGTTGAAAGCTGTAAAATATATATTATGCAGATAATCATTATTAGGGTTTGTTTCCACTCGCGGCAATCCCTATCAGAATTGACTTTGCTTAATATGAAACGTCTGTCATGTGTTTACATTTCACACGGTTATCTTGCATTCCAAAGAGTGGCAAGTCTTTTTTAAATCATTGATTCGTGGATAAAAGGAAATCTCACCAAATTAATTCATCTTCGTCTTTGGTGGGGTTGACATGGTTGATTGACCCTTGTTGATCAATGCAAACATTCCCTATGTCAACATTTGATCCCACACTTGTATATTAAAAAATATATCATCACCTATATTATAAATTCAAATACTCTTTTTTTAATATTAGGACAATTTTATTATAACTTAACAAAAGAATTAATATTCATTACTTATTTTGAAAATTTTAAAATTTTAATTATTTTTGAAAATTATAAATTATAATAATATTTTATATTTTTTCATTTTATTAAATCGTATAGTGTTTACCCCCCATAAATCTTAATTACTTATTTCTTTTGATATATTTATTTAAATTAATTATATTTATTTCATGTTTTTTTATAATAATAAAATCCGTTAATTTACTTCTTACTCAGCCTATCCTCCAAAATCCTTGATTTTCATTTGAGCTGAAATGACATTCGTTCGGTGTTTTCCATTAGCTAGTCGTCACAAACTACTCATTTTTCTTTCTTCAAACCTCGTGCGTTGTATCGCACAGAAATATTTTTTCTCCCCACAATCTATTCACACCACTGATCAGTTCATCCATGGGTTATGGGTAAGTTTTTTCATCAATTGAATGTCTATCTAAAATAAATCAAAACCAGGTTCACTTTGCTATTTTTAATATAGCATCCTTTTTGTTATCAGTATGCATGTGATTTTCTAAATAAATATTATAATTTTTTATGAATTCGTAACTTTAAACAAAATTTTGTAATTTTCAGTGCCATGTAATTAACTTTTAATTATTTCAATAACAAAATCTTATAAATTTTTGTTAAAAATTATAAACATAAAATATTAAAAACTTTAAATTTATAAAAATAGCATTATATATAAATACTACCACGACATAAACCCCTTCAAGTGAATTTTGTGTCTCGTTTTTTAACGTTGAATCCAATTTTATGAGATCATTACTGCATCGACGGTGACTTTTTTTTTTCTTTTTTCATCCTAAAATTTCACTTTTTACTTTTCAGCGTGGGGTCAATTATAGTCTAATGAATGAAAGGACTTTGAAATTTGCAAAGTGGTAAAATGGAGTTGAGTAATGTGTTGAATATAATCTACGCATTCTTCTTTTATCTATTTGTCATTATTGCTCAACAAAGAATGGAACTTACAAAACCACACCTACTTCTCTCCTTTATGTTTGCTACTAGCTAGTTCCACTCTAGCCAGGTGTATAAATGAATTTTATATCACATAAAATTAGTTGAATAGTTAGATACAAATTAAAAGTTAAAAATTAGTTTATTAATTAGTAGAAATAGTTAAAAAGTTTAAAATAAAATAAAAATTATGATTTATTTAAAAAAATAATCAAAAAATTAGATAAATTATGTGGAGGATAAAAATAAAAGATAATATAAAATTTATAAATTAAAAGCTAAAGTTTTAAATAAAGCACTTCGATTAGCATTTAAAAAATCTAAAAAATGCTAAAAAAATATTTAAAAAAATTGTTTACCAAACAATTAAATAAACTTTTAAATTAAAAAAACTATAAACTGACTTAAATATCTTATTAAACATAAATAATGTTAGGCAAATTACTTCAGTTAACTTCTAATTTTTTTTATTTGCTTAAAAATTTGTTTAACTGTCACATAAACAAGTTTTTTAAAATAGTTTCTAGTATTTTTTAAAAATAACTTCAAGCATTATTTGAAACATTACTTAAAATAATATTTTTTTAAATGCTAATTTTTATCTTTTTATATTTCATTTCTTTTTTATCCTTAAAATATTTATTTGATTTTCTTATTATCTTTTTTAAATATCTAATTTTTTTTTTTCATTTTTCAACTACTTCAAAAACTAATTTTATCAAATACTTATAATTTAATAAGCTAGCTTAAAAGTTTATAACTATCACCTTTCAACTCAGCTATCAACAAACTTTTTAACTTTTAATTAACTTTTCAATTTCTAATTAACTTGTTAACCAGCTCACTATATATTTCTGCAGAAGTAACTATAGCTTAACAAAAAATACAAACTTATATATAGTAATCTTTATTTTCTAAATTTAACTTAAACTAGTATTTTAACCCATATAATGTAAGGATAAAATTTATATATTAATAGCTTAAAGAAAAATGAAAAATAAAATATATAAGATTATATATTTTAAATTAAAAAAAATCAAAGGATAAGAGTATTTTTCAACTCATTAACTGTTTACTTCTTATAATTTAAAATAAAATAAAAACATTAATGAGGTTAGTACTTAGATAAAAGGAAGTTCAAATTTTTATAATGGTAAAAAGCTATTTTAATTACTATAATATACTTAAATGAATTAAAAATGACATGGATAACTTTTAATATTTTATATTGATGACAAAATTCTATTTGTTAAATTCATTTAGTATATTTTCTATTTTAAATTTATATAACTTAAAACTAAATTAAAATAAAAAAAATTCACACAGAGATAAAAGAGTGAGAAAACTTTATTACTATCATTAATTGTAAATGGAAGTCAGATTTAAGAAGAAAAAGAATATAGATAGTGAACTATTTAAAACACTGAAGAAAGTGGGAGTCACTCTTCAAGTCTACTACTCTATATATTTATATATAAAAATATATTTTAATTTAATCTTACTATATAATTTAATTTAATTATCTGAATTATTTTTTATCAAAATTTTGTTTTCTATGTTAATATTTTTTTATATCAATTTTTCCCCCTGTTTGAATTTTAATTTAGATGATATTTTGGTTCTTCATTGTAAACCTATAAATTCATGATGAAGATTGTTAATAACAGTCGGGATGAAAATTTGGTATTTAGTCTATAATGATGATTTTAGAATCACCGTTGGATTTCTAAAATGGATGGCAAATTATAGACAAAGAGATTGGATAGTGGCTGTTTGTAAGCTACTATGGATTTCTAATGTTGATTTGCAGATGAGGTTCTGAGAAAATATATATAAATGAAGAAGAAATAAAAGTCCAATACATTAAATTAGTTAATTGGTAATAAGGTAGAAAGTATAATTAATAAACAAGAAATTTTAAAAATATTTTCATTTAGAAAACTTTATTTCAGTTGAGAAATGAAGTAAAATTAGCAGAAAAAATCATTAATGAGTATAAAAAAATACTAAATTAAATAACAAGGAACTTAAAAAAAACAATCTCACAAAAAAAAAACTTAAATGACCAAATTAAGTAAAAAAGATGAACTTAAAATCTGAATTAAAATTACCCAGACAATATTTATAATTGGGTAAATAAGAAAATTAATGTTTGAATGGCCAAACAAATTTATTAACAAAAAACTTTGGTCGATGTCACCTATTGTTGTCTTCCATTAAATACTTTTCACTTTGAAATTATCGTATGAAAGAGACTTGAAGTCAATTTTCCCAATTTACTGGTTAAGGTATCGTCTTAATATTTTCTGAGATCTATTAGTTTTCCTCACGCAACACATACGTGCAAAAAGCAAAACAGCTTTAATTGAAATTGAATGGTCCCTAAATAAAATCAATTTAATTAGTAAAAGATTAGGATATAATTAAATTGAAAATAGGTTTAATTTTTTCATAATTCATTTGCTTCTTTTATTCTCTTAAATCTTAATTTTTCTTTTCCTTCTGTAAGTAAGGCGCCATGAACTTCTAAAAAAAAAGTAGAGTTATTCGTATACGAGTAAGAATTTGGGAATGGTTCAAGTAACTGATCACTTGCTAAATGTTAATAAAATAAGTAAAATATATTTTTTGATTTCTTAAAATATTTAGAAGGGTAGTTTTAATTTTTATAAAATTTAATATATTTATTAAAAGTGTTGTGGTAAATATACAGACTAAAACTATGTCACTTTTGAAATATACAGAGGAAATTTATTGAGACTAAAATCAAATTTTAAAATATTTTATAAAATACTAAAAACATATTTTTTATGATTAAAAAAAACCATATTTTATACTAATAATTAAAAACAATCGCAGAGTATAAATTAAAGACAACTTGATTAAGGAAGCATAAAAACAATTTATTTCTGTCACAAAAAGAAAGCAATTTAATTAATTCACCTATTAATACTACATAGTAAACTTCTTATTTTTAGAATACTAAATTAACAGAGTATATGTGGACGAAGTATTTTAAAATATCAGTGAATTTAAAATTAATAAAAATTAAAATACATCAAATAAAAATTTTTTATTTTCAAAATTCTGTGTTTAGATAAAAAAATCAAATTTTTTCATTTTCAAAATTTTGTGTTTAGATAAACAAATTGAATTTATTTATTTTTAAAATTTTGAACCTCATTCATTGAGGTGGGTGTCGTGGAAGCAGTGGAGATCAAAATACTTATCAACAATAGAGACAAAACAAAAAGTGGTACAGTTAGAACTTTTATAAAAAAAAGAATTTCATTTTCTTACATTTTAGAAGAAAATTCAAATTCATACTTTTAGTTGTTTAAAATTTTATTTTAAAATTCCAAAAATTTAAATTCTTCTTATAAATATATACAAATAATGAATTTTAAATTAAAGAATTTTAAATTCTTGATAAATTATTTTTCCCAATTAAAATTTTCTATCTAAACACACTCTAAACATAATCTTAGAAGCGAAATACAATAGTTAATCTTTCATGTTTATTAAACAAGTCAAACCATAATCTGAGATAATTCCTTGTCGTAGAAATTAACGTAAAATAAACTCCAATTAATTGACCCACAAAAAGAAGGTTAAATTGCTCCTGCCTATCCGTTTACAAGTTTAGAGAAAGGGAAAATGAGAGGTTATTTAACTAAACTGAAGGCGGAAAAATGAGAGGATAATCGTGAATGCATGTGTCCGAAACAACAACAATAAATACAAGAAGACAATGAACAAAATAAATGATAAAAAAAATAGAAGCCAGAAGTAATCACTTTCATTTGATTTATGAACAAGTAATCCTAAAATACTAGTTAGCATGTTTCTCCAATATTCATAAGATTATAAGAAAGGGTTTCTGTGTGTTTTGTTTGTTTTCTAGTGTTACTTTTTGAATATATGTTCCTCCTTTAATCCTAAATGAAAACTAAACATATACTTTCTGACGAGACTAAACCATGACTGACATATATACGACGAAGGGCAACTTTGCTAATTTTGTTGAATTGAAATTTATTATTCTCCAGGTGTAAGTTGCACCTAATCTCAAGATTCTGTCAGGACTCCGAATTGAATCAAGTTATGTAATTAAGTCTTTGAAAATCAGCACTGTTTTATAGGCTGAGCTCTTCTTGTTGTTCGGTCAACTGCAAATATAAGTCCCAGGGTAAGTTACTTAAACCACGCAGATTAATTATATTAGAGCCTCTTTGATGTATTATTGAAAAGTGCATGATTTCATCACTATATGTGACATAAAAACCGTATTTTTTCCTCTCCCTACGTAATCCAAGAAAAATTAAAAAACTGAATGAAACATTGTTTTGTGGATTAGAAGTTAGTCTTTGCATTTTGCTTTTCATGTCATCTTTTTTCGTTTCTTTTATGTAAACTTAGTAGCAAATACTACAATAATTTTGTCAAAGGCAACCAAACACAAAGAGACAAGACTCTAACGAAGGCCCAGGCCCAAACAGAGACGCAGCATTTGGAAAAAGGTTAAGGGAGTTGCTATTGCTATTTCTTTTTGTTCTTTACACTCACGTTTTCTTTTTTAAAAAAAAAAAGAAGTAATCTACCAATTGAAAGGCCGAAGGAAGCTGCTAAATGGTCCCAACTTACTTTGTGACTGGGTCCAACCTCTCCATGGAAAAGTTCATCTTGCCCCTCCCTCTTCCTCTTCCCCCATCATCTCACCCACTCCCCACCTTCTTCTCACCCAACCCACCACATCCACCCTTCCCCCATCATAGTCACACAACCATCATCACCACCAACCACCTTCGTGTTGTGCTACCACCCTATCCTATCTCCTCCACGTCATGCCGCCATTAGTCCCCACATCACTATTGTGTAGAGCCCTTGCTCACATTCAACCTCCACCCTATCCCATCTCTTCCATGCTGCGCACTGCCACCAGTCCTCACCATCATTGTCGTGCAGAGCCCCTGCTTGCGCACAATCTCCACCTTTGAGGCTCTGCAGGCACAACTCTTCTCCACCATCACTATGCCACGATGCACATCCATCACTGTGCACTCCTTTGCCATAACAAAATAGCAATTTCGCATGGATATTTGGTCACACGAAATTGTGATTCCATTGGATTAAGTGGGGTTGAAAAATATATACAACAAAAACATAATTCCATTGTACAAACAATTTTGTTGGGGATGTTTTTTTTTATCACAACATAATCGTGATTTTGTTATGTTAAGGGGAGTGCTACAAAATATAACAACAAAATCATGATTTCATTGTTATGTTTGGGGTGAGAAAAAAATTATATAATGAAATAATGATTTTGTTGTATTCATATACAACTACAATTCTGTTGTGTTGAGGAGAGACAAAATCTGGTGCATGACGGAATCATGATTCCGTGAGGAGAGTATTTTTTAAATAAAAAAATCTCAACCCTTAATAGAGGTGGTCAACAATTTTATGGGACTAATAATAACTCCCAATGCTGAAATTCAATGAGGCCCATTTGCGATGAAACTGGACCGAAAATTTGACTCGATGTAATGTAATCCAGTCCAGCATCTTCTTACAAGCAGTAGATTTGCTTTCGAATGTCCGTGACGACGCCGTATCAATTAAAAAAAAATCTCGTCGAGGGAGTATTATCGTTTATTTGTCATCCAATTTTCGCTCTTTCGGTCTATCCAATTTGAGTTCAGAGTCACCGCCGAATCCGATCCTAAAATGGCGACGGTGACGTTTTCCTTTTCCGCTAAAACCGTAACTCTACCCCGTCACCCCAAAACCTCAATCTCGAGCTTCGCTCCGGTAACGAATCTTCGCCTCCCTCATTCTATCGTCACCCAAAACCGGAATTGTAACCGGATTCGGGCGGCGCTGGATGGGGATTTCTCGGCGAAAAGGAGCAACAACAACGAGCAGAGGGAGACGATAATGTTACCCGGCTGTGACTACAACCATTGGCTGATTGTGATGGAGTTTCCAAAGGACCCTGCACCCACTCGTGAACAAATGATTGACACTTACCTCGACACTCTTGCCACTGTCTTGGGAAGGTTCTTTTCTTTCTTACCGTTATCGTTATGTTTCAATTTGGAATAGACTAAGATATGTGCAAATTTAAATGCACATTCTGTTTTGTGGATGACTTTGTAATTATCAAATTTTCAGCATGGATGAAGCTAAGAAGAACATGTATGCCTTTAGCACCACCACTTACACTGGATTTCAGTGCACTATTGATGAAGCAACCTCCGAGAAATTCAAGGGTAATGTTTCAATTCCCAATTTGTCTTGTTCCGTTACTTGATGAATATTGGTTCTTCATCTCTTACTTATGCGCTTGTAGGTTTGCCTGGGGTTCTTTGGGTACTGCCAGACTCCTATATTGATGTTAAGAACAAAGACTACGGAGGTTATCTCCTTTTTTTAATTTCTACACTAATTAATTAATTGTGTGTTTGATATTCTACTGCTTGAATGCTTGTTGTTCTTTGATTTCAGGTGACAAATACATAAACGGGGAGATTATTCCTTGCAAGTACCCTACCTACCAACCCAAACGTAGTGCACCGAAGAATGAGAGTAGAAGGTATGAGAGACGGAGAGATGGCCCTCCCCCTGACCGCAGAAGGCCAAGACAAGAGGCCGCTGCCTCAGATTCATCCTCTACATGAGGTTGTGAATTGAATTATCTATTCCACTCTTTGGATTTTTTTGGTCTCTGGTTACTTAATTGATGCCCGATTCAAGTATCACTAATCCTTGGCTTCATTTTTAACTTACACTTAATGTCACACGGTTTCATTAGTGTTTTTTTATCCCTATGCATGTTATTCATGTAATCTTATTAAGCTCTGCAAACTCTTGATTTGGCTATTATTGCAGTCTTGCAAGTGATTTTCAGTTTTGCTGATAGTAACTAATGCCAAGTGAAAGCTGCGCCTTATCACAGCTCTATCATGCTCATGGTCATTTTAACAAATAGAAGATTGAGCTTGTGTTGGATTCTCATCAGATGCATACAATGTTTTTTGCAAGCTCAAACTGGTATTTTCACAATTCATCTTGAGGAATATGTGCTTTTGGACTCTGAGTCTGACATGTGAGGCAAGTGTTAGGTTTATTTGTCTGTGTAATTTGGAGAGCTACTTATATTGCAACCAGTTTGTTTTCGTGATAATTTTTTTCTGCAAGTTTCATGGCAGCTGCAGTATTAACTCATAAAGTGACTCATGAACTGTACAAGTTTAGATAATATAGCCTTTTGTCATTATCTTAACCAGCCAATTAATGAATCCTTAAGTTAGTCATGTTACAATAATTCAGTTTTGCTGGACTTCATCCTGCTCACTCCCCCATCAGTGTGGTTGGCGAATTCAAATTTGTTAGAACTTGGAAATTGGTTCATTCATAGAGCATCCTTGTAATAAAATATAGTGTTTTCTTCATGATAGTTATTTTAACAGCATTAACGAAAGAAACTAGAGCTGATTTATATATGGAAGGGATGCAACAGTTATACTTTGTTTGGCTGCAGAAAGAAACTACTAGAAAAGAAAATGAGCATAAGGGAAAATAAAGAGGAGATTTAAAATTTTCCCCTTATATATTGATTCAATGAGGAGAAATAAAAGAAAAAAAATATAGATAGTTCTTTTCCCTCTTTCAGTCTTTTTGGTTGAAAAAAAAGGGGAGGGAACATAAAATATAATCATTACAAAGATGCTTAGATTTGTCATTGCAATAATTTTCCTTTAATTATTCACTGATGAGAGAATTTTTTTTGGATTTTGCATATTTTTTAGTGTTTAGGAAAAATTAAATATAATTATGGACTTTTTTTGGTTTGAGAAAATATTTTTTGTTTTCATTTTTAATTATAAAAATATAACAAAGTGTTTTTGTTTTATTTTGCTTTCAAAAGTTTGTATAGAAAATGGGTGAAAGTGAATTTTCTTTTCTTTTTTACTAGTAGTATATTTTATACACATTTTTAAAAATACGAAATTTAAAGTGCAAACAGAAATTTAGGCCTTGTTTGTTTCCTGGTTTGAAAAATAGTTTTCTGTTTCCTAAAATTTGTTTGTCTACCATACTTAAAAGTGTTTGCCCCTTGAGTATATTTATATTTTCTAAAAGTTTGCTTTCTGAACAGAGTATTTGAAAAAAAAAATAGAAGAGGATTATAAAACATCTTCTAGTTTCTGTTTTTGGTTTTAAAAACATGTTTAGAAACATTTTTCAAAACATAAAAGCTTTTGCACGAGAAATTAATTGTTGAATAGTATGGACTTTTTTTGAATAACAGTTTAAAATACAAAAAGGGACTCAACACGTCCCAATTCATTTCGGTTGTACTCGTTACAGATGAATGATTCGGAGATACAAGTGCCATATCCATCCATATATTATTCCACAGCCACCATTCGCCGAGAAAACTATGTATATTATCAGGATACCTGTTTTATTGCTGGAGATGATCATAGGCAAACCTTGTGGAGTGTAATTAGCAGTGATTTATTTTCATTATTTGTTAAGACGAGAGTTCAATTGGCTGGTTAAGATGCTACTACTATTTGCTTTTTTGAAAGGATTATCTTTCATTTCTTTTCTAGAGACTAATAAAACGTGCAATTAAATCAATGTCCTCTCCAGCTGGTCAAGAACAGACAACGGTCTAGAATGGCCACGATTTTAAATCAACTGGTTAATTGGACTTATTTCCAAAGCCCAAAACGGATGATTTTAAATACTACAACTACACTACTTGGGATTTGCCCTGAAAGGCTGAAACAACGAGTGATTCTCGTATTTCTTGAGTGTGAGAATAATTTTTATTCAAGTTATCCATTTGTTCTAATCAAAAGTTATTAATTGAGTTTTAAAACTACTGACCAATTTCGCTTAAATAAAGTCTAGTTTGTTAATTGAGCCAGAACTACACCTCCTGCTTTGCATTGAAGCCTTTAAACATACGTAAATTTACGTCATTTTAAAGCCGGGATTTGAATGCTTGAACCTCTTCATGAAAAAAGTAGTTAATATTACAAATGAAATGTTATTTATTTTATGTATTTATCTTCTTTTTTAAATAATTATTTAATTTAATTTGTTTGTAGAAGTAGAAGGTATCCAAATAAAATAGTTTCGGGTATTTAGCATTATCTTGGCAAATCATTAATGATTCTTTTTATGTCACTCTCATAACCACTTTGGCTACTTGGACACTTAGCCAGTAGCCATCACTGATTTCCATTTAAGATTTATGTCATTAATTATTTAAGAATTAATTTCTTTTGTTAAAAATGAAATGAAGGGGAAAGAAAGAAGATGGGATAAAAAAAATATTGTTAAATGATTAATGATGTCAATCTTAATTAAAATGAAGGATTAAACTAAAAAAAGATAAATAATCAAATTAAATAAAAAAATAAGATAAAGAATCAAATAAAATTTGTAAAAAGATAAATGACTATTTAAAAAAAAAGATAAACAGCTAAATTGAATTTTTTAAAAGATAAAATATCAAACTAAAAAAATAAAAAAACCAGATAATTAATTAAGCTTGATCTTAACTTAAAACTGAATGCAAGACCAATGACCATGGATTGGCCCCCCTTGCTTTGCTAGTTAGAATTGATATCTATGACGTTAGTCCCACAACTCCTACTTAACGCAATACTATCGTTGTGTAATGCTATTCGAATATTTTATTTTTATTATTGCAAATATTGTTGGCCTATAATATTCTGGCGTGGTTTCACCTTAATTAGGTTTGTTATATGTTCACGGTTTATGCAATAAGGGTCTACATAATCTGGACAGATTAGTTTCAGTCTTCGGCTCTCAGCCATTAGCCAAGGGATACCCAAAATTCACACCGAAAAGATACTCGCTTCAATGACCTTAATTAGGGATTTCATTTGTTGTTTTTGTTCCTGATTTTTATTTTATATTTTATCCCTCATTCCGTGAGTAGGAAGAAAGAGAAACTTTGGCATACTTAGGCTCACCCTAACCGACTACTTGTTTAGGGGTTGGTGAGTGTTGACACTTGACACATATGTTAATGGGTTTGGCTTGTCTTAATTCTTACTGGTAAATAAAAAGCGTCATTTTCACAATAGTTTTATTCTAATAATTTTAAAAACAAGAGAGAGAAAATTATAAGATAAGATGAATAATGTAATATACAGGAATAATGCATAATGAAAGAGTAAACATAATATTTCTTTTATGAATAATATCTTCATAAAGTAAAATTTCTTCTTTCCTCGCATAATTGCATGTGGACATTTTAGCATAGATAAGAATTCTGCGGCTGTTGGGAGAGTTATGGTGCACTTAAAAACTTTTATTTTGGTACTATTACTCAACCGAAATGGAGAAGGAAAAAGCCTTTTTTTTTTTCACCACCGAACGGATAACATAGCCAACTTTCATGTCCCTTAATTCTGTTTCAATTCCCAAGAAACATGATCCTGAACTCATGTGATAATAATAGTTGCTGTTGAAGTATCCTCTTCAAATTTCTGAAGAATCATGGCCTACTACAGCTCTGTCTATTCTGGTTCGGATTATGGTGAGTACAATTTCAACTCTTATGCTCTCAATTATGATTATGCTCAAATTCCATCCTATATGGCTTATACTGGCTATGACTACAATCAACCATATTATGGATATGATTCTAGTCTATATTATGCTTCTAATTACCCTGCTGAAAATTACCAAACCATATCTTACTCTGCCACAACGTATAGTGACCCAAAATCTGTTTTGTATGATCCCAATCACGGTATGAGTCAGCTTGTGATCTCTTATTCTAATGTGGAATTCAATGTGCCTGAGTTTGATGACTATGATCCAACACCTTATGGTGGTGGATATGACATTGATCAGACCTATGGCAAAGCCCTACCACCTTCAGATAAAATTTGCTATCCTCGTTCTGGGTCAAGTCCAATTACTGAGCCACCCTTTTCCGGGTCCATAGTTCCATTGCCTACTATCGCAGAGGGCATTGAAGAGAAAGCAATCACACCCCAGAATGGGGGCATAGTCCAAACAAAAACTGAAGAGAAGCCTCAGTCACAAGATAGTGGCAAAGATCAGCCTAAAGAAGTAGAAGACCACAACTTTGACACTGAGAGTGAGGGAAGTCACCAAGACGATGATAACTATTCTGAGTCTGGTATTGGAAGTGGGTTTATTGAGGGCTACAATGAGCATGAGAAGCAAGTAGTTCCTGTTGTTCCTCAATATCCTAGTGGATATGGGTTGGAGGCTATGGACATTTGTGAAAGCTTGTTTGGGTATTGGCCTTGTTTGGAACGTATGAAGAAGAAGAGGGAATGTTGTTGTGAGGAAGTGAGTTATAGAGGGAACAATTGTCAGGAGAACATGTGGCAAGGTACTGCAGATTATCTATTTGGCAGTCCAAATCCTTATGGTGGGAGTGGCTATGGAGGAGATGTTGTTTATGGATATCAAAGGCATTATCCAATGCAAGCACAACACAGATAGATTGATTATACTGATGGATCGTGGTGATAAACCAAAACCATTTGTTCTAAAGTTGTAATTGAAAAAGTTGAAGGTGTACAGTTTCTCTGTGTTTTAATAAATGTAATTTGAAGATGTGAAATGAAAAAAATTTCTTGCTTGGTTTTCTGCCAGCCTCATGCGCTGTAGCTAAGCTCTAGTTCATTTACTTTTTGCTTCGTGCTGTGATGGTTAAGATTTATGCCCCAATACTTTGTTAAAAAAATTGATTAGCTTTGCTTCCTAATCATATTTCATAATGGAAATAGCTAAAATTCACCATATTTTATATTGGAAATGGTGTGGTGCTTGCAAAGTAGCACATCTGCTTAGGAGTGATTTAATCCTTCCGCTGATGTAGTGGAGGCTATTATTAGGGACCTTCTGAGCTCTGCCACCCAAATTGCATGAATCTCATTTTAGATTTTTAAGTGAAATTGATTGAAGCTTAACCCCCAACATGTTAATCAATTGAATCAAATCTTTTGTCCATTGTCTTCTTAGTGTTCTTTATTACAGATATCGTATAATATTTGACCCATTAGAATTAGCTTAATGGTAGGAGACTTAAATAATATGTAAGAGGTAATAGATTCTAATTTCATCATGCTTATTGAATACTAAAAAATAGTCTATGATATTTGAATAGTGTATGATATCACAACGTGACAATACCAAAATAACTTACAATTTAAAACTTCTTTATTAGATATGTATGCTCACATATTTAATGTCTTATACATGCTTTATTCATTTACATTTTTTTTTCAATTAACATGTAATATAGTACAAAATAGAGTCGAAGAATTTGTAACTTATTTCTTTATCTCACTGATCCAACCACACTATCCAATAGTTTCTAATTGATTTTTAAACTTTTAATTTCAAATATGAACAATGTAAAGAATATGATATTTCTATTTATTAGCTGAAAAATTTCTCTTTAGGAATTGATAGGTTGGACTAGTGATAGAAAACTTCAAATATGGGAATAAAGACAGACGAATCAACTAACATAATATTTTTGCAAACAACTGCTCAGAGTTTCTGTTTTCAAAATTGAAGAGAGTCATTCAAAAATTTTCAAACTAAACTAATTAACTACACTAGTAATGAAGCTCCACGGGCAAAGTTTTCGTACCCAACAACATATTCTCAGAGCTAATTTTCCTCACATAATAATTTGATAAACGGAATTGGCGACTCAAATCTTTTTAATAAATGCGTGAGCGCGCATTACCGCGCGCATGTTTTATGTATCATTTATGTGTGTGTAATGAATCCCCCACTTGTATTTTTTGCTTAAAGTCTTCTCACCTAGTAAATTAATAAAAGTAAAAAAAAAAAAAGAGGATCAAAATAATTGTTGTCTAGAACATTCAGCTGAACATGACTTTGACAATACTTGATAGTTGATACTATAGTAAAAAGATGAAGAAGAAAACAGAACAAATATGAGTAAAAGAATGGAAAAAAGGTATCCATGGCCCCCTCGGCAAGCGCAGATTAAGGCCAAAGCGCCAAAGACCATATTCAAATCCATCTTATGTTTTGGACTTACGTACAAAGATGTCATTACCCAAATAAAGCATCAGAAATCGTAAAGGCAAAGTTGTTTTCAACTAGAATCATTATTTGTTCTTTATTATACAGTATAATAAGATATCACGTTGAAATTATAAAATTCTACAATAATTCAAATAATACTTTTTAAATTTAATTAAAATACACCGACAATGACAATATAAATGTAATTTTTTATATTAATTTATATTCAATCACAAATTTTATTGTTTTAATTTTTTTTAATTATAATTACATTAAAAATTATTCTTAAAATAATTTCTTATTGACTGAAAATACAATTATATAAGAACTAACAAGAACTAGCATATTTTGTTAATATGAGTGAAGATAAAGTCCAGTCTTTAGTAAGATACCAAATTTAAGACTTGTAAAACTTGTAAATAAAAAATAAAAGTGGTTGAAATAAAAGATTTTATTAAAAATGTTAAATCATTTTTATATAGTTATCAATAAAATTAAAATTAGTGAATATTTTTCAAGTATAACATTATGAAAAAATTATATATAAAAATTAAACTTTTTACTTATTTATCTGTTACACAACATTGATTTTATCTCATATTTTGTTTTTTCTTTTCATCTCTCATGTTTGAATGAGTATAATTTCTCTAATTTTTTTATATCCACCATCTACTAATTATTTCCATTAAAATGGAACGATATCTTTATTCCATTTCCAACTTTGGATCTCCCGTTTTAATATGCTTCCTCGTCACATTTCCTTGGTCATAGATTGTAACGCAAGGGTAGTTTGTTCATTTCACACATCATACAATCCATGTAATGCCAACCAGGAACCTAGAAATTCTACCAATTGTCCTCTCTGTCTCCCACTTCCAATCATAGTGTTCAAAAAAACTATGTCTGTGCTACCTTAAAAAACCATGTTAAAACCTCCACACCAAACTCACTCATTCAAAAGCTACTTCATTATCTTCCTTTCCTCCTTCACTACTATTACTCATTCTCAAGTCTCTCAACATGTCTATGCGACACAGATCTTTTTTACAAGCCATCTTTCTTGCTTTTATTGTTGTTCTTCCTTTCTCAGTGGCAGCTTCATATTCTTCTATTCATGAACTTCTCCGAAGCCATGGCCTACCAGCAGGGCTGTTCCCAGAGAGTGTAAAGTCATACAATTTGGACCAAAGGGGTCGTTTGGAGGTGAACTTGGATGGTCCTTGCATGACCAAGTATGAAACAAGAGTATTGTTTGAAACTGTGGTTCGTGCAAACCTTAGTTTTGGTCAGCTCAAGGGGTTGAAGGGTCTGTCTCAGGAAGAGCTTTTCCTATGGTTACCAGTGAAGGATATCATTGTGAATGATCCATCTTCAGGTCTTATTCTCATTGACATTGGTCTTGCACACAAACAACTCTCTTTGTCTCTCTTTGAAGATCCCCCAGTTTGTAGATCCCAAGGTACTGTTTCTCTCACTTTGTCTAGCTGTTAGTATTTATTGATGACTTGTCCTCACTCCTCAATTCCTTTGAAGTTTGAACCTTTTGAATTATGGGGTTTGAATGAGAATCATAGTGGAAAAGCATATGCATGCCATTTTCTTCTCAGCCATGATTACTTTCCAGGCTGACAAATGATGATTGGATGTATTTCAATTCTCATTAATGTTGTCTTCTAGATTTCTTTCTACATAGAGTTTTTTGATTTAAAAAATTGAATGTGGGGTGCAGGTCTATCACTAAATATTGCTGGAAGGAAAAGCATTGGATTTCAAGACCAGAGATGAAAGATTGCTTGTTTATCTGAAAAAAAGACGGTTTCTTCTTTACTCTTTCCAATTTTGTTTTTTTTTGCCCTTTTCTTTTTTACTTTAAAAATAATTATATGGTGTAATGTGCATAGATCCTATGAGAGTTGTGATTAAGTTAGATATCAATTGAGGAAAAAAAACAGAAAAAGAAACTGATAGCAGTGTTTATTGTATAAAATCTTTGTGCAATTTTGTTTGCCGCATTTTTTCAAATGTTCAAGGAAAGTTATGATAATATCATGTCATGTCATTTCATTTCTTCCTTTCCTTTTACTTTTTACTTTATTAAAGGAAAAATTATTCTTTGAAAGAAAAAGGCTAACTTGATCCTATATTGAAGATATTCAGAGAATATGCTAACATTGACGGCTATTTAGATGTTTGTTGAAACCAAATTTGCCTCGCAAGTTTTGAGTGGGAAAAGCCTTAATGGATTCAAGTTAAATTGAAGACTAAGGCAATGCTCAAATGTACATAAGGATCATAAATCAAATTGAGACTACTAAAGAAAAAAATGATATTCTAATTTGCTTAATTTATTTGACAACTGGGAATGTCTTTCTTTTATACCTTTTTTAAAGACTGAGAAAGAAAATAAGATACCAACTTGTTTGGTCATATTTAGATATTCAATATAATGTTCCTTTCTCTTCAATTGGACAACATTGATTTGTTATGCTGTTGCCTTTTATTCTATGGTTTTAGGGTCGCAGCCTTGGAGGTTTTGTCTATGTGTATATATATATCCCCTTTCCCAGCATCACTGTTGGTTGTCTAATAACCTTTATTACAAGCATTCTACTAAGGAGAGCCTTCATTTCTTTAGCCATTTAGCCTTTGTGACATTTGCTTAATCTTCAACCGGATCGAAGGTAAAAAAATAAAACATAATGGAAACTATTGCAAAAAGAAAATATACTAGTTTTCATTTTCATTGTGAAAATATTATGAGCTGACACCATGACTGCATGTAATTTTACTCATATTATTTAGTCTAAAATCTGAAATTGATTTAGTTTTGTATAATCTTTTTGAATGGTCAAAAAATCATTTTTCTTAACCCATTAACATATGCCCTAGTTAATAATAAGAGTGTGTCGAGTGTCCAACTTATACCTTTTTTTGAGAGGGGTTGGAAAGAAAGTGAACTGATTTTATAATCTCTTTAGGAGAAAAAAAAAATAAGTACTCAATTATATTGACACATTTATAGTATAATGCAATTTGCATTATCGAACATATTATCCTAACTGATATTTCTTTTTTATTGCATAAGCAATCCTCTTAAATCCTAATAGTACTATAGTCATAACAAGTCTATTTCAACTTGCTCTATATGTCATTGATAATATCTTGCAACAAACTCTTGCTTTGATCAATTTCAAGTCTTTCACCGTCCTTACCCTGAACAATAAAAGAAGTCTTGTTAAAAATAATTAAAGTAAATATTATATTATCACATTTATGCTTATTAAGGTACAAAGATGAATCAAAGTTCATCTCGTACGGGTTCAATAACATACAAGGTATGTTACTCTCTGATTAATTAATTAAATGTAGTAAAAAAACAATTTTGATTCTTATCTTTCTTAGAATCACCTTTATGCAACTTGTAATCATAAATACACCTCTTGTGGTTGTAAAATTGGTGTCAATGAGCTCAATACCAAAATTATCAAGGGTCTCCATCAATTTGTTGAATCTTCCCCTCTTCTTCTCAATTATGATCTTGACCCAGAGTTTATTCTCATCTATCCGTGCCACTCTGACCTCAGCCTGCAGAGAGTAACAGTGGTAACATTAAATTAACAGTTGTACAGGGCTATTCATCCTTTTTTCAAAGAGAGGATCTTAATTATAGATGACCTGTATCCCCCAATGCTTCATATCCTCCATAGCATCAATTTCGTCTATTTTTGCCTCTGCTGTTTTATCTGAAGTTGCTTCCAAATGGTCAAGCTCTTGGATGAGACGCTGGACTTCGTGTTTCAGCTTCTCAATGTAGGTGATAGCATCTACAATAATTGTTCCTCTATTCATCTAAAACAAAAATTAAAGTTTATAATCAGTTTGCAGTCCAACAATTAATGCTAACAATTTGTAAATTAAACCATGAAACTGAATATTGAATAAACTATAAGATAAAGAAGGATCAAGTAAGAAAGTACATTTGTGATGATAGGGTTTATAGACCGCAGCATCAAAAGCCTTGTACTGAGTTTCTCCCTCCTCCTCCTTTCAATCTCAAGGTTCTTTGATTTGTACACTCTCGTGTCATCATCATAGTTCCTCTTCCTACTCACCCTTTGCCTGATACTAACATTTTCAGTAGCAAGAGCAAACTCTTCCATAGTAAAACATAAATGATCCTCATCTTGATACTCCATTTGTGGGAAAAATAGGCCTTGAGGAAATGTGTTCCAAAGGCTTTGTAAATTGAGAATTGGTTGGTGGCTATATATATGCTTCTCATAGAGGCATCATGTCAGATAGAGAAAGTATATCGATGCCTGTTTTGAGGGCCTTTTCTGTGGTCCCTAGTTAATTCAGGTATGTTTCTTATGACAAGTGGGAAATATATTCGTGTTTGGCCATTTAAATATGTCTTCTGCTTGTTGGAATCTTCGTAACAGAATGTGATTATGAATTATGGTTCTTTTATAATAAAATGCAGTTAGAAATCACATTGAAGTTGTTTTTAACTTCTCTTTTTGATTATAGTCCGTTAGAAGGCTTTACAAAAAAAGTTACCACAAAAACCATAAAAGTTTATCACAAATGTGATCGATAAAATTATCGTGATCAAAGACATGTAACTACTTATTTGTGTTCACGATAGAGGCAAAATGCTGTAACTGTACATGACCAAAAAAACACGATTTTCACTTGGCCTTTGGCAAAGTGCAAATAAACTTTCGTGTGCCTTTTGGGTGATTCTTTAGACCTTTGTCAGTTGGAATTGTTGACTGAAACTGCAAGAGCACCACACTTGAGTTGTTGGAGAGACGTGTGTAATTATTTATGTCCTTTCTGCCTCAACTAGAATAGTTTTTAAAATTAGTTTTAATTTGAATTTCATTTATTTTTAACCCTAAAAAACTATAAAAAATATTATATGGTTCTAGGTCTTGATGTAAAAGGTACTGTTTTTATTAAATAAAATTAAAGCAATAATGCTGAATTATATACCTTTATATTTAGTTCAGCTTGGTTGTCAACATGGATTATAAATTATAATGCTGAATTCATCAACAACTTATTTATATTTAACCAGTGTTTTGTAATTTTTTTACTGATAAGTATCTTTGTTTAAAAATAATTCTGGTTTAGGTACTGAGAGATATTAATTAAAAGTGCATATTAAAATAATCACTGATTAAAAGCTAATATTTTTCAAGGGTTTTCCAAACAATATTTAAAAAAAAATTGGAAACCACTATGATAAAGCTTTTGGATCATCCTTTTATTAATTGAACCAATAATTAATAGCTCAACCGATTTTATTCGGACCATTTAATAAGAAATAATCATACTGAAAATAAAATCAATTCATGGTTAGACAGGGTAAAACGACAGGTCTTACTAAGTTTTTTTTATAATATTTTTGAAGCTTGAATATATCATTTTTTTAAATACACAATTATTTTAAGTTATCAACATCTCATTCAAAACAATTTATTTAAAAATATATCTTATTTCTAAGCCTAAAATTAATATATCTTATTTTATAATCAAAATATTAAAAAATAATGTATAACCAACCAGAGTTAATTTTAGTAAGAGTTAATTTTGTATAAAATAATAAACAGCGGTTGAAAAATTTGTGAAGACAAACACTATGTTTACTATTCAATCGTGTTTCAAATAAGATTATTTATTATAATGGATACTTGTGGTAAAAAAAACTTTCAAAATATTATAACTAAACATTTTTATATTACAAATTGTAAATGTACTCATTTGCCTTCATTGTTGAAGTAACTGCTGTCTTAAAAGGACAGCGCTGATTCGTTTCTGCTGCCGCCTTTTATTCTGAGATTTTAGTGGTCGCATATTCTTGTCTCTATATGTATCCTCTTTCTCAGCATCACTTTTGATTGTGTCAACCGTACAAGCATATTCATAAGGAGAATCGTCATTTCTACATCTATTGAGCCTTTATAACCTTTACTTAATCTTCAATCAAATTGGCTATAAAATGAAACATAAAGAAGGAAGTTATTGCAAAAAGAAATATAACATTTCTCTTATTCAACTAAAGGTAATTATAAGAGTGTCCATTTATTGTTAATGTTAACATGTGTCATTCTTTTAGGGAATTGAGATAGTATGTAATAGTAGCAACAAATAAAATTATCTGACATACAGTTATATATATTTTTTTATCCGTACAAAATTGATCCTCTCTGATCATGATCCTACGATTAAATAACTAATAAGTCCATCTCAACTTGCTCTGTTAGATGAATTTCAAATATTTTAAAAATCAAGTTTGATTTTGATCTTTCTTAGAATCACCTTTATGCATATTGTGAGAAGAAATGATCCGTGTCAATGGCTCAATGCCAATTTATTGAGGGTATGCATCAATTGGCTGAATCTTCCCCTCTTCTTCTCAATAATGATAAATTATTGAGGACATGCATCAATCGGCTGAATCTTCCCCTATTCTTCTCAATAATGATCTTAACCCAGAGTTTATTCTCGTTTATTTGCGTCTCTTCATGCAAAAACTAACAGCAAGGCAACATTAGTAATTAACCGTTGTAGAGGCTATTCATTTTATTTTTATTCTTTAATCAAAGAGAGAATCTCATAGACGAGACGACCTGTATCCCCCAATTCTTTATATCTTCCGCATCATCAATTTCAGCTATTTTTGTCTCTGCCATTTCCTCTGAATTTTCTTCCATTTGGTGAAGCTCTTGGCTGAGATTATGGACTTTGTCTTGCAGCTTCTCAATGTCGGTGATAGCATCTTCAACAGTTGTTGCTTTATTCATCTACAACCAAAATTAGAGTTTATAATCAGTTTACATTTCAACAATTACTGTAACAATTTGTACACTAAACCATGAAAATGAATATTGAATATTGAATCAACTATGAGATAAAGAAGTATCAAGTAAGAAAGTGAGGGCTTAGATAGTTGCATTTGTGATTATAGGCACTATAGACCGCAGCATCAAAAGGCTGCTACTGAGCTTCTCCCTCCTCCTCCTTTCAGTCTCAAGGTTCTTTGATTTGTATTCTCTTGTGTCATTATCATAGTTCCTCTTCCTACTCATCATTTGCCTGCTAAAACCATTTTCATTAGCAACAAAAAACTCATCCATAGTGACACAAAGCCAATCTTCATCTTCATACTCCATTTGTGGGAAGGGAGAAAAAACAGGTTTTGAACAAATGTGTTTCAAGGCTTTGTAAATTGAGAATTTTCTGTTTGGAGGCTATATAAGTGCTTCTCATTGAGGGATCATGTCAGAGAGAGAGAAAGTACATTCATGCTTGTTTTGAGGGTGTTTTGGTGTGGTCCCAAGTTAGTTCAGGTACGTTTCTTAGGACAGAAATATATTTATGTTTGATCGTTTAGATGTGTCTTCTGCTTCTGCCCGTTGGAATCATCCTAACTTTTTTTTTTTGTTACATTCTTCAACTCTTGGTAACAGAATGTGATAATGAATTATGATTATTTTATTACAAAAATGTAGTTAGAAATCACATTGAAGTTGTTCAGAACTTCTTTTTTCGATAATAGTCTAATAAAGGGTTTTCCAAAAATAAAAGTTTATCTACATATGAGATTGATAAAATTGTCCTGATCAAAGACATGTAACTACTTAATAATTTGTAATCTCGATGGAGGCAAATTAATGCAGCAAGTGAAAATACATAAATGCTATATTTTTCACGTAGGCTTTGGCAAAGTGCAAATAAATAAACTTTGGAATGCATTTTGGTGTGACTCATGAGGCTTTGGCAGTTGGGCTTGTTGACTGAAACTGCTGTAGCACAGTTGCGTGTGTTGTTAGAGCAAAGGCATCTTTAATTATTTATGGGCATGACTATTGGCTATTATTCATCAACTTATTTATTTTAACCATTGTTCTGTTTTGTAATTTGATTTTTTTTTCCTGATTGGTATTCTCGTTTAAAAGTAAATTTGCTTGATACACCGTCAGACACTAATTAAAAGCCTCACCAAAAAAACTTTTAATCCTCCAAGAAAAAAGACACTAATTAAAAGTACATATTAAAATATCCACTTATTATAAGTTCATATTTTATTTTTCAAGGTTGGTCACTAAATTTCTTGAAAAACTAAATTGAAATTTTTTCCTAATTTAATTATATAATTATTCTTTATTTGATTTTCATAAAAGGTTGATGCGAGTATGGAAATTCTTAATTGGTTGTTGAAAATAATTTTGATAGTCAAGTCCTATATTATTTTTAGGTTAAAGCACCTTTGTCTTAACTAACAATGAATTGAAGATAGTTAGATCTCTACTCAATAAAAGTTAACAATTTTTTATTATAAAGAATTGAGATTTTATCCATGAATTGGGATGGCAAAATAAACTAATCCAATTCAATTTAGTTCGTTCTCAACTTGCCAAAAATTGGTTGGGTTGCGTTGGATCTTTTTTTAGAATGAGTTAAAAATTTCAACTCAACTTCACCCTTGATGTGTTGCATGTGGGGATAAATTAGGTTGATTAGCTAAAATTAAAAAATAAATGAAAATTATAAAAATAGGTAATTCATATGTTGACCATTGAAAAAACAAAAGAGAAATAAATTGTCCAAAATAAACATAATGCCACACACGATAATGCTATTTTACTAAATTGACTTGGCATAATCATTCTTGTATTCTTATTTTCCTTTTCTTTTCTTTTCATTTTTTACGTAAAAAATGAAAAAAGAAGAAGAATGATTAGCATAAAATAAAAGAACAATATGTATATAACATTTATTACCATGAAACCTAACTCAAACATTATTGCATAATTGTTGATAGTGTCTTGAAACCAAATCCTTTAATTGTTGGAGACAAGAATGAAAGTTCAAACACATGACGTAAGATACGTATTGCGACGGATCACATTATTGAATAATAGTTTATAGTGTCTTATATAAAATTAAATCCTTTAATTATTGGAGACAAGAACAAAAGTACAAATTAACAGGATGTAAGATACGTATTGCGATGAGTAATCAATGTGCTTAGACGGTAGAGCAAGGTATCTCATTTCTAATTATTCGAGAAGCAAATCATGACCATAATAATAACTATATGTGCCCAGCAGCATCGACATTAATTAAGAAGCATTTGTATTTGTTCCTGTAGATTGGAGAGGCTTGGATTGCTACGGTAATGGTACATCAAAGGCACCATTCTAGCAGCATTGAGGCAGTAATTAGTAAATGACGATGGCAATTGATTTTGGGTTAGGATTTTCTCGATTGAGACGTTTCCATTCACATGAAATCAAGTGGGAGACATGCCCTTGTGCTTCTTCAGCTGAAACGTCTTGGTGTTCACTCATGTAGCAATCAATATATGACCCATCAAGTCCCTTCGGATCTTCACTCTGCAACATAATTCATATCGTTAATTAGAATACATACCACTACAACATATCAAACTTTTTAGTAATATTTTTTTTAATACTTAATGAAAATGTTCGCAAATTTTTGTGCCCACATTCAAAAAATATTATCAAATTAAAAATAAATATTATTAATATATTTTTGCTACATTTTATCAAATGTTATATATAGCTCATATCGCTAAAATCTACAAATATAAAAAAAAACTTTAACAATATAGATTATATGTAATATTTGATAGATGTTAAAAAAACATATTCATAAAATAATTTTACGACATTTTTTTAATATTGTCAAAAGTTTTTAATAATATTTTTATTAAGTGTTAGATAAAAAAATATTGCTAAAAATCACATTTATTTATATAGGTAGGGCATATGTATAGAACACAATACACCATAATAGAATAGACCTCCATGCATTTTAATTTTACCTTAGCTCTTTCTAAATCATCCGAAAGACGAAGAATTTTAGCCACCGAATGTATAAGTTGTGGAACGTTGTCCATGATGACAACAATTTCCTTATGAGGAAGAATGTATGGACAAGGACCACATGCACTCCTGTGCTCACAATGCCATTGTTCAAGTACTCCTCTAACCTTGGCAAATGACCAGAATTCAACTAATGTGCCTCTTCGAAGAAAGCATTCAATAATCGCACCCACCGTTTCAAAATAATTGACATTTGACATGCATGATGCATCATGAAATACACAAAAATAATTGTCATGATAAAATAAATTGACTCTTTGCCGATCTTTTTTTTTTTTGGTTCAAGCCATGTTTTTTGTAGATCTTTTCGGCAAAATCATTGGTAATTTCATAAAGAAGTCTTAAACACATTTTCATGAAGTCTGGAAGTTGCTCTGTACCAGCCAATTCCCATCTGAATGAATCGAGATAAATCAATTCGTTGTAAGCACCAGATTGTTAGGAATCTAAAAGCTATCCACTAGTAGACTACCATTAAAGAGACTAAGATATTTAAATAAAATTGATAAATTGGTATATATCTTCATTGGTGATTATCTTTGATGAGGAATTTTTTTAATAAAGTTATTGATACTAAATATCTTATATCTTTGTTAATAACTAATCTCTGTTAAGAAAATTAATTGATGTTAATAAGATTTTCTCCATCCAAATATGTTTTTTATCCACAAAATTTGAACACAAAATTTTACTTAAAGAGACCAAATTTAATACCACTTAAACTAACAACGAATAATCTTATATAACCCTAATAAGTGTTGGTATCCATAGACAGAAATCCTTTTATATTAAGAAAAACAAAATAAAAAATAATATAAATATCTAAGAGAATGTAATAAAATCCTTAAGTAATTTTGATTGCAAGGCATGTTTGGGCCTCCTAAATCCATCCTATCAATCTCATCTATCAATGGTGCACCCACGATTAGGGAAAGGAGAGAGAACTTCCTCTGTATAAGGATGTCCACCGTCACAAAAATGAGTTGGAACGAGTTTTTTTTTTTGAATGGAATGGAATAAGTTTATTTTAAATGTTGTTTGATTCAAATTTTTGATGGGGTGCAAGTAGATTTGTATCATTATATGTGACAACGATGCCAAAAGCTGGATCTTCTACCAAGTTATGCATTAAAAAATATATAAAAAAAAACACTTTATCCTTAATGGATTGCAACATAAATCCAGCCTTAGTTTGATGTTTGTTGAAACAACAAAATACAGTAGAAGAAAACCGAAGCTTCCTGACCTGGTCGTTCATTATATCTAAAAGCTACAGTACCCACCTCCAAAAATTTGAAGGCTTTCACTCCATCCAAAATGTTTCATCTATATATCAAACATGTTGGTCCGAGCAAACGACCGGTCTTTCTTGGTTTCTTAATATCTCAAATGGTAAAGAAAAAATTATTAGGTAATCTAACATGCAGTTTACCTTTTGTTATTATTAGTACTAAAGCGAATTCCAAGCTTGTTGCATTGAGAATTGGCTAAGTTGATGAACGAACCTTGGTTTCTGTAACAATACAAACCATTTAACACAAAACTTTGTTGTTAACACTTCGGGATTACCTATCAGTTGACTACCACCAGCATTATTCTTTGGAATTATCCATTCTCTAGTTAACAATAATGTGAAGTACAAACACACCAACATGGTCTTGGTTACCCCCATTAGTCTTTTTTCAATTATATAATACATGGGTTGCTGACATGTTGAAGTATCCAATCTTTTTTGTGTGGTTCAGATCAACAAAGGAACTTCAAATCTAGTAAAACGTGTTTTTGGTTGTTTAATCAATATTGAATATCACTAAAGGGGTTCTTCTTTTTACTATTATTGACAAAGATTGTTATTTATATAGAAGATCTTGCTAAACTAGTTAAGAAATTTTAAATAGAAAGATTTTATTAGAATTTACATTATGAATGTATTAGAAATTATAATAAAAATACATTAATGATATATTTTAATAAAAACTTCTTATTTTAAATTTCTTAACTAGTGTCTTAAGAATATTGGTGAGACTGAAACCCCAGAAGGAGTATTATAGATTTCTCTTATATTTTTCTTTCTTACAAAGCAAAACAAATGGCAGTTTCTCTTATATAAAAATTAATCATACGTGAAATCTGTTACATAGAATATGATATCTGTACAGTATTTGCATAATTTTACTCCTTTAATACTTGAAGACTACACAAGGATATACACAAAATTCAGTGTCAAATCTGAAACTAAAAATCATGAACAGAGTTTTGGCAAGTACATAGCATTGCTCATAATATGAGTCCCTGACTTCTTCATACTGGCAAGTTGGGTCCCACTCTGCATTCCTTCCAAATCCCCTCTAAGTTCTTCAGCATCATAGCTTCTCTTTCCAACATCCTCTTTCACTTCCATGTTCTTAAAGCTTTTACGAAACATGGACTCAAAAAAGTTTTTCAAATGATCATTTTCCTGGAGCAAGGTCTTCATTCGGCTTTGTCTAGTAACATAAGCTCTTGGTTTTGCCTCTGAAGGAAATACCAAGTTTCGAGTAAGATGCCTCAAAAGTTCAGCTGACAGCTTCTCGTGGTTCAGTGTACAACAGATACTTATCTTCTCTTTTTCACTTAATCCTGCATGGACCTATGAATCTATATCAATGACTGAAAGAGACTTCATAAATCACCACATTGCTAAAATAAAATAAAATAGTACGTAGAAGTGATAATCAATTAGAAGCTTCAAGCTTTCTAAAGTGAAAAATTGCATACAACACAAGGATTGCTATCTTGCAAACTAGTAGAATCATAGAACAATGCAAATTGGTAGCTTACCTTTAGATACATGTCCATGGCTAGGTACAATTGATCATGAGATTCCCTGGCTACATCTGGGAGCACTGTAATCAATGCTTCAAACTCAAAAGGTTTGAGACGGGGATCTGGAGCAACTTCCACAAGGAACAAATCCATCATTTTCGCCACTCTCATAAGTCGATTCGAGGTTAACTCAAAACTGCCTCCAGAGAAAAAAATGTGTACGAGCCTTAGGACAAAATCAACATCATATGCTTGACCCTTCCCATGTGGAGATGGAAGAAGTAGATAATCAATTGTTGTTTGATCCAGCAGAGGACCTATAAGACTTTCTATCTTGCTTATGAAACTTCTGCTCATTTTCAAACTAACAGCGGTTCGATTAAGATTGAATAAATCCTTGCAAGAAATTGATCTCAAATCTAGCAGCAAAACAAGATCGATTACAACCTCAGTAGACTCAATCTTCTCAGCTTGTGCAGCACCAAGACAACTTGAGTTGTGATAGTAGAACAGAAACCTAGAGACCACACCATGATCAAAACCATAAGATACCATTGTCCTTATGACCTTATCCAACAAATCAATTTTTAAGAACAGAAGATGTTCAAACCACCATGTAGTCCCAGAGGAGTTATTTCTCCAGCTGTTATTGCTGCCAGTATCACAAGAAAATTGAAAGCTTGACCTGTTGGAGGAACATGTATTTGGACTTGTGATACCTGGTGAAGCTAGTCTCCCTATCAAGTGATCCACAATTCTGTCCAGAATTGCCAAATAATCTTTGAAAGAAAACAAGCCTTGGCACTGTTTCAATGCTTCAAGGAGCTCAGACCAAGTCCAGAAACGAACCCCTTCAAGAAACTTTTCAATGTGGGGTTTCAAGTTGGGTGTTCCAGGACCATCATCATCACATTCCATCTCCAGGAAATGAACAGCAGAACATAGCATGGCCACGTTGGATGGAGTCATCTCCATACTTCTATCGTAGCAAAGTGATACTATGAGCTCAAAAGCATGCGCAGCCCCTGGAAAGTCACAAAATGTTACTTTCACTCCCACATTTATGTCAAAAGATTACCAGAAAAGTTGCTAAATTTACGGGAGAAAGGTGAAAGAATATTCTGTACAGTATTAAGGAAGGTTAGAATTAGATGGCATGAAGAAGTATTGAAAAATATTTGATTTCTTTACCAAAGAAAGTAAAATAGTGCAATGTATGAAAGACACAAATAATGCATCCAATTTTCACCAATATATATATATATATATATATATTTTAAAGATAACATATATCCTTTATATCATACTTGAATTAAAAAAAACTATTATAAGCAACAAAAATCTACCTCTTTTAAGTATTTATCATAATTATATATCTAGGGCTAGAATTCGAAATTATTGATTAAAGAGAATAACATGCATCATGGAAATAAATAGCAAATATAGCCACAGGAGAATAAATGTGATGATGATACAAGAAAGCCTCAAGCAGAAGGCACTTGAGATGATAAATCATGGGGGTCATGTTTGTAAGAAGGGAAAGACGTACATAAGCCATGCACTTCGTGCAATCCATAATGACAGGAAGGGTACTGCAAGCAGGTCCACATGCCTGCCATGCTTTTAAGGTGTAATTAAATTAAATGATGTTAAGTGTCTACTTCTCATGCTGTTGGGAGTAAAGAACATGCGCATGCTAGCTAATCACCATCCGTTTCACTCAATAACTACAACTCTACAAGTTACTTAAATAAAATAAAGAGTTTCACCTTGGTTACCATAAAAGTTCCTTCGCCATTGATATTAGCAAGCTCTCATTGTTTCAACATTAATAAGTATGCATGTCAAAAAAGCATTTGAGGATTAGAAAGTTTGTGGGGCATGTCTGTAAATGACGAAAAACCAATTAATTAGAAAAGGGAAGTTCGTGGGAACATAATTTTGTAAAGGAAAGGATCGTCGGTTACAAGAAAAAGAAAAACATGATGTGAACATGTTTTAGCTTAGTCAACAAATCAAGGAGCATGAGATGTTTACTTATTGAAAGACACGGAAGCTAGGGAACAGGTATTGAATAGTAAAAAATTACAACTTAATTAAATAAATTATAAAATAACTTGTGAAACACATTCTTAATTGACAAAGTCAACAAATTAAAGTCTTTTTATCCAATTTTTAGCGTCTTAACTATTTTTACATAAATTTATTTTACACTATCTTTTGCATCGTTTAAAAGCATTAATTTTCTAGTTATCACTATTTTTCTCCTTGCTAAATAGTCTGACACTATATAAAGTGTAAAAGACTATACAACATGATGTCAACTAAATACTTCCGCAGTGTTTTTTTTATTCATAAAATTGAACGATCTGTTTTAGTAGGGCATCACTTTCCATTAGTTTTTTTGGCCACCGAATAAAAAAATGGAGACATGTTGGGAGACCCAGCGCAAGAAACACAGAACACGATTCTGATCATGCGCATTGATCATGGGAATTAAAGTAATCCATAATTCAAAGTGACCAATGTATCTTGCTTGACTGATTAGCTTGGCACAATGGCACTTCCCTTTTTCCGTTACTCATGCCACAATTTTTTGGGGTGGTAGCTTGATTGACCAACCAATTCAGTGGACAATGGATCCCACTATTTTAGGGATGGGAAAATCAACACAATTTTGCCTTTAGGTGAAATATCTAATGCCGAAGGCCCTCATCGGTGACAAATCTATTGACTTGGTTCACTGTTTTGGAAAAAGAAAACTATAACTTAATTAACAGTCAATTTTATAGGTATAATTAATAATATTTTAAGAATTTGAATTTCATTATAAATAATAACCAAGCGTGTGCCTTAAAATACCTGCTTCCATTGTCTTTCCCGTCACGCTATTGCAATCACACCTGCCACTATAGGATCATCATTGTCACCATCATATTGAGGCAACCATTAATAGTACTACCAGGACGTGAATACCAACTCACACCATGTTATGGATGATCTTGCTATTAAAGAATTTATTTATTCTCAATCAATTCATGCATGATTTGACATAAAATAATAAATACAAGGATTTAATATTTTTTCAACTGAAAATTCTTTATAAAGAGAACAAATAAAAGTTTATATTAATAGAATGAATTACTCTAAAAATTTAGTAACTTAGACTCTTTAAGTATATGATAAAAGTTTAATTTTTGACTATGTGGATAAAATAGTATTCCCGAGTATTGAGGAATTATTCTTTAACTAGTAGTTTACTTCTTTTATAGATTATTCTCATAATTTTCTTTCATCAAAATGCATTGTTAATAGAACGTGGATTTAAATATAACTCAACTCCAACCGTTAGTTCAAATGGTGAGAATTGTTCCCCATTTTTTCCAATACGCCCTATGTTCAGCACTTTTGAATTTGGTGCATGAATAATATGATGGATGACTCCTTAATAAATCTAGGATAAGATCTAATGTCATATTAAAATATGAGTTTTGACTTAACTCAACCCAAAAATTAGCTTAAAAGGTAATAATTGTCCCTCATTTATATATTTTATATTGACATTATTTCTGATCGATGTGAGACTTGAATTTCTTCCAATAATTACATTAAAAAAAAGTGAAAAGAGTTAATGAATTTTGTCGTCCTTACATTCATAATTCATCAAATAATGAGTAGAACTTTATCAGTATTTTGAAATATGAATAGGAAAGACCAAAAAGAACCCCTAAAAAGACAATGTTAGCAGGTTTGTTGGTGAATGAAAGGGGCAACAACCCCCAAAAAGAAACCACTAAAACTTCCGCTGAAAGGTTATGACAAATCCGAAACGGCATTCAAAATGAAAGAAGGAACATAATCAAAAACTCTCAACTGATGATCAAGAGAATAAGCAAAATTTGCTAATCTATTCGCAACCTGATTTGCTTCTCGAATAGCATGCGTCCAAATGAAATAGAAAATTGATATTAAATAGAAAATAAAAAGAGAATATAATTTTAAAATAAAAAGACAATGAGAGCTAACATTGAATTATTAAAATATAAATGAGAAACAGATTGGACAATAATAAAATTTATGTTTTGATTAAGGACTTTATAGATATATAAATAAATAAAATAAGTTGGGATTGAACACTAATTAAATTATGTTTTAACAAGCACTACAAAGAAAGCAACTAACTCCATCCGCTGCTACACGGGTAATCATGCATGCCTCATATTTCTAAGATCGGAATAATGTTTGAACTTAATGGTCTCCGCTTTATCTTTTTCAAATTAAAAATGATTTATTTTCTTGTTAACTTTCATTTGAAGTTATTTTTTAATTAGTTTAAATTAAAAATGCTTATTAAATATTATTTGAGGTAAACCCATAAATAATAATGAGTTTAAATTGGTGATAAGGACTCCCTTATGTTCCGATTGATGCATGGGACGGTATAGAACAATAAGAGCAGGACAGAACAATTATTTAAGGTATTGGACAACTTTTTATTTTATATGTTATTTGATGAACCGTGTACAATACATATTGTACCATAATTTACCGAGTTATAAAATTTGGGTTTTTTTGTCCTATCCCATGGTATTTGTTTTGGCCTTTGCTACAGCGATTCTTACAAATCAAACAAAAAATAAATTAAATTCTTCTGTCTTATCTCCCAAAATTAAGCGAATCAAACGGAGCCTTAATGTGTTTAATTTGATTAATCCATGGACAAATTATTCTCACTCTTCCACCTGTGTTCTCAAGTTGGATGGCCACTGCCACTGGCCCATCGGCTAACTTTGTTTTGTTTCACATCACTCGTATTTACTCTCTCTTTCTTATATCCGTCATTAATGATCGATCACCTTCATGTTAATCACGGCAGTCAGCAACTCATGTCGGCCTATAGCAACTACAACTCCAATCATAACAGGCCTCCCTCTCTTGTATACCCTGTCTTTTATTCATTTTTATTTTTGGGTCATAAAGTATTGTTGGATTTGAATTTAATTACTTGGTATGTTGAAAACACAGTTACAATGCAAATAATATTCTCAACTTTACCTGTTTGGCAATTGAATTTTTGTATTTCATAGTTAATTAAAGCAAGTGCAGTGATCATACACTGTGATCAAGCAGAATTTCTCATTGCGATAATTATTTAGATTAAACCCAATCAGCAATACATAATACAATATAAATTCAGAAAAAGAATAAAAAAGGTCCCCAGGCCGTATTAAGACCATCAGACGAATATAACAATATAAGGCTTGGAGCCGGCCATAATTTACACATAAGCAGAGTCTCAAACTTCATTTAGCAACCAAGATGCCCAAAAATTTATGTCAATGAAGCAATCACTAAAATTAACATGATGTATCTAAGAAATTGCTTTCTAAATGTATTCTACATTTTGGCCCACAAATACCAAGGTAAATAGTATGTATACAAATCACAGTCACACTGATACTGTAGCCGGAGACTATATTTGGATTTCAGGTCACCTATACTCAGGCAAAAAATAAAGAAAAAATATTTTTTGTAATTATATTTTGAAATATCAAAGAATCTTCAGTTTACCCTTGGCCACAGAATCCTTTACAAGCTCCATATGGCATGAAGCTTTCTGCGCTCCAGTCAACCCGGAACAGGTGCCACTGGCCCCTAAGGTGACAGCAAAGTAAAGATAAACAGTGCAGAGAAGAGTTAGCAGAACAAGAGCAAACAAGAGGAAGCGATGCCTCTGAAAAAGTGTGGACCAACTACCCAATTCATCCTTTGTAAACTGCCTCCTGAAAGATGGAGACTTGAGACGAGGAGAAGTCAGAATGGAGTCAAGAACCATGGCTTCAATATCAACCTTTTTCAAACCCCTGAAGCTGTACAACATGCAAAAATACCAGTCAAGTTGTGATTATTTGAATGCTATGTACGGCTTAAATTATGACATATCAATATTGCAATTTCAATCCCACCCTTCCCTGTCCTTTCCCTCTTTAGTCTTTATACACAATCATGCATACATAATAGAACATATTTTTGGCTTCCAGAAAAAATAAAATTGCCATTGGATCAATTAGTGTTACTAGATGACTAGGAGAGGTGAAAAACACTTAAAATTATGGCCGGATATCAGTTTCAGAATCTACAAGGAAAGTCTAAGTCTTCCCTCAAACAAAATTTAGTCTCTCAGGCCTAATAATCCTTCAAAAGGAGTAAGTGCCATTACAAAGACAGTACCTCAAAATCAAGCCACGAGTGCAAATTCAGAGATGCCAAATGCAAAACTCGCAAGGTTATAAAAAATGGTCCACAACCATGATTTTGGCATGTCAAGGTCTTTGGATTCTCTACAACCGAATCACTAATTTACCTTGAACTAAAATCGGTTTTAAAAACACTAATCCAAACACAGAGGCCGCAATGGCCACATTTGTCTGCAATTTCCCACAATGTCAAGGATTGGAACAACTGTGACCACGATCTAACTTCAAACCTTGAAAACCCTCAACAACATACTAACCTCACAAAACTCTTCACTAAACAGCAAATTGGCACATTCAAGATTCAACTCTAACTACAGAGACAATAAAAAATCTACACTAAAACAGCAAAAATCCCAAATCAACAAAATCGGCCCTTTTACTCAAATTTCAGCAAGAAACGCTACTATAAAACTAAAAAGAAACGTAGATATTTTTTCTTGTCAGAAAAAATAGGAAAAAACAAGCTTCTGCGAGAATAAAAAGTTAGGTCCATTTCTCAAAATATTATATATCTGTAAGAATTCACGGGATATGACAGTCAACTGCAAGCAGGTGTCATGTGTAGGGTTACATAATTGATAATTAATTCCTGAATTGATCCAATCTTATGAAAATTTAACAAGATTCAAAAGAAAAAGAGTGAGTGTGAATCCGATTTAGTTTTTACTCAAACAAAAGACGCTTTTTAGAATCGTGAAGTACTTACAACTAATCATACTAGGGAAAATCTGATGGGCAGAGCAAGATTAATTTGAGAATTGAAGTTGCGAAAGATGAAAGAAGCCTCAGATCTAACGATATGAAAGAAAGACAGAGACAAGAAAATAATAATAATACATACCCTTCCCCTTCGCCTTTGAAGAGATCGCGAGATGTGATGAGACACTTGCCGAACAATATGTGAAAGTGTGAAACAAACGTAAGCGAATTTATTTCCTTATAAAGTTCGCTAAATACGCGTAACAACTCACTCGCCTTTATTATCATGTATGTACTGTAGTACTTAGTAGTTAGTACTAACTAATCTGTGTTCTTTTATTTTGTCCTTTCGATTTTCAAAAGGCCACACAAACCATGGTGGGTTCTTTTTTTCTAGTGAGACTCAAATTACCATTATTAGCAGAATATGGTGTCCAGGTCCAACTCGCCGATTTTTTTGTTGGAAGACATTGATACATGTATTAATTTGAGGGACCATATAATATAATTTCGGACACCGGCTTTGCGAAAGTGGTCAACAAAACAAAGATAGAGGTCCGTCTCATTAAATTGAATGATTGGGCTTGACTTCCTAACACGCATCTATGTATGTTGACCCTACTCACTCACTCCTCTTGTTAGCCCAATTGAACTTCACAGTGGACCCTTAAAACTCTACAATGGACCCAAAAATATCTAGAGATCATTCTTTTGAACCAAAATATATGAACTACACCTTGCCACTACCTCCTAAAATAAATTAAGGGACCCGTTGCTAGTGAACTAATGTTAATGACTAGTGGGCATTTTTCTACTTTAAATATTTCATTAATATCTATTATTGTTTTCATCTCTCTTTCTATAATTTTATATTACATATCATATATATGTTGCTCTCTCCTTCTCTCTTTAGGTGTCATTTAGAGTATAGGTGCCCACCAATCTTTTTGCTTTAGGATAGAGTAATGGTTGGTGAATATCTTTTTACTCTAAACAATATGATATCATGTTTTTTTGCGCGCTTGTTACGCATGTCTCTAGACTTTTTTGACGTCCAATTCAAAGTTTACAGCAGCTACAAAGAGTAGCTTCAATTGGACGTGGATAACCTCATTAAAAAATATTAACGAAACATGCTCTTAAAATGTGCATTTAGACTTAACTCACTTTTGGATTTAGTGTGTGGATAATATAATGGATGATTCGTTAATGGATTTAGGATAGACTCTAATAGTATCTTAGAATGTGGATTTTTCTCAATGCATTCTCTCACACCCAACACTTTTGGGCTTAGGACGTAAATAATATGGTAGATGACTCGTTAATGGATTTATGATAGACTCTGATACCATCTTAGAATGTAGGTTTGAACCTAACTCAACCTCAAAAACTAGCTTATAAAGTGATGATTGCCACCTACTTATATACTCTATTTTGACACTATCTCTGGTAGATGTAGATCCAGTCAGATTTTTTGAAATATGCATAAGCAGAATATAAACACCTCCTTAACACTTATCATCACTAAGAGCGTGTTTGTTAACATGTTAGATGCAGCCGACAGCATTCCAAGGTATCCTCGTGTGAGAAACAATAATTTATTGCTTTTGGTTTAATCTGGGTTTGAGCATCCCGGAATGGAAATACAAATATGCTATAACACTCTAAGCATCAAATATCAATCTCATTTCTTAAACAAGAGGTGGAAAATCGAGTGGCTCGAGCCAACCTGAGTTCAAACCTACCACCGAGACATAGTATAAAACTAGGCCACGTCAAGCTGGTCCAAAATTTGTTCAAGCTGAGGTTATTTTTACCTAGTCTGGCCATATACCAGACCAATGGCCTAACGGGCTAAATTAGCTTAAATTAGAAATAAAATTTTAAAACATATTTAATATATGATTGCTTCTTGCTTTCAACAGCTAAAATACTGCAAGTCCAACTGGCTAGAATAGAATGTTGTGCAGAGTTTGAATTGATGTTTCCTCTATACATGACGAGCATGCAAATAAAAATATGGAAGCTCTAAAATATTTGAGAAGAATCACAACTATCCTTAAGCTTGAGCTGAACCTCCTAAAAACCTCCTAACCTTGTCTGTTTGATGTTTGTAGATTACCACAAAGCAAGGGAGAAGGGCTTTGGGATTTAACACGTAGAGTTCCTCAGCATGTGAAGAATGACCATTTATTTTTTCTGCCAATGAATCAAACTCTGAATCAACCCTTTCTTCTTCAAGAGGACTATAAATTCTCCCAGCTATTACTCTGCACACTATGACAGACTTTCTAGGAAATGGCCTTTCATGGGATGTCATTATGGAAATGGATTCAAAGGCTTTCCCACTTGTGGAAGTGGTGTAAACCCCCAATGCACCATGGAATTCCTTGTTGGTGGAGAATCCATTTCTCAAGATTTGACATATGCCACAGTAGTCTAAAGTGCACAGGCTAGAACTGTTTGTGCCAAGAGAGCATGCAATAGTTGTGCCATGGAACCTTAAAAGCTCATTTCCATCAGCCACACAGCGTGGATGCTTCTTCTGTAGCTTGTCAGCGTTATCCTTAACCTTTTCTCTATATTCCTCAAAGCAAGCAAAGGTTTTTGGTACATTCAGCACCTTTAAAATGCAATCAATCTGCCCCAACATGTTTTCCGAATTAATAAGAGAGCTTGTTCCACTTCCACATATTGTTTCTATTATCTGTCTAGATGAATCTTCTTCAAGTTCAGTGACTGCAAAATAATAGATATGAAAGCTTACATAAATCTCATGTTAATTGCAACAAAGCTCCTAAGAAACTGTCCCTGATATGCATAAATTTCTGATAAAGGGTCTTACAACAGTTGCAGCAGCAATTGGGTTAATACTTGGGGAAAGTATATCCAGTTAATTAAGATGAACAATTTTAGAACCTCTTTCCTTCCATTTTTTATGCTTTGATCTGAAGTATATTGAATCCCCCTCCCCCAAGGTTTTATTTCTAACTTCTGAGGGAAAGAAAGGCTAAAATTCTTTGAACAATTTATTTAGCAAAGACATGGCAAAGAAAAGTTTATGGCAACTGACTGAATCATAAAATGATGAAAGTAAAAGCAGAAGCACTTTAAAACTCAAGACATTTCAGTTTCACTAGGAAAAAGCCTGTTATTACCTGAATGCTGGGAGATATGGTGTGCTTCTACAGCATCAAGATTTTTCATTTTCTTGCGACATTTATGACATGTCAATGTTGAGCAACCATCAGAATCCATCTGAACCAACGCCCTTGTGTTGGAGGAGACATTTGCTTCATTGTAATCAACAGGATATGTCATTGTTGTCTTTGAAGATGTAGCTGACCTTCGTGTTCTATGAGAACCTTCCGAACCTTTATTGCCGCTATTGCTTTGAGGACAAGGACAACATCGACAAGTTCCATTGTTTGAGCTATCAAGAACATTTTCATGGGTTATGGGACTAGTGATGTCAATGGCCCAACTTGGTAATTTTTTTAAGTGCTTCTTGCTTCCTTGGATGAAATCTTTGGTATTTGAACTCTCAAGATTACTTGAGTTTGTTCTCTGATTACCTTTTTGATGCCTAATAATCTTTGGATCATGAACTTGATTTGGCTGTGGTTTGCATTGAAGTGTCTTCTTGAGAGAAACCCAAGCCTCAAGCATTCTGTGTCTCCCTTTTACTTATGGTCTTAAAGGATCAACCTTCAAAAGGCTTTGAGAGAAGAAATGTACAGAATATAATATTTCCACGTACCAAACCATTCCAAATTCCAATTCCAAAAGAAAGAAAATAATCAAGGAATCTAGTCCCTCAACTATATAGTTCCTTCATATATATGCAAGCTGTTTTTTTCTTACAGAAAAATTTCATTTACGCATTACACTGATTTCATTAATTGAGTTGACATAAACTTGATAATTTGATTTTGAAGACGTATAATGAGTTTAGAATCTAAATTTATTATTCTTGATTCAAGCAATCTCCAAGAAAGTTTATATCATTTAAGGTTGTTTGATCTTTTGAACAAACAAACAACCCATGAGGAAACACTACAAGGGACCACAATCATCCAATTTTTTCAAATAAAAATAAAAATAGTACTGTGAGATTGAAATTGAATTAATCAACAAGGAAATGTAAGCAGGTGACAACATCATATAATAAAATAATGAATAATCAAATAAACAATTTTATATGGTGCTTTCACAACTCTCAGAAATTTATTAACAATTTTATCTCAAAAGTCTGCAGTCGTACATTAGCTTCACGCAAACAGTTTGAATTCTTTGGCCCATTTCCTTCTTTAATTAACTATTTGTGTAACAATGATTAAGACTAATTCCCTTATCGATGATTGGAAAGAAAATGCATAATTTATTCTTTTGGGTCATGAAAATTTATAAATTTATATAGCGACTACAGCCTTTGGTGATGTCCGTATTCTAGATTGTCTTCAGTTTTAACAGTATTCAATGATGATTTGTAGCTCTGAAATACAAAGTAGGATGATTACTAAATAGTTAATCAAGTATTTCCGGAATCGCAATCCATCATATATATTTCTTATTTCAATTATAAAATTATGATATAAGTTACCTTTTTAATACTTATCAAATTAATTATGTTATCTTAATAATGAGATATGTTATCTCTTTTAAGTTTTAATAGTAATAGAATTAATTGTGATTCAAATTACCTTTTTAACTGAAATTTAAATTAATAATGACACAAGCTACTTTTTTTTAATTACAATTGAATTAGTTATGATACAAATTAGAATCATAATCAATTAGGTTACTATATATTAAAAAGATAATTTATATAATAGTTAATTCAATTACTATTATAAATAGTAACTTCAATGGTAACTAATTCAATTTCAATATAAAAAAAGTAAGTTGTATCATAATTATTTAATTTTTAATTACTATTAAAAGGTAATTTTTAAAATAATTTATATTTAAAATTAATTACACCCCCGAATTATATTTCTTTGGGAATCCGAGTGAACCAACATTCTCAATTGCATCTAACCTTAACTGCATGTATTCCTATTTCTACTATAAGATGATGATGCCAAGAAACCATGTTAATCACTGCTCCATCTAATTCATTAGTTTTGCTAAAAAGGATTCAATCAGGTCAGACCTCAACACATTCTAAACTTGACCTTTGCTGAGGTACGTAGGTGATACTGAGTGAACAACCCCGGTTCATTAAGCAACATTCACTTAACGTTTTCAATAACCAAAGAAAAATTTTGATATCATGAAGAACAAGGAGGAAAAGAGAGAACGGAGGAGAGAGATACCCGAAAGAAATTTCGATTGACTCATTGTTTTTAAAATCTGAGGGTCAAATCAATTATTGATATATAGTTCGATTTTTATTGCATAAAATCATAGATTGGTGGCGGGAAATCTTTCTTAGAGTTAATCTTGAGTCATGACATGAATAATTTTTATTTGAATAAAATTATCTCTCTTTTAAAAATCACAGCACTTGTAATCCTTATTTTAAAAAGAAAGTAAAAATCATGCTTATGACCATACACTTGATTTTAAACTCTGACATTTTGTTTGATTCCACGGATAAAAAAAATACGCTTGGTTTTAATTCAGTTACGTGACTAAATGGTAAACTTAATCCATGTTAACCAATCAAAATAATCATTTGACTAGTAATATATTTTCTTTCGGGTCTTGATTTTTTAACTACAGATTGAATATTGTTTCTAGGTTTCGAAGGATATATTTTTTCTAATTGGAATTATAAAGAAGATATTTATATTTAATATGTTGAAAAAAATAATTAAAAGTTAAAAATAATAAATAATTGTTTTGGATTTTTTTTTAAATAAAGAGCACAAAGAAAAAAAATACAAATTAGTGAAAACGTTGAGTCAAGTTTCATTCTGTTGTACTAATAAAAATTTTAAATAGAGATCAATTCAATTTAGTTTTAAAATTGATTATTAAATTCGTCAATTTATTTAAATATTTTTTTTACATAAATAAACCCTTATTTCTAATTAAAATTCATAAGTCCTTAAATAAAATTAAATAAAAACAAGCCCAATGATAAAAAAAAATTCCTAAGAACGGGTGTTTGATATGTATGACTTATTTCGTAAATAAGTCTGACCAATCTTAAATCCAGTATGAACTAATAAGTTATAGGGTTCTAACGAAGAGATTGACTTATTTCTGCACTTATTGATATTATGTCACAAGCTAACTAAGTTGTTAGACGAAGACAAATTAGATGTGAAATTCAAAATATGTCAACAAAATCAAATGTTCTTTGCTCGAACGTAGATAAAACCACGAAAGGGAACGTTCTATAATATGCAGAAAAAAAAATACTAATAGCAAGTAAAGAATAATTCTCTCAAAAAAATATTACATTAAGAACGCAATATGTTATAAATCAAATAGATAATAAGTACATAATTATTTTTAAAATAAATTTATCTTATGCGTCTTATCTACCTTGAGCATAATAATTTGAAAACAAATGTTTTTAGTTTTCCTCTTTTTACTTAAAAATTAAATGTAATTAGAAACTAACACGCAATAGTGGTTTTTGCTTTTTGGTTTAAGGATAACTTTTTACTTGAGAGATAATAAATGGCACAGGTGAATGATTTCTTTGAGGCAACACTTGTTTTATTTAGAAGATTAAGGTTTAGTTGACTTTTAGAAAATCTCGAGTTGAACTCGTTATATATTTTGATAATTATAAAGTCTCATATCATTTAAGAGTTGAAATTATAAATTGTTTATAAATATTATTTTCTCTTAATTCATTAAAACATCTTTTACTAAGGACAAAATTAAGACAGTCATCTGAGTACCAACAATACCTTAAATACAACACGATACCAACAATACCTTAAATACAACACGATGTTTGCAAATTTAAGGTCAAAACATTGACACCAGAAGATTAGTCTGGGTTACTCTTGTCACTTAACCTCAATTGGAAGGCTTGTTCCTATAACCACAAAGTCTCGCATAGTTTAGAAGTTGAGACCACAAGTGACTTACAAATTAATACTCTCTCCTATCAACTCACGGAAGTGTTTTACTCAAACTAATTTGAAGGCTGCCAATTACATTAATTCACATTCACATGAATATCAATTATAAACGTGTTGTTGCTTTCCTGTTTTAGTAAAACTGGAGATGTTTATTATCTTTTATGAAAATGAAGGAAATTAAAGAGACTTGTTTTTAAGTAGTAAAAAGTAGAGGTTCTTTAGGAATACTTGTTGGCTGGCCGTGCTTGAAAGTCGAAACCACGTACCAATGCCTTCCTTTGTTGGTGATATATACTCTACTTTTCGTGCCCCCAGTGGAACGAATCCTGGAAAGGGAAAGACAAAAATAGAATAAAGTAGTAGTAATTGTAAAGAAAATTGCAGCTTTTACCCCAAGATCACACTTAGTTGGTCTCACTAATACTACATGATAATATTAATAGGCAGCAAACGTGGCCCAAACTTTATTTTTATTCCTTCATTAACAGATATGGTAGTGCATCACTCTTAAATAGTGTTGAGCCATCAAAAAGGCATCTTTATAGTTCTATCACATCCTCTTCTCTTGCTTGCGCTTCTATTCTACACTGTATCAGGGGAATCATTATGACCAAAAACTATGGCTTCCTTATCTGCATAGTTGTCATGGTCTTGGATATTGTTGCTGGCATACTTGGAATTGAGGCAGAAATAGCTCAAAACAAGGTACTCATCTAATTAGACAAGCTTCATTAATTAATGTTGAGAACATTACCGGGTTCAATTTAATTAATTCTATATCTCTAATGTTTTTTTAATAAACAGGAGAAGCACATGCAGGTGTGGATATTTGAGTGTAGGTATCCAAGCTATCATGCTTTCAAGCTAGGATTGGTAGCTGCTACATTCTTGGCACTTGCTCATGTAATTGCTAACTTGCTTGGCGGATGCATTTGTGTTTGGTCTAAAGAACAATACCGATCCGCCACAACAAATAGGCAATTAGCAGTGGCTTTGCTAATTTTCTCATGGTAAGGCTTTTACGTACTTTGCTTAATATATATTCACCCTAAAAGTGATTAATTCACACACGCTACCTTCTTAAGTTGCTTCTCGACATTAAGTTTATGTTTCTTTTTCCAGATGAAATATAAAATTATTTATCTGTGTTTCTCTAGTATTTAGGAATTAGGACAGTTAAGCATATCGAGTTACGTAATGCATGATTTCAGTAATTTAGAGTTCAATCATTAATCGTGTTCATTCTTCTTATAAAAGGTTAAATTTCAGCCTAAAGTAAAAAGACTTATATTAATTAGATTTAAATATCTTTTTAATTTAGTGTTTATTTTTTTATTTTTCATCTTTGTAAAAAACAAATTTTACTCCTTATAAATTATATTTTTTTTGTCCTTAAAACGATTTTAGTTCATACAAATTATGTTTATTTTATAAAATTATATTTTTTTAATTTTGATTAATATAAGATTGGGGTTTTCCAATTTTAGACCCCCAAGGCACAAATTTACAAAAATTAAAAAATTAAAATTTTAAGGGACTAAAATTAAAAAATATAAAATTACTAAAACTAAAAATTAATGGAAAAAAACTTAGAATAACCAAAATTAAAAAAGCTCTCACTTACAGCAACTAAAAATGGAAAAAAAAAATTACAATGATCAAAATATAAAAAAATACGAATGAATTGAATTTCAGCCGATAGATTAAATTTTTGGAACCCATCTTGATATACCCTTTTAAGTTCATATATTTGGATTAGCTTTAATTTGAATGAATAAAATAAAGATTGCATAATGGCTTGATCCTCTTGATTTTTGTGCCTGGACCCATATTTGAAACTCTTTCTATATTCACCCTCAAGTTGAGCCTTATTCTTAACCAATATTTTCTCCGGAATATAAAAATATATGTACTAATGTTGTTGATGTACAAGTACAAGCAAGATGCTGAATACTATAGGCTTTCTTTGCAGGGTCGTGTTAGCCGTTGCATTCTCCATGCTCATGATAGGCACATTAGCAAACTCAAGATCAAGAAAATCTTGTGGCATGTTTAGCCGTCATTTTCTATCCATAGGAGGCATTCTGTGTTTCATCCACGTATTGTTCACTGTTCCCTATTACGTTTCTGCCACAGCTACCAAAAGGGAAGAAAAGAGGCAAGAAAATGCCAGCCACGGCGTAAGACCCACTTGATCATCTCTAGTTAATTTCCAAAATCAAAATACTAATTGCTAATTAGTGTACATTTTTTTTATGTCCTTTTATGTTTAGCTAATTACACAAATTGTTTGATTGAATGGAGAGGTCCATTTTTAACTGATGTGCAAACAATTAATATTAAAGTAAACTAGCAGGAGGCAAAAATATCAATTTTCATTTCCCAAGTTGGCAACAGAGAGACAATAAGACATTAAACAATTTTGTATCTTCCTCAGCGTGCTGTTAATTGTGATATAATTTATCTTTTTATTTAATTAAATTAACGGTGACACAAGTTATTCTTTTCAACTGTAATCAAATTAATTGTGATACAAATTAGTATTCTAATTAATTCAATTACTATTATTAAATATAATTTATATAATAATTAATTTGATTATATTTATAAATAGTAACTTTTATCTAATTAATTTAATTTTAATTAAAAATTATAATCTATTGTAAAATAAAAAAATTACATAAAAAATATGATTTTGTTAATAAAATTTTTGTGTATTTTTTGTACTCCTTTATATGATGTAAACACGATTTCATTATATATTTTGCTAACGGAATCATATTTTTCTAAAAATTATTTTTTCATAATAATTATTTTTTAAAAGCATATGAGAATGTAAATAGCAAAAGTGGGTGAGAATAACAATTCCCTCTCCGTTATTTCTCTTTAAGCCCACTTCTATAACGACGTAAAAATGTTATCCAATTAAAAAAAAACATTTCTCTTTCCATAATAACATTAAGAGCATTTCTAATGATACAATCAAAATGAAATTATCTAACTCATTTTTACTGAGTCTTATTATTTCATGTTAATTTTAAGAATGTTAGTTTTACGTCAATGATACGACCATTTAAAAATGGACTCAAAGCGCTGCGCGGGGAAGGGGGTGCGGGGGTGGACTTAACAAATAATTTCTAATTTTTTATTTTCAATTTAACTATTAACTCTAAATAACTTTAAGACAAAACAGAAATAAATAAAATTATAAAAAAAAATATCAGTCCCGTCCATGTCCAGCAATAGCGGTAAATGAGTAACATGACACAGGAATCTGTAGAGGACTTTTCCAAATCAGATCACTGGGCACCAGTTATTCTGTTGAGACTTGAGAGTTGAGAATTATATTCCGTAAAATTATTTGAGGTTTAATTACTTATTCATCTTTTTTAAAAATAAATTTTCTTTTTATAGTATTTATAATTTTAAACATCTTATTTCAAAAAATACTAGTTACCTATTCTCTCTTATAAATTAAAATTTATTAAAAACTATAATTTCCAATAAATTCTAACAATAATAAAATATGTGTTGAGAAAAGTGTGTGAACTTTTTAAAAAAAAATGTTAGAGGATATGTTATCAGCATTTTTCTCTAATTTTTAATTCTTACAATTGTGTTTTTTTATTATTTTGATTTCGTCATTTAAGGTTGGTTGAGATTAACGTAAATTAAATTAATCACTTCACATTATTTCAAATGATGTTAGTCAACAAAAATCAAATGGTTAAAAAAATTATAACTATAAAATTTAAAATAAAACATTTTAAACTATAAAGACGAAAAGGTTAATTAGACCTAAAAGATATATCATTTCTAATATTTGGTAAGCTTGTAGTCAACAACATTTAAATGTAAGAATATTTTTAATTTTTTTATGTTCCTGTAAAATACAATAGTTTTACTTTTTATACTTATTTTTACAAATTACTTTTGTTTTTTTTTATCTAAATTCAAAATTTATTATTAAGTTGGTACAATCTATGTAAATTAATATGTGTTTGATGGTTATTTTTATTTTCAATCCTTATATTTAAATGTTTGCAAATATAATAATTTTATTTTTGATCACTCTTGATAGAAAACAAAACAAATGAAGATAAATATCAGACTTAATTTTCAAATTGTTTATTTATTTATTTATTTAGAATGTTTAGTTATGTTCTTTTATTTGAGATTAACGTAAACTTCTTTTAATATTTCAATATAATTTTTTATTAACTTTTCACTGCAATTTGTAACTGTTTCTTTAGCCTCGATTAGATTAAAAGAATGGCATTGAAAAAATTAATAAAAAATTATATTGAAATATTTTTAAAAAAATAAAAGACTTTATTAAAACTTTAAAAATAGAAAAATTAATTGAATATTTCAAAAAAAATAAGTGTACCAAATTGATAACTAAGTATTTTTTTAATGGAAATAAAAAACAAAAATGTGAATATTTACAGCGAAACCCAATGAATACATAAAAAAGACGGTGGTGTTGTGTTGTGTTGTGTGGTCTCATTTCGTAGAGGGTTCCGCTCGGAACCGCTAAAAGTTGTGGGTGTGAGATTTCTTGTACGAATATTCCACGCAAGTCATCCATAGTGACCAGAGGTGGCACGGACACCAACACTAAGACAGAGACTTTGGATGTTTCTTCGTTGCAGAAGCAGAAGCACACCAATCCCATTTAATTTATCATTCCTCCTCACCTCTTCACTTCCCAACCACCAATTCATTCCTTTTCTTCTCGCTCTCTGCCCTCTGGGTAAGCATATTCTCATTTTGCTTCTTTGCTTTCATAACTCGAGGAGTACCCAATAGTTTTATTAGACTTCTTTCTTTGGTTTTGACTTTAATTTTTGTGGTGTGATTTCATTCCTTCTTAGTTACACTATGGATCATTATCTTCAAATCATTTATGGAAAAATATTTCTTTCTTTTCAAAAACCCTCTCTCACAATCTTTCCAAATTTTTTACCTTTTTAAATATACGAGCTTAATTTCTATGCACAAACATGTCAATTAATAAGAAATTACCGTCATTATCATTTTTAAGATAATTACCACAAAAGTCGACTAATTTTACATATAGTATGATTTGTGATTAAATAATGAGTCCTAGTATAGACATAGACTATTTGCTCATGATAGAGAGGTTAAATAAAAAATGAAAGTGTGGAGTTAAAGAGTATTTTAGTTCAAGAAAACATGTAAATCAAAATGAACATGGACATAAAAACTTTGGATTGTCTATATTATTGTCATAGATTTTAGATAAAAAAATCTTTTTTTTTTGTAGTTCTAAACTGATGAGATATTATGATTTGTGTTCTACAACCTTTAGAGCAGTTAACTTCTTCAGGCAGTTGGTAATGGGGAAGTCCAAATTATGCTTGTTTGAATTCGATTATTTCTCACAAAGTATAGGTCTATGTGGGTGCAGGAGGACTTTGTAACATGGCTGCTCTACCTACTGCGGAGCTTAGTGATGCAAATGCAACACATGTAGCAAGTGGTGATGTGAGGGTGCTGCATCCAGTGTTCAGGGTTTATGGCCAGGCCACGGCATTCTCCGGCCCCATTGTCACCGTGAAGGTGTTTGAAGATAACGTGTTGGTGAGGGAGCTTGTTGAGATGAAAGGCGAAGGAAGAGTATTGGTTGTTGATGGAGGAGGAAGCTTGAGGTGTGCATTGGTGGGAGGGAACTTGGTACAGATTGCATATAACATGGGGTGGGCTGGGATTGTGGTGAATGGTTGCATTAGAGATGTGGATGAGATCAATGCGTGTAATATTGGCGTCAGAGCCTTGGCTTCACATCCACTCAAATCCAACAAAAAGCGCACTGGTGAAAAGAATGTCCCTGTTTATGTTGGTGGAACATTTATTCGTGAAGGAGAATGGTTGTATGCAGATAATGATGGCATCCTCGTATCAAAATTTGAGTTGTCAAACTAAAATAGTTTACCTTCAGTTCAATATTATTGCCACTTTAGACTTTTAAGTCATGCTTTTTCTGGTTTAGTTTCTGGGGAAGTGAATAAAATTTTAAGAATTTCTTGTGTGCACTTTGCCTAACATTTTTTTCTCTCTTATTTTTGAGGGGCAGGGGAGGGGTTCACATTTGAAAAGTTTGTCTTCGGAGCAGACAATATTTCAATAGCATAAGACGTGCCATCACCTAATAAAAAAATCAATTTCTAGTGTTATCTATGAATTGTGAAGTTGCTTGGTCAAAATAGATCTCTTGGTTTTGTTTGAATGGTGAGTTAAAGTATCAATCCACCAAATCAATCGTGTGAGAAATAGGTATCTAAACGAAGATGCTAGTCGAGTCTTGGCTTTGCTAGCAGAGATACCTTGCTTTGGATAGTATTTCCTAATCGGAGTTAAGTCATAAGTGGTCCCATATTGGACCCAAAGCCACGATAGTAGAGGAGGTGTAAGCAATATGTCTATAAAAGTGGTCCTTAATACTATCAAACAATGACAGACATTCTTAATACTATCGAACAATAACAAACATTCCTTGAACATGTTGATTGTGATTGATAACTTTACCCAGCTGGAATGTTAAACATTAGTCTAATGTGAACTTCGTTTGAGCATGACTTTAGCAGTTGTTTTGATAACTTACCCAGCTGGACTGTTAAATAAAGTATGCCAAAAATAAAATTGGTGCGTGAAATAGGATTATTAAGAATAAAATATATCAAGGACATAATATGATTAACTCCTCTATCAATCACAAATATATGGAAAGATAGTTCAACTGCTGATCACAGGAGAAAGAAAAAAACAGGAAAAAAAAAGTGGTCATTAACAGTTTTTGTTTTACTATATTTAAATTATGAATGCAGGACAGACAACAAAGAGATAGAACATTTCATCTTAATCTTCATAAGAGATACTCCAAAGAAATAGGAGCAGAATCATCACTCGTTCTCTAAGGAATCTGAGCTTGATAGTATGTGTGAATACCATAATGATTTGTAGCTGCAATAAACTTAACAAGAGCTGTGATCATAAACAGTTTATACTATTTCAAATTAGGATGAATACAACTATACAAATACCATAACTCTTAATGATTTGTAGCTGCAGTAAACTTAACAAGAGCTGTGATCATAAACGGTTTATACTATTTCAAATTTGGATGAATACAACTATACAAGACTGATAGAGATAGAATACTTTATCTGAAAGTTATGAAAATTTCCTTATTTTAGAGATAACTAATAAACTAATAAATTCAAAACATTATTTAGAGTTATTTAGAGATCATCATTCCTTACTGTTGATTACATTAACTTAGTCTAAGACCTTAAAGGAGGGCACCGGTTTGTTTCTACAGTAAAAGGGCTCATCAACAACCACCTCTTTTAAAATCTGATACAACTATACAAGTCACCCCCTTTAAGCCTTCGGTAGCTTGCCCATCAGAGCCTGCGACGCTACCCACATCCTTCTGGAACAAGGGAGGCAATTAAATTTAAATTTAGGATTTCAAGCAATCTGAAACCCTCACCACTAGTTGCTTAGCAGCCTTATGAACAGCCCACACCTCATAACAGCCCTCAATACAGCCATACCCAGAGGTACTAAATTTACATCTCGTAATTGAGACTACTTAGACATTGAATTTTATAAAAAAAAAACAATGCATAAATTACCCCCTTCCGCAGCCTATTAAAACCCCTACACAAAAAAGTTGTGTTTAAAGAGGTAAAAGAGTGTCAATTTTGAATTCTTGCTTTCCTTATCCTTGAATTTGAATGGGAAGTTGGAAACAATGAAATGCTAAGGAAAATCACACAGGAACCAAACTCAAGCAGCCATATCAGTTCTGAAGAAGTCCTTCATGCAAACTTCTAAAATCATATTAAAGATTTTTACAGCCAAGAATGTAATGTCAGCATGAAACAATCCCATCTCTACCTCACTTATTAAGGAAACAAATTGATGCATGGAGTTGATGCAAAGTCCTTACTCTGCAGTTTAGAGACTGACTCTCCAGCATCAGTAGCCATTGAAAATTAAAATTTTTATGTTAGTACAGGTTTTCTGGGTTGAGAGCTTTTGAATTGAAGATTGTTAATATTAACAATTTATGTTGTACATGACCAACTAAAAAATACCATACTCAACTGCTATAACAAGATTCTCACATTGATCAAAGCATTCTCACAACAATTAACTACCATCAAATGTAATTTAGAAATGACCAGACTTCATGATAGGGGAAATTAACTACCATCTCAGTGACCACAACAATTCCCATATCACATTTATCATTGGATTGTAATCACAAAAATAACCAAAATATGAATCCTTCAAAGTAAAAAATTTCTTGATGTACAATGAAACAATGATCATCATAATGGTTGAAAGAAAATAAATAACAAGAAGGACAACAAATCATTTAACTAATAAATTAGATATCTAAGTAAGATATTACTACCAATCACTTGTGAAGTAGAATAAAAACCCAAAAGAGTATACTACCACGAAAGTTCCAATTCCAAATAAATTATAAATCATAGAGAATCTTTTGTCACAAAATTCCTAGGAACTTCTGAAGCAAGATATTTTGACAATGTCAATAACTAAACACTGCTACTGCTACAGAATTAAAAGTATACCATAACCACAATGCGTAGAGGATAGATCAAAAAATATATGGCCCAGTACCAAAAAAGCCGCCTAACAAAATTGAGAATCCTAATGATTGGATGACCGAAGCGCCTCGAGTATCAACTTAATCTGCTCCCCTATCAGTTCTGAGCGATTCACAAACAGTTCCATCTCAGCATGATGTAATTTCTTCCACTTCCCCCTCAACTCTGCCCTCTTTGATTCCCCAATCAACTCCAACCCCCTCTTCACATTATCCTCATCCAGCCTAGAAACATTGGCACCCTCTTTGTATCGAACCAATTCGCGCAAAAACAAACTTGCATCGCCACCATCGGGCTTTTGATCAATCTCCATCCTTTCAGAATCCTTAAACTCCAAGGACAGCACCGGCACCAGCTCCGGATTTGTTTCAGGCTTCGGTTTCTTAGCAGAAGCCACATTTCTGCTACCGGATTCCTTCTTCTTCGGATTCGGACTCTTGGCAGCATTCCCATTGGACTTGGGCTTCTCCACGGAGCCATTGGCTACACCACCATCCTCACTTCCCCAAGCCATTTTGGACAATTCAAAGAATTTCTGATCGTGCGGTTTGGAAAACTTAGGGGCATCCCCGTTCTTCCCTTTTCCTGCCTGGGTCTCAAACTTCTTCTTGAGCCTTCGGACTTTCTCCTTCAGCTGGTTGCTGGAAACTTCCACGTGAAGCGACTTCTTCATGAAATCGTGGAAAGCGTTGGAATTGGGGAACTTAAGAGGGTCCAGCCCTGTTTCCAATGTGAACTCAACCACGCCCTTCAGAATGGCAAGCTCGTCCTCCTCGCTCCACAGTCTCTGAAACTTCTTCGAGTTATCGCCGAACTTCTTCCCGTCCTCCTCCATCTCGTCGTCGGACGCGGCGGCGGCAGAAGAAGAAGATTCGGTGGCTTTTTTCTTCGCGCGTTTGGGGTCGGAGACACGAGAGTAGTTGTTGTTGTTCTCGGCGGAGCGCTTGGATGCCAACTTTGGTGGCGGCGGCGCCGGGGAGGGTTGGGCTTTGGGCTTTTGGGCCTGGTCCATGGGCTTGGAGGCTAGGGGTTTGACCTTGACGGGAGTGGGGTCGGGTTCTGATTCGGTCTCGGAACCCGATTTGGATTCGGAGGAAGAGGGTTGGGGCTGAGGGTTTGAGGGAGGAGGGGGTGGAGGGTTTTTGGAGACCGGTGGTGGAGGGAGATCTTCGTCTTCCTCTTCTTCGGAGGAAGCTTCCTCTTCTTCTCCGGATGAAACTTCTTCTTCTTCCTCTTCTTCGTGTTGCTGAGAGGATGGTCGTTGTTGTTGCTCCTCTTCTTCCTCGGAATCGGAAGAGGAAGCGGTGGGTGGCTCGTCGAGAGGAGAAGGGCGCAGCCTATGTTTCTGAGCCATTAGGGCTTTTGAAACAACTAACACAATGAGAAGAGCTTATTAGGTAGTGACAGCAGACTGGGAATATATAAATAGTAGAGGCCAACGGTTCAGTTCCCCTAATCACAAAGTCACAGTTTGCCAAATTTAATTAGCTTAAGAATTAACAAGATTTTTCTTAAAAAGATAATTGATAAAAAAAATATTTCAATTATATCTTCAAAAGTTATTTAATTATTAAATTTATTTGATTTAGTTATTGATAATTTCTTTTAAAAAATTGTGATATTTGATTTACAAATAAAAAGATAAAAATAGATTGGAAGATATAAGCGCTTAAAAAAATCAAGTATATGCATAAAGATAAAAAAAAAATAGCGGTTTTCAAAATATGATATTAAGGTAATACACTTGACTTGATAAGAATGATAGTAACTTTTAAAAACATCCTTGTTTAAGGAAAAAAAATATATAAAAAATATCATTACAAATATTCTTACTCAACATTAGAATTCGAATTTGCAACGTAAGAGTACATTGTAAAAAACAAATCCTTAACTTTATTTTTAAATAATTTAAATTTAAATGCAAGCTAAGATGATCCAATACAATATATGGTTTATCGTGAATAAATTTATAATGATAGGTGAACTTATCAATTATCAAGTCTTACTAAAATATTTAATGACGTAGATTAGATGATATACTGATTGTTAGATTTATTAATTATCTTTGAAGTTATCACTATTGATTTTTCATTACAAGTTTATGTATAAATGAAATTATGACTATGTTGGTTATTTTGTGGTGGTTAAGAAGTTATCATGATTTCTTATTAAATTGATATCTTATTATTGATAACAATATTTACATTATTGTCAAATTCAATCCATTATAAGTTTGGATCGATAAAAATTAACTCATTCTAGTTATTTTATATATAACACTTACATTACTAAAATTAAATCATATAATAAATCGAGTTATCTTATGAGTTAGAACTTTGTATATATTAAAGAGGAAAAAAAAATCTTTCCCTCACTTATCAATTCAACACCAACACATGATGCCCAGACTAAGTCTTAATTTGGTTGATATCAAATAAGGAAAAAAAGATAATAAAAAATTCAAATTTTTACGTGAATCTCATTTTTTTTACTTTAATTTAAATATTTATTTTCTTTTCTCTTTTGTTATTTTCTATTCTCTCCAAATACAACTCCTATAAGAAAGTGAGAATAATTAATTATAACTTTGTAATTTTCACCACTATTGCTTTTTTCAATATTTAGTTTGGAATGAAGATTAATATGAATATATGTAAACTATTTATCTCTTTTGATTGATTTTAATTTTGATAACTGAATGTGATATTGAGGTGTTGCTTGCAAGTTATGATTTTAAAGTAAAGAATTATATTATTGAGTTTAATAGTTATATAATTATAGTATAAAATAATTTTATATTATCATTGAATTATAATTTTAATTAATTTAAAATAATTATTTTAAAAATCAACAAATTTATATATATAATATTTTATGGTTGGATTGGATGTTTCGGTAAAACTTTTTATACGTATAACTTCTTTTTCTGTTAACGTTTCCCCAATTTCACAATCTTATTACAAAATCAAAAGTGAATCATGCATCCTAACATAAGTTGCGTTTTTTTAATAATGATTATATTGTATTGATACTGTAACGTGGCCTACCTTGTGGTAGTAATTTAATATATATATATTTTTGCTTTTTCTACCTTTAGAAAAAGTTAGCTTTTTGTCTATTAAAAAAAGTATTGTAAATAAAAATTACAATGTTTTTTTTATCTTAGATAAACCTATTTAGTTCATTAACTTATATGGTTAAGTTGAATTGATTATTTATAATGTTACAATAAAAAGTGAATAAATTTTTATTGGTATATTATTTGAAAACTTTTGGTAGGTTAGAATGAGTTGATTTAATTTGACACGTAAAAAAGAAAATTTAATGTATATTTCATTTATAAAAATGTTATTTGCATAATTTGATATGTGATTTTATGGTATTGATTTGATTTAGTTTCCTTGATTATGTATTTGAAATTATAAGAAAAAACTATAGATTTGAGAGGGGAGAGAAAAATTGAAAATTTAACTTGTGAGGAGAGAAAGGGAGGGAATAAAAGAAAATATATGTGAGAAGAGAAAATAAAAAAATAGGTTAAATATAGAGTGAAAATGAGATTATTTGGTTGAAGAAAAATAAAAAAATAAGAGAGAAATATAAAGTTAGTTGGTAAGTAATTAAGAAAAAAATATTAGATTAAAACATATTATTATACTATAAAAAAAGTACAAAACATTGATAAAATAAAGGCATCCAATTTGTACCTTCATGCACCCTCGAGTGTGTAAGATACAAGTACAATTCCTGTTCATCCGTTCAGTTGGCGAATACATGAACAATAGAGTTTAGCAAAATGTGTAAATCCTAATATTTTTTCAATTTCGTGCTCTTCTACCCTTTCTTACTTATTTTTGCACAACCAAACAACCACTTAATGCTGACAAGAGAAGAAAGAAAAAATAGAGTTACAAATTTCATTGATGGTGAGAAAGGAAAGAGAAATAATTTTTAAGTTGAATAATCTTTAAATTATACTTTTTAAAACAAAGAAGACTATAGATTTTATTTTCCGAAATTTTATGAAGGAGGTTATTAACGCACTTGTATTAAAAAAAAAGGACACAAGTATATTCACAATTTCCTATTATCAAGAATTATGTTAATTAATTAAACAAAGAGACTAAAATTAAACATTTACAATACTTAAAATATATAATTGATGCAATTTAAATATTTGGATTAAACATATTTATTTGTGATAATGACACAACTAATACATTTGAAACCTAACAGTTAATTGAGTTTAAAATGTATGTATTCATAAAGTAAAATAGTTTTATTATGTTATTCAATCATAATTTATTGATTGAATTATTTTAAAATAATAAATTTATTAATCATGTAAAATATTTTATTATTATTACATAACTCATTTTTATTAATTAAAATCACATAATTACTGATAAAAGTGTAATTAAATCTATTTTTAAATAAATTTAATTATTAATTAATTAAGAACCTACTAGTACAAGAACATTATTTATCTATTGAGGACTCGACGTGTGTGCAACAAGACCGTTACATTCAAAATATATAATTTAAAAAACTACAGGGCCCTACTTCCGAATCGGATTTCAACTCGGTTCATTCAGAATAATAAGTTAAGTTGAGGACGAAAAAGAGACCCAGGAGCGCATTTTTGTTGAACCGCCCATCCAAATTCAAATTTCATTTCATCGCGCTCTTCCTTTTTCTCTCTTCCGTCCGTAAACCCTAACACCACCACCACTAGCATCAATCGAAGCGATTCCTTCTCCGTAGCCTCACATGGCTTCCCGCATCGAGAACAGGCCTCCTCGCAGCTTCTCCAATGTAAGCCTCTTTCTCTCTTTTCATTAAGGCTTTAATTCGACGAGAGTAGCACACGATTCGCATCACTAACGGGGTTTTATTTCAGAAAAAGGGGGCCACTGAAGAAGTATTCTCCGACAAGCGTAGAAGGATTGGATCGGAGAGAATGGAGCGACAGGGAGGCCGAGGCAGGGCTCCCTTGGGTGCTCTAAAGGCAGACGCTAATGATGGTGCCAGTGCCGAGGGCTCTGAATGCAGCACCGTTGACTTCACCAAAGAGGAAGTCGAGGCGTTGCTGAATGGGAAGACAAACACGAAGGAGAATCGCTATGATAATAAGGTTTCTGGTTAACTGAATCTGATTCTCAATTTAATTATTGATTTTTGTTGTCTGTGAAGCTTATTGGGGTGAGTGGTTTAATTTGCAGAAAAAAATGGACCAGATGAGTGATCTCATTAAACGGCTTAAACTCTGTGTTCGATGGTTTAAGAGAGTTGAAGAAGGCTATATCCAAGAGAAAGAGAAGCTTCAGACTGACCTAGAATCTGCTGAGAAGAAATGCCTGGATATTGGTCAGTCTTATTGAACACACCTTCATATCCATGTTTTTAGATGCTTGCTTACTTTTCTATTTTGGTGTGACTTATTTGTATTTTCAGCATCTAGCATTGAACATAGTGTCGTTGTTATGTTACCGTTGCTTCAATCTAGCAGATAGTATTTAGAAGGCTGCAGTCCTAGCTACTATGCATTGTTGTACACTATGGCAGTTGCAGTTAGATTACCATGAATAGGGTTGTCTTCAGTGTGTCTAGTGCTTTTATTGATTTTATATTGTAGAAAAAGCTGTCAACATCACTGAGTGAAAATAATGGTTGTTCACATTCATTTATTCTGCTAAAGCAAGATTATTTTTCCTACACAAAATCATTAAATAATTTTGTTGTTTTTTGTTGAGTCATTAAAACTCCAGAGTGCTTGTGTAGTCGTGAGTTGTAACTTCAAATATTCATCTCAAATCTCAAAGTAACAGTTGTTAAATAAATATATTCACACATTTGCGTTTTGTCAGAGAATGAGATGCAGATTAAGATTGCAGAGTTGGATGACACTATATCTAATTTGAGGGCGACAATTTCCTCTTTAGAAGAGAGAATTGCAAAGGAAGAGTCAGATAAATTGGTAAGGTTGTTTGCTGCAATATTGTGAATGGATATCCCCAGTGGTTGTTTTCTTTTGCCTGATGACAGACATTGGTTCTCATGATTTGACAACTAGGAAGCTATTGCTCGTTATAGAAAAGAACAGGAAGCCAGAAGTGCAGCTGAGCAGATGCAAGCTTCTGTTTCAACTGAGCTTGAGAGAGTTCGGGAAGAGAAATCAACTGCTGAGAGGAAGGTAATTCTATGTTATAATTAAACCAATTTACAGTTATCTGTTAAATATTGAAATCCGCAACCAAGTTACCCAAGAATTATTGTACATTGGTATATTCTGTGTTATGTTTATGGCTTACCAACTTTTGTATCCCACATTTGGATCTGCTGAGTTTTGCAGGCCATTTCAAATGAGGACTTGTACAAAAGATCACAAGAGTATAATATGAGTCTGCAACAGTACAATGGTCGCCTTCAGTCGGATCTTGAAATAACAAATGGGGCACATAAACGACTGGAGATGGAGAAAGCAACCATTGTTGAGAACCTTAGCAATGTGAGAGGCCACAACAAGGCATTGCAGGACCAGTTGGCATCTCTTAAAGTAAGTTGTTTTGTTTGATTATTGATTTTAATGCTTGAAATTTTCCCACAATTTCAATATTTTATAATATTTCCAATCAAGTGAAAATGCCTTTTTCCATCCAGTGCTGCCTTAGGCATTGAAAGGGAAATGAGTAATTGATTTAGCTTGGTATTATGGTTTTGCATTGTTGTTCTTCTATGGATCGTAACGGCAGTGACATCCTCCTTCATGTGTGCACTTGAAATTTCAACCTGTATAAAACTTTTTTGACTTGACAAGGCATAAGTAAACTTTTTGTGAAGACCAGTAAAGCGCAAATATTTTGGACTTGCATTTTGCTTGTATTACTATTGACTCCATATTGTCATTTTGAGTAACTCTCCTATTTGTGTTGACTGGTTCCGTTGCTTTTACCTTTTTCTTCTCAGGCTTCACAGGATGAGGCTGCAAAGCAGAAAGAAATGTTAGCAAATGAACTCAAATTCCTTCGGGAAGAATTAAAACAAATTAGAGATGATCGAGATCGCCAACAGCTACAAGTACAAACTTTGACTGGAGAAGTAGAAAAATACAAAGAATATACAGGGAAATCATGTGCGCAGTTGGATACCTTGACAATTAAAACAAATGCTCTTGAGGTTTGTGGCGTTGTTTTGTCCCTTCCTTTTGGTTATTATGATGCTTTTGCTAATTATGCACACGTGTTCATTAGATTTACAAAAGATAGTGGCTTTTTTTATAGGGGACATGTTCTTCCCAAAGGGACCAAATAAATATGCTGCAACAGCAGTTGATTGCTGAAAAGGAGAAGTCAAAGGTATCTTGGCTCTGTGTGTGCGTGTTTTTTTAATTATTTTCCTCGTAATGCGGGATAAGGCTATGGTTGATTGTTTTTTGTAACTAAGTTTCTTGTAAGATGCTTCATTAAAATTTAATGAGGAATCAGTCAGTGACTAAATATTTGTTGATTTTTGCTGGTAGTAGTTACTAGTTATTCCATAGTTGTCTATTCCTTTTAGTAGTATTTATTGATTTTTGCTTGTATCTAGTTTGTCCATATTTTGTCAACTACATGACTAAAACTATTATTTTCATCTTGTTAGATGGCTGATTTATCTGCTTCAGAAACTAGAACAGTGTTTGAAGATCAGAAAAGAATTATACGTGAACTCCAGGAACGACTGGCAGAGAAAGAATTTCAAGTAATTGAAGGGGAGAAGTTAAGGAAAAAATTGCATAACACTATCCTGGTAAATGTTTTTTTTTTTTTGTTTGCTGAAAAAAATCTGATAGGAACTGGACCAGCAAAGAGATAAAGACAGAGTAGTTTTATTGAATGGGAGCTTCCAACTCTTGATTCCAGAACCAGTGATTTTCGAAGAATTACTAACCTCCTACAATACATTCACCCCTTTCCCAAACTCCCTAACAACCTATCTATACTTTTCCCTCTAACTGCTAACTAACAGTTAGTTATAACTAACTATTAGTTATACTAACTGTCTGACTGACAGTTTTCCTAGAGTACCCACTTCCCCATCTTCTATTCCTATCAATATCTTACCTAATTCATTTTCCCCATATCAGTTGTTTAGCACAATAGTTCAGTAGTAGATAATCATTTCTCTATGTAGGAGCTAAAAGGAAATATTCGCGTGTTCTGCCGTGTCCGACCTTTGCTACCGGATGATGGTCCTGGAACAGATATGGTTGTTTCGTATCCCACGTCAACCGAAGCTCTTGGCCGGGGTATTGAATTAATACAGAGTGGTAAGGGCACAAGCTTCTTCCCCCCTTCCTTAATTCTACTTACTATAGTTTCACGTAGTTTATGGGCTTGTGCAAATATAATAATTTCATCTTTTAACGATAAACAGGGCAGAAGTACCCTTTTACATTTGACAAGGTATTTAATCACGAGGCTTCTCAGCAAGATGTTTTCTCTGAGATATCACAGCTGGTACAAAGTGCGCTTGATGGGTACAAGGTGATTATTAATTTGCCTCCTCTTGGTTCATTATGATAGGAGCCACATACTTAGAAAATAGGCAAAAATTACTTGCTATCGGTTATGGAAACATTGTTTTACGCAAAATTTCGTGTGTGCACTTATTACTTAATAGCAAAATCAAAATTGTGTAAACTATTCGGTTCATTTTCAGTTTTTTTTTTGGTGGGGCATTGTACTTTTTCAAAGAACAATATTGTTGGTTTTGCATCACATTGTGGGAATTGATATTTGATTGGCGATGGTTGCCGATACCTTTCTTCTGTGTTCTGCCGGTCTTTATCTCAGTTTCTGTATTTTATAAACTCTGGCAACTGTGACCTTATTTTAACAGAAAACACAATTATTATCTTGCTGTTTTTTTTAAAAAGTCTTTTTTTGTTCATGAAATGCATCGCAAAAATAGAATATAGTACGCCATACTCCATAATAGACAATTGTTACTCCCCCCTCCTTATATTTCTGTGACAAGATAAACTATGCGTGACCTGACAAAGGGTTTATGGTTTGTTATGGCAGGTCTGTATCTTTGCTTATGGACAGACAGGCTCAGGCAAAACCTATACAATGATGGGTAGGCCGGATGCCCCCGATCTGAAGGGGTTGATACCACGTTCTCTAGAACAGATATTCGAGATTAGTCAGTCCCTGAAGGATCAAGGATGGACCTTCAAAATGCAGGTTAATATACTTATTTTCTGGAGATTACGTAATGCTAAATCGATAAGGGGAAACAATAATGACAAAATTTGTTAAATATTTGTAGGCTTCAGTATTGGAAATATATAATGAGACCATCAGGGATTTGTTATCATCAAATCGGTCAAGTGGTATTGACTTAACACGAACAGAAAACGGTGTTCCTGTTTCTGGAAAGCAACCATACACTATTATGCACGATGTCAATGGAAACACACATGTTTCAGACCTCACTATAAAGAACGTTTCTAGTGCAAGTGAGATTTCATCCCTTCTGCAACAGGCAGCACAAAGCAGGTGAAGTCATGCTCGAAATCTGCAAATGCTTTTACTTTTTCTGTTCCGACATGAAGATGCTTGAATGAGCGTGTGCAACTGTGCAAAAACTTGTGCTTTTCCTTCCCAATGAATTTAAGATGGCCAATACGGTTCCTGTTTCTACTAAATTAAATTCAGAATAAATTGCATTGTATCTGATTGCATTAGAAAATGTGACTTTTAATATATCAGATTCTATGTGTGCCTCTTGTTCCAGGTCTGTAGGAAGAACACAGATGAATGAGCAGTCGTCACGAAGTCACTTTGTCTTTACTTTGCGTATATCTGGGACTAATGAGGTACTGAATTTTTCATACATTGGTATATTTACTGTTTCTTTTATCTTGACACCGTTTCCTGAAGTACTTTTCTCTCGTTCATAGAACACTGACCAACAAGTGCAAGGTGTGTTAAACCTGATTGATTTGGCTGGAAGTGAAAGACTGTCGAGGAGTGGGGCAACCGGGGACCGGTTGAAAGAAACTCAGGTGTCTGTTTGGTTCATTTTTTTTTATTAACTTGAGCTCTATGTCAGTAACTTTAACTAATAAACAAGTAATAAATTTTTGCTATGTATATCTTTGTCAGGCTATCAACAAAAGTCTCTCCTCTTTGAGTGATGTCATATTTGCTTTGGCAAAGAAACAGGAGCATGTACCCTTTAGGAATTCAAAATTGACATACCTTCTCCAGGTATGCAAAGCTATGAAAATTTGCATTCCTCATTGTCGTTTCCATTTGTTTATTTTTATTACTTCAGTTATATGAACCAAACTTGTAATTTGCTTATGGTTGTATCCGTGGCAGCCATGTCTTGGTGGGGATTCCAAAACTCTGATGTTTGTGAACATCTCACCTGATCCATCTTCAACTGGAGAGTCACTTTGCTCTCTTCGATTTGCCGCTGGAGTGAATGCCTGCGAGATTGGTATTCCGCGGCGTCAGACATCGACACGGTCCTTTGATTCTCGTTTGAGCAACGGCTAAAAGAGAGGCCAGACTTATTATCCATAACCAAAATAACTGTCATTTGTAATGGTAATGCTTATCCATAACTAAAATAACTGTCATTTGTAATGTTAATGCTTTGGATGGGATAAAAGTTCTTTGACCCATGTAACTGTTAACTTTTAGAGAATTGAGCTTGTATAAATTGATTGTAAAGGGCTAGGCTTTAGCCTCAGTGGTGCAACTATCATTTAGTTGTGACATCATTATATTCAATTTATTGAAACAGCTTGTTGATTGTAATTTTTATGTAAAACTTAACCATTTGATTATTCTTGCAACTTCACCCCGAATTTCAAATTATTTTGGAGTCTTCAACAGTATAATTATTTTATTAAGATTTAAGAGTCTAGGAAAGTAAATAAAAAGAAAAAATAAAATAAATTTTTTTATAAGTTAAAATTAGTTTATATGTAAGTTAAAAATAATTTTTTAAGAGATGAATACAAGAGTGTCTATAAATTAATTTATGTAGAAGGTAATTTTTAGCTTATGAAAAATAGAAAAAAGTTTATTTATTTATTCTTTTGAAAGTATTTCTGGAAAAATTTATTTAAACATGCTCTTAAAGAGCTAATTCTATCTATCATTTTATGATAATTCTGGCTAAAATATAATCGATTCTTAGGGAGATATCGTGCTAAAAAAGTATGATTCTTTTATTTATTTACGGTTCTCACGTTTTTTTAAAGAGGGCAAGGAATAATATTTTCTTTGTTCATATAACGTTTATTGGAGAAGCTTCTCGAGTCCGCGGGCGCCCATTGAACCCAACAAAGCTGAGGACCCATCCATAGTTTGATGGTTGGTGGTCAATGATGGATTATTAATTTAATTCTCTACATAATACAGATTCCCCAAATCTTTTTCTGTAATCTCTTTGATTGCTTTTATACAAAACACAGCTCATTACCATGAATCTTGTTTATTGTGTAGTTTTATGCTCTTGTTCCCTAGAAATTCAGTTACTTATTATTACACAGTAGAAGGAGATGCTTGCCATAGGGACAAGCGCCGGTATTTTTGAATTGCAAGTAAATGTGATATAATTGATAGATAAATATGTTATTTAACTATTTAGTTAAGAATTTGATTTCTAAAGTATGTGAATAAAATTTGAGTGCACTGAATGAAAAAAAATATGATTGACAGAAACAATTTTAATTAAAGGTGTTCAATTAATTTTTTTGACGAAAATTATTTATTAATAAAATTAATAGATATTTCATATTAATAATATGATTAAAAATAGTAAAAAAAGTATGAGAATAAAATAGTATTGATTAAGAAGTTGTAATTTTTAAATACATCATATGTTAGAATCTAATTTACTATATAGGATACCTTGCATTCAAATAAAAAAGTTACTACATATTTTTCAAGAAAAAAAACGTATTAAGAGTTTATTTGATAAATTCATGTCACATAAACATTTATTTTAAAAATTTATCGTAATAAATTTACAAAATAATTTTTGTAAATCATATAAGAAATTATTAAAATAAATAAATACAAACTTATGAGAACAATAAGCTGTTTCATAATTTTTTTAAACACTACCTAAATAAAACATAAGCTTAAGCAAGGATTCTAATATCGGAAATAACGATATATGCACATTTAGATTTTGAATTTGAATTTTGCATATAATTTTCTCTTGGTGAAGTTATTATCATTGTGCTGTAATTACTTCAATAAGTTTTTTTTTTTTTTTTGTAAAGGATACATACATTGTTAAATTAAAAATGATTTAATTTCTTTATATTTTTACTAGTACTATATGATACAATCCTAGTTTTAATTTAACTTTACTATGATTACTTTGTTTTGTAGCAAAAAGAAGATACTTGTTAGCTTGTAAATGAAGGTGTGCGAGAAGGGTACTTGGTGTGGTGGGGTCTTCCTAATCCATTGAAGAGAAATTATTAAAATATGAAGTCTGCTCTTATCTAAATCACCCTTATTTATCCAGATTAAGACAGCCTTCAGCTGAATATAGGAAGCTGCAAAGTTCCCTCTTTTGGGGCAGAGTCAGTTCATCAACTAGGAGTTGGGTGAGAGAATGGAAGCCACAGAGCAGAACAATTCAAAGGTGGTGTTGATTGATTCTTTGCAGTCATGGGAGTTCCACGTCAACCAAGCCTATAATCAGAATACTCCTGTAAGACACTCATTTTATGCCAAAGTTTGGATCTTTTAATTTTTCCCAACCCTGGTCTGGAAAGAGTGTGCAAAAGGGGGCATTTAAGCTTCAAGTTATTTACAAAATCCATTTTGACTTTGATTTTGTATTTTTGGTTTTCAATGTTTGTTTTAATTTGTCTTCTTGTTCTTCATTGTGGATATATATATTAACTTATGGCTTATGTATTTTGTGGGATGGATCGACATAGGTTGTGGTTCACTTCACTGCTTCATGGTGCATGCCATCGGTGGCTATGACTCCTGTTTTTGAAGAACTGGCTTCAAGCTGTCCGGAAGTTCGGTTTCTCACTGTTGATGTTGATGAAGTCAAGGTAATTTCCTCCCTTTTAAACCTCGTGATTGGTAATCATGCTGATTTCCTATATCATTAGTGTTATGAGAATCTATATTTATACAACAAAAATGTACAACAAGATATGGATAGGAAGAGAATAGAGAGTGATGTGGTATAAGATGGGTGTGATGGCAAGAGATAGAAAGAAAGAGGGATGTTGAATAAGTTATTGGTGAAATTTTGTTGTATGAATATGAAATCTCTTTAGTTTATTACTACTTTCTCTTTCTTATATGTCCCCTTTCTGCTTGTGGGAATGTGCAGGATGTGGGGTGTAGTCGCTTTTGAGATTAATATTTAGATTTTTTTTTTCTGATTTCAGCATGAATTGTTGTATTTATGAGCATTCCTCTCCAACCACACTCACTAAAGAAATGCTGCAGAAATTGCACTACAACCACCACATCCTAGCCATTTTCACTGGGTAGGGTCAATGACATAAATGATGCCATAATGTTTTATAAAAAATTATGCCTACAGAGATCTTATTGACCTTTACATCCTTCTTAATGACAAAAGTTGTACACTGCCAGAAAATTTATGCCAAAACCTTTATATGGACGCACCTTAAAAAATAGCTCTACAGCAGAGGAACACCCCCAGTGTAATCTGAAAATTACTAAATGTTACAAAAGAAAATAGCCATATCTGAAAGAACAAGTGGTTCACTGTCTCTGAGCTAGATATTCACATATTGAATTGACCCATTAAATGGTACATGTTGCTAACTTGCTGGTCCAAAATAAAGAAGAAATAGGCAAGTGCATACATGGGTGTCAGTATCTGGTAATAATATACTGTGCATTTCACATCTAATTTATTGTTCTATTAGTAATGTATAAATTACTATATGCAATCAAGTCCGGTTTTGTGTCCTTGCCCACTTATGCATGGATTCCCATTGATAAAACTGTCCTTATTTTTCTCTTGGCGGGGATTCCTTTTTAAACCTGTTGTATTTTAAATGGACAGTCATTGGTTGGAATAGGATATTAGAATAGTAAAGGAAGGTGTTTAAGGTTAGTAGAACTTGTGAAAATGGACTGTTTTGTGACTCTTGTCAAATGTTTATTGAATACTGTAACTATGTAGTATGATCCTAAAATGTTTATCTAGTGCTATGTCGATCAGTAATATGGTTCAACAATTGCTTTTGTTATTGACCAATATATATTTCAGTTTTGTGTGCATAAGATCTAAAGGTAGAATTCTACCTACCTTGTATGCTCTTTTTGTTTTTGTAATCCTTAAAATAATAGAGCAACTTGCACTCCTTGATTACTGACTTGGATTTGAAGCACAATTTCACACTTGGTGTTAGCGTGCGTACTTTCCTGATATTGTATTCATGCTTGGAGCATGGAAACAAAAAGTTAATTGTTGGGTGATTTTTTCTAATGGTTTGTTATCGATTGATGATGACAATTTATATTGGATTTTTTTTGGGAGGTTAGGAGGTAGCCACCAAGATGGATGTAAAGGCAATGCCAACATTTTTGCTGCTGAAGGACGGTGCTGCGGTGGAGAAGGTGGTTGGTGCCAATCCAGAGGAGATAAAGAAAAGGATACATGGGCTTGCTGAGTCCACTCGTGCCTCACAGGCCTAGTTAAGCATCTGTATGATATTCTACTGTTGCAAGTTGCAATTTGCAAGTATGTGCTTGTGGTCCTGCACTGCACTATGGCTTCTGAGTCAAAGCTTTTTGTGATGTTGTATGTTGAATATCAGTTCAAGAATAATTTCGCAAATTTCATAATCTCAATGCTTTGGTTACTGATTAATATCCGCAGTTTTTGTATCAGCCATAATTTTACATTTCGTAGTTTTGGTTGTTGTGGATTTATGGTGCTCTTTCCCTGCAAGTTGTGAATTCAAGGGTTATGTCCTGCTGTCTTTATATTGGTTCTTTTGCGAATAAAATATATGTATATTTTCAAGATATGTCTCAATTAGTTGTGAGTTTAATGTATGAACTGGTTTGCGAATGGACCAATTTCTTGCAAAATTAACGGGTGGAAAATGAGCATGTTTGCTGCTATTAATGAGGAATGAGATGGTTGATTATTTTGTCCACCGGTGAATACATTTTTAATGGTGATATGAATTTGATGCTTCTAGATATCCATGTTTGTTGATATTCAGCTAAAAACAAATGATTATAAAACTATGTAGTTATTTTGAGTCATTACTTGAATTACATTATACTAGTAGTAATTACGATATTAAACTAATTTATAACTGAAAATTTCCCCCTTTTCTTCTCTTGTTTGGGGGAGCTGACAATGAAGGATTTGGTTATTGAGGTGTGCAGTTCAAATTTTATGTTCAAGAAGGGAGTGTTAAATTCTTGATGATAATTCCTTTGTTGAGAGTTTATATGGGATATGATTGGGCCTGTGGAACTGGAAGGGGAGGGCATGTAATAATGGAGGCCCAATATATATATTGGTTTAAAATATATTTATTAGATAAAAAATTATGTGTATTTATGTTTATAAAACATTAAATATATTCATTTTTTATTTAATACTCACTTTATAAAATATTAACTAGAAGTATTAAAAAAATGGCATTATTGTATAGTTATAATTTTTTTTATTATATTTATTGATAATAGAACATTTAAAAAAATAATTGATAATAGAATTTTATCAATATCAACCTTACGAATAGGATTTTTTTTCTAAAAAAACATTTATTATTTATTACTATATTAAATGTTTGATAATTTATAAAGGGATCCATATATTTTTTAAAAACTGTAATCTGATTAATCTATTCATTTTTTATTTAATATTTAATTTATAAAAAATATATGGTTTAAAGATACCCTCCGACAATACACATGTTTTGAGACAAATATAAAATAAGAGAAAGCGATAGTGCCGGTGCATGCCATACGAATGTGGATTAATATTCGTTGTATGTTTGGTGTTTGTGTATTTATATAATTATTATTATGATTATTGATATTACATTATTTTATATCCTATGTTATGTTGTTAGTTGAAACTTGACAACAACTTTTTTTTTAATTATATATGTTATTGATACAAAATAATTTTATTAGAAGTAGTGATTATGATTTATTTTATATCAAAGATTCAACTAAAAATTGATCTCGGATTACTTGATTAAGATATAAAAGTCATTACTACTTATATCAATTGTTATTGATTAACATATGTTTGTGTTTGGTAGTACGGTATCCTCACATATATAATTAGGTAAATGATAGTTCAATTATTTTTCTTAATAAGTCGAAGATTTTATTAACTGGTTAAGTGATATATAAGTTTTATTTCAATAAATTTTATTGACAAATTTATTAAAATAAATTATTTTAATTTATTCTAATAAGATTCATTGTCAAAGTTATAAACAAAATTTCATTTAATGAATACTATAGTAAACGATCATTCAATTTAGTATTTATTCATTAAATGAAATTTTGTTTATAACTTTGACAATAAATTTTTATCATAATAAATTAAAATAATTTTATTTTAATAAATTTGTCAATAAAATTTATTTAAATAAATTTAAAAAACTTGTAAAAGAAGCACAAATATTTTTTAAAGATTTAAATAAGTTATAATTTAAATGTGCTCATCTCCTGCATGACATTGATATATACATGACCAAGTTAAGGAACATTATAGGTTTGTTTAAATTTTGCCTAATGCTTTCCAAGGTTAAAGCCACAGACACTGAACATTTAATTGATTATTGATAATTCTTTTGAGGAATGATGCTGATGGAAACTAAAGAATGGGTAAAATTAGGGCCCTATCTAGAGTGAAAGTACCAAATTAAGTGTCTCATCAATGGTTCAATAAGCCACAGAAAGTAGTGAAATTCTAATAAACTCTAATGTCCAAGTTTTTGAAGCTAATGTGAGTCTTCGAGTTAGTGATTGTCTGACTGGTTCGAATTAAGTTTTTTTTTTTTTTTTTTATAAAAAAAATCTATCTATAAATTATCGATGACTTGTGCTTGTTTTGAATAGTTTTTGAATTGTGCTTGGTTTGAATTCTGAGGAACATATTTGTGTTGAAGAAAAATGTTAGGAACACTTTTTTTTAATATATTTCTTTTGAATATACTTTTTTTCGGATTAATTATAAGAAGAAAAAAGTTTGGTAGACTTAATTAAATATAAAGAAATTTAATTATTTTTTCCTAAGTATACATCTCTGAAGTTTGGTTTTCTTTATAGACATATGTTGAACTTTTTAACACTTCTTCCGATGATATCATGTTAATTTTTAACTTATAATTAATTAAAATTAAGTGAAATTATCTAACAAATATATAAGTTGCATCCTAATAATTAAGGTATAAGATGTGAAACTTCTCAACAAACTATACAACAATTGAGTTGCCTGCAGAAAAGGTATTGAAAGAGAAGACAGGCAAGAATAAGGGCAGTTAAGAGGGAGAGAGGAAGGCAAGTAAAAACTGATACCTTAGTATTGATAAATGGCAGAATGAATGAATATTGTTGATGGAATGAGTTGATTACAAACTATTTTATACAAGAGAAACTAACGGTAATGTATATTGGGAATGTATATAATGAAGCCAATAAGTAGTACAACAGAATTGAAACTAGCTAACTGACTTCTATAGTTATATTAAGTGATTACCAGAGGAAGCTCAAAAGCTGAGAGTTTCTACTGAGAATTTACAGCAGAAATCAATGAATTGAAGGTGTGTATGTAATTGCATAAGATGGTACTTGCTTATGTACATTTAGTCATACACCCGATGGTGAACCTTAATTACCTACGATCTTAGTATTTTTGCTTTTGTGAAATATAGAAAAAAATGTTATTGATTGTAGAGGCAACTTTATGATAATTACTCAACTTCCGGTTATAGATTGAGGCAAATTGAGTTTGCTTTTTGATAATTCCGGTAACAAATGCTGTTGAACAACAAATACTTTTATGAGATTCTTCTATTCGGATGTTGGATCGTTGATTACCTGTTGAGTTAGCTTAATAGTTCCTTTGGAAAGAATTTACCCGTTTATTTTGGTCAGAAACAAGATGCAGCAAACTTGTCATCTTTATATTCTCATGATTTTAAAGATGTTTTAATGTTAAATGTTCTTGCGCATGACATATAAATGAGGATATCATAAAGTTTTGATCCTCTTTTTTTTGTGTACAATGATCAAGACTTAATAGAGTAGATCTAGATTGACGGAAAGTGTATTTTAGGATGGAATGAAGAAAAATTATAAATTTGGTGGAGGATTAGACCCGTTATTATTTCTATGTTCTAGACGGCCAACTTTTAGTTATTATTTCTATGTTTCACCCTTCTTTCCTTTTATCTTATTTTCTTTTTTCTGTCTTATTTTTCCTTTTGTTTTCCTTCCTTTTTTTTTCAACTTCCTCTTATCTATCATTTGGTCCATCTATCACCGACCCCAATTAACTTGGATTAAAGGTGTTATTGATGTTGATGTTGAATGGTCAATCACACTAAGGTTCGAATCTATGATCTTGTGCATACTATTCCAAACCTCCCACCACTAGGCCGATCCTAGTGATTTTAAAGTTTGGATCCTCTCCACCTAGGTACATTGTCAAGTAGAACAAGTGTCTTTATCACTCTTGAAGTAGAAGATCCAAGGGCTATACTCGATTCATAACTGTCTATGATATTGATGACATGAAAGGCTGATATACAGACTGACTTAACAAAACTGTTTTTAACAGGGTAGTTTGAACCACATATATTCCCCTGATTCATAGTCTGTCAAAACCTTTATGGCTCCAAAGGTAGTCATTAGAACATTACTTATAAACATCACTACACTAACCGAGAAAACTATAATAGAGGCTCTTCCATACTTCCGAATTGCTCTCTGTACCACTAATAACCCAACAAATGATGCAACAAAACACATTATGGCCAAGATGAGGGCAGCTTGCACATGTTCCATTCCCAGCAACAGATATTGCAACGCTGACATGGTAGCAGAAAAGAGAACCATGAAAGAACATGTTGCTGCTGTTACCTACACACACAAAAAAAAATTGTTTGTGGTAAATACCAGTAACTACTTTACCTTCCACCGTAATCAACAATGAGATAATAGATTGCACTAAAGCTTATGATAGCGGAACTTACCTCAGGAGTTATTCCAACCTGAAGAAGAAGTGGACTTATCAACATTCCACCTCCAATTCCAAAGACACCACCCAGTATCCCTGCTAGTAGTGCCATTAATGGAAAAACAAGTATATTTTTGGTGAGACCTGGCAGCTTCATATCAGGTAGCTGTGAGCAGAATGAAAATGAAAGAGTGTGTAAGTAACTGAAGATTAACCAAGAAAAAACTACTTTTCAGTCTATGGTGTTTAAGAACCTTTGGAATGAGAGTTCGGTCTCTAAGGCTTTCTTTCCTAAACACAATCCAAGCAGTGAAAACCACAGCAAGAGGTACTTGAACCGATGACAGAATCCAGTATCCCACTCCACATGGCTCCATTGGAATGATTCCCTGCATAGTTTGAACAGCTGATCAAAGGATCCTACTTCAAATGTATGCTATATGAAAATATTATTAGAAATTAATTAAAATACACTACTAACGTATACTATAATCTAACTCTGAATTGTTATATGATTGAACATAATCGATTTTTATAATAATTATTTTAAAATTTATATCTAAAATGATTTGTAATTGACCGATAATATAAAATTTCAAGTCTGATAATATATCATAATTAAATTTACTATTAATATTTACGCATGATCTGACGATCCATAGGTATCAAAAATAGAAGAAAAGGAATTGTGTCGAAGTCCAAGAGTCTTTCTGCAATATATTAATTAATTATTTATATATCACTACTTTCACAGTCACCAGCAGCAATCACTTTCATCCACAAACTTGGCAAAGAGGGTGTTTGAGATAGGACCGATATGTCAAGGCTCAGTTAACCCTCCTTAATACCCAGTTTATCAAAGCTTGTGGATTGAGTTTATTACTATTGATTTTTATCTAGCTGTTCAAGAAAAGAAAGGCCTTTTTATCCCATCACCTCGCTCTCATTTGTTATGCGAAAAATAATCAGTATTGCTGTCTTATCGGATTAGTGAAAGTGTAAAACAACAGTACCATACGAGCTTTTCCGCTACTCTCGATTCTTCCATAATGATAGAGACTTCAAAACTGAAAAGAAAGAGAATAAAAGACAAAAGAAGTCCCAAACTTTGATTTGGTAAACTTGGTGAGGTGCTTCTGCACTCCATATTAGTACAAGTTCAATTCCAATCTCAGTAATTAAATCATGTATCCAGATTGATAAATAAGTTATTATTATTGTAAAATAATTATAATAATAACAAGAAGCCTCACTGTTTTCGGTTTCTTTGAGTAATTCACTTAGAGAAGATCAAGTAAATAATCTCATTCCAACAATTTATAATATATACACATGCATAACAAAATATAAATACGTTAAAATGTTAACCATTGACTTTTTTATATCAATAATTTAAAGTATTTATTTTGCCTTGCTCATTTTAGAACAAGTGAAGAAGAAAGAAAGACACTTTACCTCTCCATATCTATTGCCACGAAGAAGATAGACAGAGAAGAAGGAGAACCAGATCAAAAGTAAAACCGCCAATTTGAACCAAGGGATCCTCGCTTTGCTATTTCCTTGAGGAACCAAAAGAGGCACTTCAATACTTTTTGGCGCATTATTTTCTTTGTCCACATGAGCTAACACTTTCCTTTCTTCAATAGTCACATTTTCTAGCAGCCCCTTTTCAAGTTCCTCATTAAGTCCATTTTTCCTTATCTCTTCTGATTCAGCCTTCCAAATCAGCAACCCACTTTTGCATGTTTTTGAGGTAGACCAAGCAAGAAAGATGGCAAAGAGTATTGTAATCAACCATTCTGGGAATACAAGGTTACAAATAACTCCAAGACTCACTCCCAACAACATACATGGTTCTGATGAAAGTGCTATGTCATAGTCAATCAATGACTTGCCACCGAATTTAGGACTGGTGATGCACATATTGCACACAACGTTTGCAATTGACCCTCCTGTGACCATGAAAGCTGAGAGACTAGAAGCAGTTTTGAGGTCTAAGCCAGCCACAATAGATAATATGGGTATAAAAAGTCCACCACCACCTATTCCACCAGCACTAGATATAGCAGAAGCTACGAAGCATAGGACTCCAGAAACCACCAAAGGGCCTGAAAGAAGTATCTGGGATTGTGCTTCACTTCCCAATAGATAAATTTTGTCCACGAAATGGTCAATATTGAGGATACCTGAAAAGGGTTGTGTTTGTTTTGCATTTGAAGGATTGAAAGCAATGAAGGTGAGAACTAGAAATGTAAGACTTCGAGTACTCATTTGTTGAGAGTTTCAGCAATGGCGAGGACTGAGGAGTATATGCGTGCCTAGCTGAATGACATTATGCCTTTTATATAGAGACATGCACGAACTGTAGTTAACAATGCTTCTTTTAGGTGGAAAACAAGATGCACAGCATTTCTTTTATGTATTCTATAATTATCATATGTTATGCATATTTTTTCTTATAAATAACAGAAATTTTATAATAATTCAGACATTTTATTTAACTAACTGAAATCATTCCGTCTATTGGCCAAGTACTCTAAATCATAAGAAACGCAAAATAAATGTTTTTTTTAGGAAGCAAAAGATATGTTAAATATATCCTGTTGCACATATAATTTTATGTCCTATACTCCTATGTTAGTTGACAACCTGTGGCTCTGTCTGATAGTATGAAAATTATCCACACGTTTATATGTTCGTTAAATAGTAATATTATATTACATCTTTCTATAATAACTTTTATTAATCTTTTTTATATTTTATTCAAAATATTAAAATGCAAAAGTAAATATATTAAATATTTTAGAAATATAAAAATATATAATACTTGCAGATTAATTTAAAAAAAGTGGATTTAAAAACTTAATTATTCGTGGGACAAGACAAAGTGAAAATGATAATGCTGCCATGCTGGTAACTAAAGAATTGATCAAAATTAGGTTCAACAAGCTTTTGACACGTGTTTGTAGAATTTCCTCACCCAACTTTCTACATATTTTAAGCTTAAAAGTTGAAAGAGACATTATTAGACTATTATCTATGTATAATCTCGATTAATATATACGTAAAATGTATTTATTTTTTAATTTGAAAAAAAATAGTAGTATTTAATTACATATCATGTAAAATTTATTATAACTATGTACAAGTGGTGGTCTAAGAAATTCACCAAAAGAAAGTGGTGATGATGTAAGATTGTTTAATAATTTTTCATTATGACACAGGTGGTCAGGAGTGGATCATTCACTATATAAGTTAGGTAAATATATAGCAGATTGCGCTTTGGTGGTAATTGGTGATGATCGAGTTAAAGTGCAAACTCCACCACATATATATACATCAACAGCGTGAGGATATTATTGTTAGACGAGTCCTTAATTTGATACATTTTGTTCGTATAATATACTTTTATTATTTAATAATACTGGCTTAGATGAATTAGCCGTGAGATTTTAATATTTGAACAAATTGAATAAATGACCAATTTTGTAACATCCCAGGCAATGACGAGGGCGGAGAGTGATCGTCGATGCAGTGAGACATAGATAATGAGCGGCTCTTGGCAGACTTCTAACAGGAGGGGTACATGAATGAATCGAATACACACCCGAATGAGAGGGATCTAATAGATGTGCAGGTATGAGACTATAGAATTGATGATAACTTAAAATGAAATAATAGGTACTACCTATACCAACAATATACATTTACTTTTCGGTAACCCATAACTTAAGAACTTCATAGTTAAGCGTGTTTGACTTGGAGCAATTCTGGGATGGGTGACTTCCTGGGAAGTTTCTCAGGAAGTGTGAGTGAGGACAAAACACATTGAAAAGTCTTGTGTTGGTATGTGGGGACAGTCATTGATCCTGCAAGTGGAAGGACGTTACAAGTGGTATCAGAACAGGGTCTCTCTATCAGTACGGTGTGGTTCGAGGACGAACTAAGCGGAAGCTGGTGGGCATGTAACATCTCGAGTCAAGAAGTGAGTGAGCAAGATACGATCAATTTAATCTTTAAAAGTAATAAAATAACAAAAATTATTATTTGTTAATTATTTTAATCCAAAATTCATATAAAGTTATGTAATTTAAGTGAAAATATTAACATACTTTTGAGAACTAAAATACTGATAAATAATTAAATTTAGAGACTAAAGTAATAACATATATACTTTTAAGGAACCATTTTATCACACTTTGAGAGATGAAATTAGTCATTAATCCTTGAAAAATTTAAATTTGATTTGTACTTGAGAATACTCTTTCCATATATATATATATATATATATATCATTTTACTTTTTTTTATTTCTCTTTTTATTTTATCATATTTTTTTGTTAAATTATAATTCTGATTCTCTTTTAAATATTATCCACAATTTTGATCCTTCTATTTCTTTAATATTAATTTTATTACTTTATTCTTTTAATTTTTAGGTTTAATTACTATTTTGATTCTCTAATTTACTTTTTAGGTTTAGGGTTTAAGGTTAATTTGGTTCTCTTATTTTTTAAAAATTGACTTTAATCTTTTTAACTTTAAAATGTTCGATTAGATTTTTATTGAGTTTTATTTGATTCCATTTTTTCTCTGATTGTCTCTGAATATTTTAGATTTTTTTGTTACGACATTATGTATTTTATAAAAATTTATAATATTTTTTTTATAAAAATATTATAAATTATTTCTTGTATCCACTAAGAATTTTTTTTGGATCCTCCACCTACTATTATCAACTTTGCCAATTCTGAATTTATTATTTTCAATCAAATTCTTCAAGTTGTATTTTTTACCTCCACGAGTTTACTCGAATAGGTATTCTTTCGTCCAAATAAAAACCTTGTTGCAAACTCACACAATTAAATGAAGCATTTTTTTTATTTTTTTATTTTCGTATCCAGTCAAACAGAAAGACTAAAGTAGAAAATAGATACAAGTTGAAGAATTCGATTTAAAAAAATTCCAAATCTAATTAAAAGTTACTAAATAATTGAAGGACATATAAAGTAATTTAACCTAAATTTTTAGTTTAATATATAAAAAAGCGATACCGATTAAAGATAACGATAAGAATCAGGGGACTACTACAGCATAATAATTAATTAGTTCTTTTTTACATCTTGTAACGACATGCACTTTTATCCTACTACATCTTAGAATAAGGCCAAAAAATAATCTAAAACATTTATTTATCTTAACTTAATAAACTAAAGCTAACACCGATTATTAAACCAACCTAATTAATGAACCTAGACATATATGTTTGACAAAATCATCATTAGTGCGCAGGCGATCGACCGTATATCTCCAAACATTTCATATAATGCGGTGTCTGAATACTTTTTGTTGTTGTTTCACAAATGTCTCATAGCTATTGTCCGTTTCATCAATAATTAAAATCCTAACGATCAAATTTACTAAAACATTATAATTTTTATTAGGAATAAAATTAAATTATTAGTAGTTAAGGATGTGTAATGAGTAATATATAAAATCAATATGTATGTTATATAATTAAAACTTTTGATAAACAAATATTTTAAATATAAATTATATTTTAGTTAATTTTGTGATAAATAAATATTTTTAACATATAAATTATGTTTTATACTTATAATAAATATTTATCTTGTGATATAAGGTTAATTTTTAATTATTGATGATTTTTTTAAATATTGAAATTAAATTTAAAATAAATATGAAAAGGATAGATCGAATATATAAGATATTAAGGAAAAATTCTAAAACTGTTATAATTGAAAAAAAAATCCTAAAAACATACCTGTTGAAGAACGACTCTTAAAAATATTATAATTTAAGATTATTATTAATTCTAATTTATATAGAAAATTTTTTTTTAAACATATTTTTGGAGTAAGAGAATTCCCTTTTCAATTTTAAAATATATTAAGTGAATTTTAGACAATTTTTATTGAAGAGCGGAGACTAATTTTTTGTGTCACGATACGATTTTAGACTATATTATTTCAATGTCTAGTAATTTAAATAAATAAAAATATCTATCTTACATAAAGTTTTAGGTTTAAACTTTATAAATAAAAATAGTAACTAGAATAATTTTATCTTTTTAAACGAGTCTTGAATTAATTGAAACTCAGTGTTATGAATTAAAAATTAAAAATGACAAAAATATCAAATTCAACAAATAACTAAAATGATAATATCCTAAGAATACAGTGTGACTGTCTGAATAATCCTCATAAGAAATCTTACTTCTAGAACCTAAATTCAATCAACAAAAACAAATTACCTTGATAATTCATTAACTTATTGATAAGCCAAGAAGAATATGGATGCCAAAACAATCCATAGGCTTTAAATTTGAATAATATATACACACCCAAACAAAATTATAATTGGTACCAAAAATCTGATAAGATCCAGAATCTAGGTAGATTACAACATGTAGCGCTCTTCAGTAATTAAAATTGTTATTTAATGTTGAAGATGCCTTTAATGTATTAAAGATGACACCTAATATGTTTCCTTTATGGAGTTCGACTGTATCCATAATGTCTTTAACATATCCATATATTGCAATTAACATATCGTCTCCCAGCTTGCATCAAATCATTAATAATTTAAATATTTTAGTGTAACATGTAAATAATAAGAATTTAAATTTTGTGTGACTTGAACATAAAGGTCGGAACCCACGTAATAAGCATCGTTTCTTACCAATAAAAATTATTTGAGAAAAAATTTATTTATTGACACGAACAATCATAATTCAATATATATATATATATATATATATATATATATATAAAGTTTGTTAACTTTAAAAATAATTATTTAATAATAATTTAAAGATGATTTATGATTTGATGAAAATATAAAATTATTTTATATTATCAGTGCATAAAATTAAACTCAAATTATTTTCCTAAATCCAAAAGATAATGACAATTGAAAATAATAAAAAATTCAAAATTGAAAATCAATTCCTCTTGTCAGAGTTGCAATAGAAACCCATAATATGAAAAATCCCAAAGCGAAAAATAAATAAAAAAACAAACTAGAAAACGAAATCTCAATCCAAAATCCCACATTCAAACCCCAAAATTGGAAAGTCACAAGAAAAATCAAATCATTTTTAATCTCTAGTTTATTTTATATTTGAAACTAATTTTCAACAATAAAAATAAATGAAAGACTAAAAATAAATAAATAAAATTTAGAAGAACTAAAAATATTGATAGAAAATTAATTTTAAGAATTAAAAATTAGAATCTGAAATCGTTGAGGGACTAAAAATTTAATTAATTTTATAAAATATCAAAATTTACATATTAATGAAAGTAAATTATTTATTTTTATTCAATATTTTCATAATTGAGAGAATTATTAGGAAAATGTTAGGGGAAGATACAGCATAATTTATTGTCTCACAATCAACTATGAGACCTTATTGGGCGTTTTGGTCGCCCAACTGTGCCGGCCTGGATTTCAAGTCATACAGAATTACAAGCAATCTAACCCATAAAACCGAAAGCAGAACAGAAATCATACAAGTCCAATAGCTGTCTGGGACAATCTATATATGATATAGCTCAATCTAGCTCAACACGATCACACTTGATTATTCTTTCCCAAACATGGTTATAAAATTTTGACAAAATAAAACAAGGTTTAAATTTAATAGGCCGTAAACAGACATGGTTAAATAAAATCCATTAACTGCTTATTTTCAAAATTTTCCGTTGTAAAACCGGTTTTTTATTTTTGAAAAATCTATTTTCACACACTCAACTCAGTTATAAGAACACGTATGAGATTTGGACTTCTTTGCTCGAGTAAAACCCTTTTTATTTGATTGGTCAATTAGGTACGAGGCCCTTCATATTTTTTCCGGTGAGGACAGGCTCTTATATATGCTTGAGTTACTTTTAAGCTTAATTTTACGATACACTTCTAAAAGTGAAATAAAAAACCAGAAAATAAAATAACGTCATTTGAATTTAACTGATCGTTGTTAAAAAAACAACAACTAATCGTTTGTGTAATTTATCAGAACAGGTATTCCGTTTTAGACTGAAGGTTTGGAGGGGCTATAGTGCAGCGGAAAATGGGGATAGGGAATTAGAAGTTCCAAGTCCTAGACTTAAGTTGTGGCTCTGGTTCATTAGCCCAGGCAGTTCAGCATGTGACAACAGGTAAATATAATTTGATAAATATTTACTAGGTTTTCCAAAATTTGCATACTACGACTAGGTACTCCATAATATTAGGAACATTTTTTTATATTATTTAGATTATGTTTATTTTTCATGGGAAATAATTTTGTTTGACTCTAATTGGATATTGGATAAGATTATTATGATTGATAAAGATCTTTAATTGGAAATAACTCTACATCAATTAATTTACGTGTATGATGAGTATTTGTAAACATAAGAAGGGTTTTTAAAGTATTAACAAATATTTGTGTTGTTCTTATAATAAATTATATAATAACTTTTACAATAACACTTTTTTTTTCTTTTTTCATCACGTTGTCTATTACATCTCATACTTCTCTTTCTTTTCTTATATTTTCATAGTTGTAAAATCTGTTGTATAAATAATATTTCTCACCGCAGTGGATTTTATAGTGATAATGTTGAATCTATTTCGTTATTTCAATAATCTTTTAGAGATTATCAACTTGGCATGAGTGGGTAACTTTTCATTTGTTCTTTCCGTCAACTCAAAATTTTTAATAATTGACGAGCGTGCCCGTTGCACATCTTTTCATCATCTAATGAGTTTTAGGAAAGAAATCTCATTCCGACCCTATCGGCTTAGAAATAGGAAATAATATTCATGATAGTCATGAGGAACATCATTTCTAGGCATAGTGGAGCGCTCCTTAATGGTAATGTTTGTTACATGTCAAAAATTTCATACAATACTTACTTTTTTTAAAAAAATGATCAGTTTATTTTACAACAGAGATTTTATATATGAAGATATTTTATGCAAGATAGTGCATAAATGATGCACTTGAATCTCTTGATTAAAATCTGGATTGGGTCTCGGTCTTGAATATAAAATCATAACTAAAAATATCACTTTATTTAAAAATGGATTGATCCAATAAAAGAATATTAATTGGATATCAAATAAAAAACCTCACTATATTTCTAGTTAAAACAAAAATTACCTCTAGTTCTTTTAAGTACTAATTTATCTCCCAAAAATTGGAACTTAATGCCAAAGTTATTTACTCGACTAAATTCTAGACGAATCAAGAGATGGTTCAAGTACTAGTAGGAACTAGAGATGGTGCAGCATATTCTTGTGACTTATTTGAGGCTTCCCTAATCTTAATCGGAATAATATAATCTGAATGCTTATCCACAATATAGCGTTTTGTTTGTGTTTCCGAGGTTCATAGATATAGATAAATTAATCACTAAACAAAGGTCTAAAATTAAAATTATTTTGACTTTATAATGCACAATATAAAAAATCATCGCGTACAACTTTATACATGATCATTTGCTCGTCACTCAAGAGTTGACTTTGCACACTTGCACATAGAATAACTGTTAATTAAAGGTCAATATTATACCAAAAGATAAAAGTTCAATATTTTGCAAGGTAGGTGACACTCATTGCTTCTGATCATCCTCTTCTGCCACGAAAGGGATTACAAAGAGATGCAGACACTGTACTTTGTTGTGCCATGTGTTATCATCTTCTTGCTTTTGGTATTTCCAAATGGCTTTTGCCTTGCTGATACTAACATGAAATCAAGTTCTCAATGCTCACAAGCTGATTCTTCTGATAGTGAAGGCACATTCCGGGCCAATCTGAGAAGTTTGTTGGATTCTCTTGCTTCTAATGTGGTGCAAAACCATGGCTTTTACCAAACCATTGTAGGAAAAAAGGCCAACAGGGTTTATGGTACAGTTTTATGTAGAGGGGATATATCTGCTAGCAATTGTTCTGATTGCACCCTTAATTCTACCAGAGTAGCCTCAAATGATTGCCCTATGAGCAAAGATGTTTCAATTTGGTTTAGATGGTGTTTCCTACGGTATTCAAATGAGAGCTTCTTTGGAGATATGCAACAAACAGCTGTGGCAATCACAAACGAAACTGATTTTGATGACCCATCTGTGGTTTCTGAAGGGCTTCCCTTCATGAGTGGACTGGCAGCTGTGGCTCCAGATAAATCATTCATGTTCCATACAGCAGTACTTAACACAAGTCAAAGTGGACAGAAGAGGTATGGCATGGCTCAATGCACCAGAGATATCAGCAGGGTGGACTGCAGAAGGTGCTTGGATGCTCAGTTGGAAAACTTCAGAACTGTAATTGGAAACAAAAGAAGATGGGAAATTTATGGATCTAATTGTTTCATGTGGTACAATGACTATCAGTTTTATTCTAATGGCTCTACTCTTCTTAGTGGTAAGTCCTTTGATACTTGGTAGTTAGTACTTTTTTTTATTGCAATTGAAGTTCAGACAAAATTTAGATGCAGTTTCTTATGTGTTGGTTTTCGATTAGGATTGAAGTTTTAACTCGGTAATCTATGTTTGACATTTAATGGAAACTTTTTTTGCGTAGATTACTGAGATAAAACTCCAATTCTAATTATAGAACGACACTAAAACCATCTGCATCTAAGTTTTGTTTTTGAAGTTATTGCCCAACTAAAACCGTTCATCCTACTATTTTGAAATTAAAACATACGTTTGACATTATGTTGTTTCCTTGTCATATTATTAATGGAATCAATTTTAATATAGCATTGCTTTGTGGTACAGCTGCTTGGAGGCCCTCTTTTGGCACAACATTAACAATTGGCATGACTCTTGCTGTCTCGGCGGCCCTTTTGATGTTTTTCTAGCTCTGGCCACTATTTTAAAATTTCTTTTATAATGCCAAGAATGTGCAACTGGTGATTATTTAATTCAATTTTCATTACTTCGTCTGTCGGATTTGGTTTTTAATTTTGACAGATGTTTTAGGAGTGGAGATGCATTTGTTTTGCTAAACTTTTCTCTTACTCTGTCTTCGTTGTTATTTATTTATTTATTTGTTTGTCTCTTTATTTGAGGGCTTTGTGATTATTATTGAGATCTCCATATATCTGATTTAAGGAAAAACGACCACTCAACTGCATGGATTATGGTAATTATGGGGAAGATTTCATGTAGTACATTTTCAGCTGCATTTCTATTAACAAAAAGTGTTTACTCGCTAACCATAATTAATTAGACGGCTGGTAATGTTTATATAGAAGTTGGTCATTAGGCCAATGAGTACAGAAAGATCCAGATTACACTGTTGACTCCTCCAATCTTTTTCCCACTTTAGCATATGTGTCATTGCAAAAGTGCCACAGATAGTTTCTATCCCCTTCCTGTGATCTCCACTCCTAGAATCAGTCTTGATGCTCCAAGCAACATGAACCATGGTGAGATATGAATTAAATGCTTTACATAAAAAATCAGCTAAGTATGTTTTACCCTGGGTGGTGAAGCATTAGTTAAAAACACATAGATGTATACAAAGAACCCCAATCTATTTAAGCAAAGAAGCCCAGTCCAATAATATATATATAACCAATTCATCAACTTTTGGGCCCAAAAATATATATTCTTCAAATCGGGTAGGAGTTTGACTATAGGTTTTTGGTAGGTAGGAGTTTGACAATATAATTTTCTCCCCTCCGCTCCAATCTGTAATATATATGCTCTCTGCATATTCTCCTTATGCTCTTTTCAAATGGAGTTAATGTTAGGGTAATTTAAAAAAAACATTTATAAAAGAACTCATTTTAATTTTGGGAGAAGTTCTTCTTATTTTTTTTCTTTTAATGGTGTTTCTAAAAAAGTTTTTCCAAACACATTTATACAATAACATAAAATAAGTCTTTAAAATAACCGGCAATTGTTCCAATTAAATATTAATAATCCTCGATAAATGTCCTAAAAAGTAAGGATATGTTTGGAAAGAAATGAGAGGGTGAAGGCAAAGTGAGTGAAAATATTTTTTCACTTTTAAAATTTGAAAATTATAAATATTTATAAAAACAAATAAAATGTTAGAGTTAATTTAAATATTCTGTCTATTAAATAGAAACCATCTTATGTATAAGTTTTAAACTAATTATTTCAAAAATTAACAATCTTAACATTCATATTAAGAATTGGATGTTATGTAAAATAATTTAAAATGTTAGTACATTCTAATTAACATCAAGAAACTATACAGATGTTGCATGATAGTTGTTATTTCTTTTTCTTTTCTTCGTATAACCAATACTAGAAAATCGTATATTAGCCACCGACAACATCCATCGTTAATTAGAAAAATCAGTCGCACTTGAGTTTAGCGCTGACCTACCGACCAAAACAATCGGTTGAACAATCCAAGTCGCTAAATCGTCAGTGACCAAATATTTCATCGCTTGCTGTCTAATGACCGAGATATAGGTCGCTCTCCACTGCTTGATAGATACGTTTATCCTTGGAAAACACCTACAAAAGATGGAATTAATTTTATAAAAATCATATATGTAACAGTTACATACAATAACCCATAGAAATAAATATTTTCTAGGAAAATTGAAGTTTTCTAAGAGAAATAACGTATTCTTGTAAGGCATGCTAAATTTGTAAATATTTCCCTATCCTAACATCATGAATTAAGATATAAACCTTTCTTTTATAAAAATGTCACTTACATGTTTAAATATGTTTTTACACTCTAAAAATACTAAATGTGAGCCACAATTGGATAATATACCAAACAAATATGCTAAAAATGGAATTAAATAATATACTAAATGTTTAATACGTAATTTTAGTTTTTCCATTTTAAAATAGAGACAATTGATTATTTTAATTTAAAAAATCTATAATTTTAATCTAATTTTTTATTTTGTCTATGTTTTATTTCTTTTATTTTTATCCAATTGAACTCTAGACCTAACATATTTATTCAAGATATTATTAGTAAATGATTTAATTAATAAAATGTAAGAAATAAAAGAAATAAATGTATGCAAGTTGAGGATTGATCAATTGCATATATCCTAAAATAAGGGATCAAATATATTTATTTTGAAATAAGAAGACTAAAATTACATATTTAATTTGACAAAATAGAAGAACCAAAGTTATATTTAAGTTTTTTTTTCTTGAATTTATCTTATAACTGATGAAAATAGTTATAAAATGAATAATTTGAACAGTGAATAGTTTACAAAAATAATATATCCAATAAAAAATTATGGGACTTGCTATGCAATGCTCTTAAGACATTAATTAAGAAATTAAAATGAAATTTCAATTGAAAATTATATAAAAACATATTTAAAAATTATTATTTTTAATCAGAAAAATCAATTATGTATAAATACACACTGCCACCAATACATTGCCTTTTGTGCACAAAATGAAAGCTATTCTCCTCTATAATTCCTATCTCAATAAATTATAAGGGAACATTTTTTCCCATATGAATGAAATACTTTTTCCGTTTATTTTCTTAATTAATACTCTAAAGACATTCATTAATATTTGTCACAAAAATATTTAACAATTGCAAAATTCAATATGGTGGATCAATCCAATCCATTGAGTTGACAGACTATGCGGGTTAGACTATTGAATTGAAAGACAATTAACTCAACCCAATTCATTTTAATTAGTAGGTTAAATGTTTGATGATGAGTTGAGTCAATCAATTTTAAAATTCATAATAGGAGTTATGAATGATCAATTTTAAAATTCACATCCAAGACGCACTGAAAGACAATTAACTCAACCCAATTCATTTTAGTAGTGTAGGCACTCTCCTCCAACACAGGAGTTGGAATAGTGGTCATAGTTGGCTTTCTCATCAACCCACATTTTCACTGCATCTGTGCCACTTAGTTCACCAGTGCTCATTGGCCATTGCAATATTCTCCCCGTATTCACCTCCAGAGTGGATCAGTGCACAGTCACCTTTACGTTGATTAGTATAGTTCTCTGCATAAGCAGCAACTGTGTCATCCCAAACCAAATCTGGAACACCCACCTCTGATCGTGCAGCGTTGTGTGCATCCAGATAGTCTGCCTCTGAATCTTGAGCATCACCCACAATCACCAAACCCAACACACACATTACACAAAACGATAACTTAATGCACAACAACCCCATTATATTCACTAATTTGTTGCTTAAAAGGGGAATTTTTTTTTGTTTGATTTGATGAATAAGCTTTGGAAGCTCTTCTGAGGTATTTATAGGGATTTTTTAACATGCATGGAAGGGAAGGTGGTGTGAGATATATGCCAAGTACGGACAATCATCTTTGACGGAAACTTAAGTGAGATGACCTTTTCTTTTGTTGTTGTAAATTGTAGAAGTCGTTAATATTTTTAAAATTCACCACTATTTTAGCATGTGTATAAGTAGTAATTGAAAAACCACTAATAAAATGATAAGCAGCCACAATGACACAAATAATTAATTTTAATAAAACAACTTACTTTGCCTCTGAATATTTCAAATTAAATATAATATATCAAATTACAGGCGTAGGTGATGTTCTAGCTAGCCAAATAGCTAGTGGAGCGCCTGCGAAAATTCAAATCGAACTTTAGAAAATTTTGGTACGCGTCTTTATCCAATTTGTTTATTTTGTTATGAAAAACGAAAACTGTGACACAACCAATGCAATTGGAAATCTTCACCTTTATATGTGTCCTAAAAATTGATTAAAACTATGTAGCAAGTGGTGGTCTAAGAAATTCATCAAAAGAAAGGGGTGATGATGTAAGATTATTTAATAATTAATTTTTCATTATCACACGGGTGGTTAGGAGTGGATTATTCACTGTATAAGGTAGGTAAATATATAGCAGATTGCGCTTTGGTAATTGGTGATGATCGAGTTAAAGTGCAAACTCCACCCCATATATATACATCAACAGCATGAGGACATTATTGTTACACGAGTTCTTAATTTTTTTATTTGTCATAATTAAATATGATGTTAGAGGATTTATAATAATTTACATATTATTATTTAACCAATTAAGTTAGATTTATAAATGAGTCTTTAATTTGATACATTTTGTTCATATAATATAACTTTTATTATTTAATAATAGAGGCTTACGTGAATTAACAGTGAGATTTTAATATTTGAACAAATTGAATAAATGACCAATTCCATTTTAAAAGTGCCCGAGATAAGATCAATTTAATGATTAAAAGTAATAAAATAACAAAAAATTCCTAAAATTATTATTTTTTATTTATTTTAATCCAAAATTCATCAAGTTGTGTAATTTAAGTGACAATATTAACATACTTTTAAGAACTAAAATAATGATAAACAGTTAAATTTAGAGACTAAAGTGAATGAAATAGAAAAACATGAAAAAAATAAAAGGTTTCAAATAACAAAAGGAAAAATGAATCAAATACATTTATCTCATAAAAACGTAATTTAATTACTTAAAATTGGTATAAAGGATTCAGATGACAAATGTATTTGATTCATTTTTTATTTGGAACCCTTTATACTAATGTATTTGATTAATCCTGAAATATTTAATTGGTTTAAAAATTATCAAGGGTGCGTATTATCTAACACGATTTTTTAAAGTTCAACAAGTGGTTTTAAAAGTTCAATCCTAACTATTTAATTGGTTTAAATATTGTAAGAGAAAATTTTACTGCTCATATTAGTTATTTTCAACTTTGAGATTACCTTCTATAAAAGATACATGTGATTTCTACTTAAAACTATATTAAAAAACTATTTGTCACCCATAGATATGATGGTAAGGCATATTTCAATCCTCAAGAACATCATGTATTAACTTGATTAGTTGTGACAGGAAAAACTTGATTCAAAGGCCTTGAATGTGTCATAGTTTTCGTTTTTCATTGCAAAATAAACAAATTGGATAAAGATGTACGTATATCAATTTCCTAACAGTTCAATTTGAATTTTCACAGACGCGTCCACTATATGGCTAGAACATCACCTACTGCTATAATTTGATAGTATTATATTTGTAATTAGAGCTACAGTTGTTTTATTAAAATTAATTATTTGTGTCATTATGGCTGCTTATCAATTTACTAGTGGTTTTCTTTATTATTCTATGTATATACACATGCTAAAATTAATAGTGGTCATAAAAAAATATTAAAGACTTGTACAATTTACAACAAGAAGAAGAACAAAAGAAAAAGTCATCCATCTAACTTTTCCGTCAAAGATGATTGTCTGTACTCCTCCGCATGCATGTCACCAGCTTCCATTCCAAAGCCCTATAAATACCTCACAGGAGCTCAAACCTTATTCATCAAATTAATAAAGACCTTTCAATTTAGTATCAATTTCTATATAGCTAAAGAAAGTGATATTAAGCATAAGTAACATAATGGGGTACTTGTGCGTTAAGGTTTCATTTTGTGTGATGTGGGTGTTGGGGTTGGTGATTGTGGGTGATGTTGCCTATGCTCAGGATTCAGCAGAAGACTATGTGAATGCACACAATGCTGCACGAGCAGAGGTGGGTTCTCAATCACCAAGAGCAACAGTGATTGTTCCAAGTTTGGCTTGGGATGATACGGTTGCTGCTTATGCAGAGAGCTATGCTAATCAACGTAAAGGTGACTGTGCACTGATCCACTCTGGAGGTGAATACGGGGAGAATATTGCAATGAGCACTGGTGAACTAAGTGGCACAGATGCAGTGAAAATGTGGGTTGACGAGAAAGCCAACTATGACTACGATTCCAATTCCTGTGTTGGCGGAGAGTGTCTGCACTACACTCAGGTTGTTTGGGCCGACTCTGTGCGTCTTGGATGTGCCAAAGTGACATGTGATAATGGAGGCACTTTCATCACTTGCAACTATGATCCCCCTGGCAACTTTGTTGGTGAAAGACCCTACAAACTGTAGCTGATGTATACCCCATACTTTATATATTTTGAATAAATGAATGAATAACACCATGAATTTAGGTGATGTACACTTCAAATTCATGTAATATTACTTCTCAATGTATTGAAATAATAATACTTAATAAAAATAATGCATGCTCGAGTGTTATTATCGGGTGACAGTGTTCATATATATATATATATATATATCCTACTTTTATTTTATTTTTTATATCGAGAAAAGGGCCTGATAAAGGCCACTATCGTAACTCCTACTAGGAATGTTAAAAACGTATTGAAAGAGGTATTACAAAATCATCAACTTTTGAACACGGAAAAGAAATGCACTTAAAATCAGCAGGAGTTTAATTGACAGAGAGTAATCTATTTGCTTTGTTCTTCTGCTTCAATCTATAATATGCTCTCTATCTGTATATTCGCCTGATGCTTTCAAATCGATCTGAGTTACGTTACGATGCAAAACTGCAGAATAAATGGTTAAAAATGACCAACTATTGCTTCAATTAATTAAATATAAATAATCGTGCGTAGATGATGTCCCGATAACATAAGTAATTTAAATAATTTGCTAGATTTTGCTTTTGTGTGAGCATGGACAACAAATATATTGCCAATTAATTTTTTTGATCAAATAATTAAAAACCACTTTAAGTATAACTTTTAAAATAATTATTACAATATTTTAACAATTTTTAATTACACAATAATTCATAATTAAATAAAATATAATTATTTTACACTGTATCAATAAATTTTAATTAAATTATTAGTTTATAAAATATATAACATTCTATTATTATATCAGTAAGTTATTTAAAAAAAAAATATTATACCAGTAAGATAACTAATTTTAAAAATGAAATAATAGACTGTTTATTATCAATTAAATTACAATAACACCCTTAAGATTTCGTCAAATTTCTTTTATTATTTTTCCTTTTTATTCTTACATGACTCCTTTAATCATCTAAAAAAAACATTACACTAATACTCGTCATACATTATACCACTCCCTTATTTATTATTTGAAACATGTACACCATATACTACAAATTTCTATATCACATATATGCAAGTTTTTTAGTCTCCAAAAATGAACATTTGATTATGTGATATACAGAAATTATTTGGGACCACATGATTCTTGGACCTTGGAAACTTAATAATTTCTTAAAAAGGTTGATGTAAACTTAAAAAAGTAAACAGTTGTATGTATACAATCTCAAAACTATGTGGAGTACTAATTGGTAATTTAAAATTTTAGTTATTAAAATATTTGCGTGATGAAATAAATTTTTTACGTGACCAAAATGTTTATTTTATCAAATTAAAATAATTTTATTCTAGACTATTTATTATAAAATAAATTACATTAACATCCTTTGAAGTTTCATCAAATTTCTTTTGTTATTTTTCCTTTTTTTATCCTTACATGACTCCTTTAATTATCTGAAAAAAACATTACACTAATACTTGTCATACATTATATTACTCCTTTATTTATTATTTGAAACATATACACCATATACTACCAATTTCTATATCACATATACGCAAGTTTTTTAATCTTCCAGAATGAAAACATTTGATTATGTGATATACAGGAATTATTTGGGACAACATGATTCTTGGTCCTTGGAAACTTAATAATTTCTTAAAAAGGTTGATGTAAACTTAAAAAAAGTAAACGGTTGTATACAATCTCAAAAACTATGTGGAGTACTAATTAGTTATTTAAAAATTAGTTATTAAAATATTTGCGACATGAAATAAAAATTTTAGGTGATCAAAATGTTTATTTTATCAAATTAAAATAATTTTATATATACCGTTTTGAAGGACTTATCGTGACTCAGACTAGTGTACATACATGCATCTCACAATTTTTACATTGCGAGTGTCTTTAATCTCTTCATGTTAACGTTGTTTCGGTCAACTTTGGATGCGACTTAGTAAACTCGTCAAATTTATTATTTTTTCATGATTAGATCATTTGGATAAACTCGGACACAGGCTTGAAAATTGAAATTCCATTAACTTAATTAACAACAAAAGCACATTTTTTTAGCATAATTGATACATCATACAACTCTGCATACAAAGATATGCAGATCAATTGCCACTGATACATATTTTATTTTATTCCAAGAGTAGTGCGCTGAACATGTCTTAGTTAATTATCATCCACATCCACACCCTTGTTGTAGCTCAATGGTACTTGGAAAGGACTAATGTCAAAAGGCCTCTGATCAATGAAGTTCCCTGGAGGATCATAGTTGCAGCTGATGATGGTGCTACGACCATCGTTGCAGCGAACTTTTGCACACCCTAGACGCACCGAGTTGCGCCAAACCACCTGAGTGTAGTGCCTGCACTCCCCACCAACGCACTTGTTGGAGTTGTAGTCGTACTTTGCCTTCTCTCCCACCCAAAGGTTCACAGCAGCTACGCCACTAAGGTCGCCACTGCTCCACGCAAGGTTCTCCCCATAAGGACCCCCAGAGTGCACCATCTTGCAGTTTCCCTTCAGTTTGTTCACGTAGTTTTGTGCAAATGAGGCAACTGTTGCATCCCATCTCAGTGGCCCTACCCCTACTTGGGAACGGGCACTGTTGTGAGCGTTCAGGTAGTCTTGGGGTGAATTTTGTGCATTAGACATTTGTGATAGTGATGATATGGCTATGAAGAAAGCTATGAGAGGAAGCATTGAGATCGTAGGCAAACCCATGTTGGGTTTTCTCCACTTGATAAGAAAGGTTTTTAGGTCAACAATGATGATATTAGGTGACAATATTAGAATTGAAGCATCAATTTATAAGAAATTTTGGGTTGGATAAACTTGGATGTAGGAGAGTGGAGTGGCATGACGATAGAAATGGATATTTAACTAATTAATGCGGCTGCTGAAGATGTCTTTACGGTGCTACAGAGAGTTTAGGTTATCTTCTTTCGTAGGTTAGAAGAATCATTTCTTGGTGGGACAGGGGCTGCGGGTACTGCTATCAACTTTCATTACATAAATAATTATCAAGTGGATTAATTACATTGTTCGTTTTAAAAAAATGGGTGGGTGTCCAATTGGATTTTGACCATGTTAGCACTTAGCGGTGCCTAATGACTTTTCTTTCTACGTCAACTATACTGGGAGGAGGGGAGATCTTATCAAGCACCACGTTATCTATCACAAATATATAAGGACCCAGTATAGGGGAAAATTAAAGTTTTGAAATTAAGAAGTGTTAGCATTTTTTTTTGAGAATAAGAAATATTTTTTTTTACTTACACATTCTATTGAAAGTTATAAAATTATAGGAGTGAAATAAAATTTATTAAAATTTGTAATTTTCAGTAAAATTCAGTCAATTATAGAGTTTGTATATAAAATTGATTTTTAATCTATGTGTAAACTTAGTTTATAAAAAAAAGTGTTTTTTTTTTGTTATTTTGATCTATTATAAATATTTACATTAAAGTTTATGTAAACATGATCTAATTTTTATAATTTAAAAACGATAACAACAAAAATTCATATGAAAACCCTACAGGTATTTCTCTCTCTCCTGCAAGCTGCTATTCTATGCTGGAAGGTTGAAACGTTACATCTTTTAGACACGTTCACTCAAAGACCAAAACACACTACAATAAATCAGCAATTACATAACCAAATAGATATAACACAAAATGGCCAAGCCAATTCGAACCATGAATTGAACCTTGAACTTAAAAGATACAAAACTTACAACTAAGCTAAATTCATAATTTGTTGGATGTAGTACAAACATGCCACAACGTTGAAGACTAACGTTGAAGACTAACATCGTTATATATTAATCATGTGAGCATGTACTCACATGTATATATTACAATAAATATTTTAAGTTGAAATAAAGTTATATTCTAAATTATAAGTACAGATGATTAATAGAGTAAAGACAAATATCATAATACTTGTATTTGTTAATATTAAAATAATTATATATATATATATATATATATATATTGATAATTTTATTTGTGATATCTGCAAGTGTCTACTCATCTGCAGGTCAAGTTATTTTTGACAGCTCTTTGCCTATATAATAAAAATACATGATAAAGTACGTATTAATAAATAAATAAATACATGAGAAAGTGTACACAAAACCAAGAAAAAAAATTCAATCGGTGCCTTTTAAGTGGTGGACTAGACTGCAGATGTACTATTATTAATTTATGTCAAAATATAATTCGAGCTGCACATTACAGGTTGAATGGCCCTTTCTTTTTTTTTTCCTTTGTATTATATATCATGCTACCACACAATATATATTGTTTTAAAGGTAAATCTCTTATACTTTGTTTGAATGTGTAAGGCGTAAAACAGAGAAGGAAAATAATAATATAGAAAAGAATGGAAAGATATATTATTTAGATGGACAAAAATAAATGAATTTTATAAAAAATAATATTTTTATTATAATTTAAAAAAAATAATATATAATCTAATATTTTTTAGCATAAAATTATTTATTATTTATTAAATATTAAATAATTAAACCTATAAATTTAAAAAAGTGATAGATCATTTTCCTTCCCATTTTATTTCAATTTGAAGTGGAAATATTTTTTGGTGGATATGATGGAAATAACTTGTCTCATAATTTTTCCTTTTTCCTTTCAAACAAACCACGAGAATTTATTTTAACCAAAACAAACAAGGCTTAATTAATTCTCTTAAATGAAATTGTTGTCTTGTGAAAGGCCAGTCAATTACATGGACTTGGGCCATGTACACATTGCATTATTGCAACACATCTCACACCAAGTCGAAGGCACGGATTTTTTTATAATTAATTAAAGTGAACAGATAAATAAAGGAGTGTATATATATATATATATATATACAACAAAACAAGGAAAAAGGAAAAATAATAAATAAAAGAATAAATACATCGATTAAAAAAACTTCCTGCGATCGAGCTGCGATACCAGCAGCAGCATATATATGTGATATGGCCAAAGAAAACCAACTTCCACGTGACCAAGCAAGTTTATTTTTACCAGCATATATAACAACGAAGTATGAGTATGAGATATGAAGTGTGATGAACACTATTTTATCATTAGTTATTTCAATACATTGAAAAGTGTTACAACATGAATTTAAAGTCGTCGCCTAAATTCATGATGCTATGCTTGCATGTTATTATGATTTATTCTGAAGTGGTAGCTTCTACATCGAAACAACTTAGTATGGTCTTTGGCCAATATAGTTGCCAGGGGGAGCATAGTTGCAACCTATGAATGTGCCTCCATTGTTACACCTTACTTTGGCACATCCAAGGCGCACAGAGTTTCTCCAAACGACCTGAGTGTAGTGCAGGCACTCCCCACCAACACACGAGTTGGAGTTGTGGTTATATTTGGATTTCTCATTCACCCACAATTGCACTGCATCTTTCCCACTTAGGTTACCGGTGCTTCCTGCAAGATTCTCACCGTATTTTCCACCACCACCAGAGTGGACAAGTTTGCAGTCACCTTTGCGTTGGTTAGCATAGTTCTGTGCAAAAGCAGCAACTGTGTTATCCCAAACTATATTTGGAACACCAACCTGTGATCTTGCAGCGTTGTGTGCATTAACATAGTCTGTTGGTGAGTCTTGAGCATACGCAACATGATCACCCACAGTTACTAACCCTAACAAACACAATAGAGATAATGAAATCTTGTACAACCCCATTTTGGTTGATATATATTAATTTCTTCAGCTATGGGAGGTGTTTGATGAATAAGGTTGGAGCTCTGGTGGGGTATTTATACAAATTTTAACATGGATATTTTTTTGGTTAGGAAGGATCAGTAGTAAGCACTAATTAATTAAGCAAGAAATTAAAAGAATAGTACGTAGAATTTTCAAAATGATAATGCGTGGATGACTAAGAAACTATATTACTTGCAGGTAATGCCTTGTACGTAATTCTTAATGGATTACATTATGGAAAAACTGTCTAACTCCCTTTTAATTAAGGTGTATAAACTCCCCCTGAAAACAACAAAAATAGGAAGCAAAATATATTGAAAAATGAGTTGAAAAAGAAGAAAAAAAAAACATAAATGTAAAATGGGATGAAAGGGACAGATACCAGAAGATCATAGTGCAGTTCAATTAATCGGCGAAATAAGTTTTCTCCCTAGATTAAAACTAGTTTACACATAAATTAAAATTAACTTTTAAAAAAATCAAAATCTTTTACCTTCTCTAAAAAAATTATTTTAAATTATGTGTAAGTTAATTTTAATTTATTAAAAAATTACTTCGTTTTTCTTTTAATGTATATATTTTTTATAGTTGTTTATGCATTGAAAATTTATTCAATTAATATTTTTAACTATATTAATTAAAGTGGAATGTTAGTAGTAAATTTAAATATAGTTTTAATTTAAAAATTAGATTATAAAGATTGAAATATTATAAGATATATCAAGTGTTATATTAATAAAACTGATTGCCACTCATCACGTGTGTGAATAAGATCAATTTATACAAGATATCAAAATTTAAAAATTGAAATTTTTACAAAAGAAATAATTATGAATCTAACATTTAAATTTTTATAACAAAAGATCATGTTTATAATTTTTTTACATAATTTAAGAAATAATTAGAGCATTATTGCATCACATAATATATTATGTAAATATTTACTATTAAGTTACATATTTTCAAATATCTAAATCATTTTGATATATATATATATATATATATATATATATATATATATATATATATAATCCAAATAATATCATTTAATTTAATGATTGAATTAATATTTTTTTATTAAAAAAATTATTAAAATTTTTGTCATTTCAAAAAAATTAACATCTAATACTGGTCTCCCAGTTCCTACTTACGAATTAAATCAGAAGTGGTATACTTGTTATTTATTATAATATTTAATTCATGAATCTTATATTAATTATTTTTAGATCAAAATATTTCTAATTAATTTTAATGGAAATTAATTAGAGAATAAAAAAAATAATTAATGACAAGAGTAGTTTTGAAATATATATATATATATATAAATTTAAGAAAAAATTATTTTCATCATTTTAATTAATTATTTTTAATTTTGATCATTTAATTAGATAATTGAATCTTATGACATGTGAATTAATCCTAGTACGTGTGTGTGATTGTGTTTGTATGTGACACGTTTCTAAATAATGTTAGTCCCAGCTTAAAGTCAACGATTTTTAATTAGTGCCTATTTCAGCGGTGTTGAATCTATATAACTTCCACAACATTAAACGTGTTTGGATGAAACTTTTGTATTTGAATTTTTTTAACCAGTGTTTTAAGGATAAGAGTGTCTTAAAGATATTGGCTAAAAAATTAAAAGGATAAATTATTTATTGTATAAATTATTATAGGAATATAAAAGATTATGGAAAACACAATTTTTTTCTCCCAATAAAAATATTTTTATTTAATTCCTTAACTAATATTTTTAGTTCACTAGCTATCATTTGTCTTGATTTTCCTAATTTCATCATGATGAAGTTTATGTATTGGGATTTTAAAGAAATTTTGTTGTGGTTATGTTAATTATTTAACCAATATTTCTAGGTTAGAGCACTTATATTTATTCAACAAATTTTTGCTTATATAAAAAAAAAAAAGATGACCGGCCTTTTTTTATAAAAAAATTGAGAGAGAGAAAAAGAAATCATATCAAGTCATCAATAATACTTATCACAATTAACTATAGGTTTACTTGTTTATTAAAAAAAGTGTCTTTTTCCCTATGAAAGAACTAGAGATGATTTAAATCTTTAAGTTTTGGTTGTCTAGCTATACGTATTTTTCTATGCTTGGATCGATCCACATTTTCAGTCTAAATGAAATTGGGAGTGTGTTAAGAGATTAAAATCAACTTATGAATGTAAATTATTAGATCAAATTATGTAGTTTGTGTTAACAATAATAACTGAAATTCTAAAATAAATTAATCATGCACACATACAGTCACAGGATTTTAACGCGGTATGACGTTTTCAAGAACAGAATGATCGTTTTTAATATTGATAAACAAACGAGATTAATTAATGTAAAAATATAAAAAAAAAATTATATATGTATATCTATCTGTATAAAATTATGTGAAAAGTCTTACTCGATGAAATACGTATATATAACTTGAAAGGAGATCTTTCGTATTTTTCTAAATCCATCCTATAATATATATGAGACCAAAAAGTCAAAATAAATAAATTTATAATATCACTCTTGTATCTTATTGTGCTAACTTGCATTATAACCCAACAAGCCCAGAGCTGTTGTTCCGCTCCAATTCGCTTATGCTCAAGCATCTACATTTTCAAACTAGGATTAGATAATTAATTTCATATTAACAATTCGAATGAACCCGACCTTTTTATATATGTAGTTTATGAAATCTAAATAACCACATAGCAATTACAAAAAATCTGTACATTTGTCATTCCTTCCATTATATGTGGGATTTGAATTTGATCGGATGACATAATCTCGATTATGATGTGTGATGGTAGGAAGACTTGGTCACGACTGTCCTTGCCCATACGATCGATCATACCGCCGTGTAAAAAAAGGTAAGTAGAAAGAAAAGTTAGAGGGATTCTAAGATGCATCCCTTCTAGTTGGTAATCAGTGCATGGATGTACCAAAGTCTGTAGCCATAGATTAATTAATTTTTATGGAAAGTTTAATTCATTGCAGAAACATGACGAACTTGCACTGAATTTTCTTCTCTTGGAAGGAAAGTACTGCCTTTGTCACAGGCTTCAATCATGGCGGGTCGTATGTTTTCATGAATTCACCAGGAAAGAAAATTAACAAAGTGCAGCAAACGTGGTTTCTTTTCTTGGTCAATGGATGCGCATACAAGGTCTATTTGACTGTTTTTTATTTCACCTGAAATATCTGGATCTTTTTTTAATAAAATATATAAACAACGGATATATTACAGAATACCGATTTATTTTTAAATTCAATAATTAAAATAAATAATTTTTAACAAATAAATAAATACATCATAAACACTTTAATTAGCCTAAAGAAAAATTAAAGTCATATCTCCTTATTAAGAGAAATATAATTAAAGTCATATATAGGAATAAATACATAATATTGTGCATTCTTTTTTATGATATAGAAAAAAAAAATATCTTCTTAAGATCATATATAATCATATATATTCAAAAGAAATTTTTTTCCTCATAAGCTTCAAAGGAAATAAATTAAATTTCTATATTCTTATTAAAGGAATAAAATTAAAAATCACTAATTAATGTCCTTAAAATATTGATTAAAAAATTAAAAGAAAAATATTTTTTATTAAAATATATAAAATTACATTCTTCATAATTTATTTTATGATCTCTTATATTTTATACAATAAATAATTTATTTTTTTAATTTTTTAACTAGTGTCTTTCGATTTCAAAGACACTAATCAACAATATCCTAAAATTAAATGTTATCTATAACTATGTAAAATATGTTCAGAATAGACACACGTTATCATTTTATGCCAATTTTCTACCCTGTATGTTCTCTCTCATTTCTTTGTTGTATTTAATAGTTTTAATTAAAATTAATTTTTATTAACATTAAAATATTGAATTACTTTTTTTTTTCACTGACCGTGCAAAGTGGGCCAGTATTCTAGCTAGTTTACAAAATAATTAATGATATTCATAACACGCCGCTCCCTATATGTCTATTACTAAAGAATATTACATGGGAAAATCCTATAGGACAAAAATTTAGAAAACAAAAAAAAGAGTGCATCATTCCTCCATGTGCTATGGAATAATGTTTCATTAAAAATCATGCAGATAAAAATCATAGTCAAGTGGGGAAGAGTACAATGTATATATAATTATATATGATAATATCAATTAATATTTGATCGAGAGCTTTGAATGACAAGCTCCAGTATTATGAATAAGCTTTCCATATAATGCAAACGACAAGTACTTTGTCAAAAAAATTAATATTCAACCTATCTATCTTTCGTTAAATTAATATTCAAACAAATTAGTATAGTATAATCTTGAAATAAAATTGAGAAGAAAGAAATTACTATGACAGAAAGATGTAGAGAAGAGAAGAAAAAAAGATAGATTTTTAGAGTAGTTAGATTAAGAGAAATAAGGAAATTAAAGATGAAGAGAAAGGAAAAATGTTTCTTTTTTGTTTATTTGTTTTGATAGGAAAAAGAAAAAGAAGAAAAGAAAATGTAATTATATTAAGTGAGAGTATTTTTTTTTTTTTGAGTGAGAGCATTCATGACTTATCCGTTTTCATTATCCCGACTTGCTTCAATGTTATTATTTATGGGTTTAGATTTAAGAAATTAGACCTAATGTAAATATTTTGAGGATGACTTTATGCTCGTCGATCGTCTCAGTATGGTCCAATCTTAATTATACTTTTAAAAATAATAATGTATTAATAATATAATTTCTAGAAACAAATATGATTTATACCTTAATTTTAGTTATATATTGTTCAGCTAAAAAAGTTATGTATTTTAATTTTATGATTTAACTATATGATGTTAAAATTAGTATCTTATATCAACAAATCAAGTTGATCTGGTCCTATGCCGTATATGTTATTGAGTCAAAATTTCGTCACTAGAAAGAACGTAAACATGTCCTAAACAATATTACGTTAGTTTAAACTATTCCTAATATATATGAAAAAATAGAATATATTTTTCATTACGGGATTACCTACTACGCATTTCTTTCTTTGATTGTCTTTTTAGATTGTAAAAAAGAAGATAAACTTTAACACACAAAATTCGTTTAGCTCCACTTTTCTCTCATTTCAAACGATCGAGGAAATATTGATAGTGCACCTCCACATTCAAATTTTCTGTTACATGGATTTTTTTTCCTTCCTTTCCTTAATTTGTTGTTCTAAAATATCCTTTACAGCGAATACCATTAATTAAATTCAAAGAGAAAAAATATATAAAACAAATGACAACGTAGAAGAACATCAAATACACATCACAAGTTGAAGAGTAACATTATTATTGATTTGTGAGTTAATTATGAGCACACATGTATTCCAATTCATTGGAAAATATCATACCATCAATCTATACAAATTCATGATGATATTATTTATTCTTAATATGTATGGTATATAACTCAACTGAAATGGTAGCCATCTCGCTGCTACAAATGTAACAACGTTAACCTAGTAGGGTCTTTGGCCAACATAGTTGCCAGGAGGAGCATAGTTGCAAGTGATGAAAGTGCCTCCGTTATCACATGTTACTTTGGCACATCCAAGACGCACTGAGTCTCTCCAAACAACCTGAGTGTAATGCAGACACTCTCCACCAACACAGGAATTAGAATTGTAGTCATAGTTAGATTTCTCATCAACCCACATTTTCACTGCATCTGTGCCACTTAGGTCACCAGTGCTCATTGCAAGATTCTCCCCGTATTGGCCACCACCACCAGAGTGGATCAGTTGACAATCACCTTTACGTTGATTAGCATAGTTCTGTGCAAAAGCAGCAACCGTGTCATCCCAAGCCAAGTTTTGAACACCCACCTCTGATCTTGCAGCGTTGTGTGCATTGACATAATCTGATGGTGAGTCTTGAGCATTGGCAACGTGACTCACAATCATGACCAACCCCAACACACACAGTACAGAAAATGAAACCTTGCACAACCCCATTTTGATTGATTGATTAATATTAATTTCTTCAGCTCTATAGAAATTAATAATACTGAAAGGGAGGTGTTAATTTGATGAATAAGGTTGGAGCTCCTTTGAGGTATTTATAGGGATTATAACATGATTTTTTTTTTTTTTGATAGAAAGGTTCGTGTGCAATAATAGTAGAATTTTTAAAAGCATAATTGCGTGGATGATTAAAAAACTAGATGGCTTGCTAGTGTTGGCTAACGTCTATCTAGTACGTAATTCTTAATAAGGCATCATACAGCCACTTAAATTTTTGAAGAATTTTTTATATAAATTTTAATATTATTAATATAATATCTAGATAGATATATAAACAAAAAGTTATATAGTTTAACACAATTTTATTATTTAATTTAAATTTTTTACAGTTAGTTTATATAAAACAACTTTTTTAACATATTAATATGAAATATCCACTAATTTTATTAAGTATTAATTTATGTTGTAAAATTTGACTGAATATTTTTTGCGAAATCTTTTTCCTAATAATTTAATGCTATATATATTAATAATACTTATACCAATATCTGAGCATATATATTTTTCTTATATAATATGACACATTTTTGTTAATTAATTAAGAATTTACAAAAATCAGTTTATAAAATATATTTGAAATATATATATATATATATATATATATATATATATAAAAAAGAAAATTAGACTGGAGAAGATAGATTAATTTAACATTTAATGTTATTGATATAATATTTATAGAAAAAAATCAATTTACCTAATAAATATCAATAATTTACAAAAATCAGTAAATAAAATATATTTGATATTTTTAATGTAATTTTTTATAGAAATATAAAAATAAATAATTTTTTCTTCTAGAGTATATATAATAGAGTACGATTATTATTTAATTGAGGTATTTTAAAAACTAGTCTATAAAACATGTTTTCAAATTTATTTTGTTAATAATACACACTCACACACACACACGTATATATATATATATATATATATATATATATATATATATATATATATATATAAACAGACAAGTAATTAGAAATTGAAAATAAATTATAATATAAAATTTAATGTTATTAATATAATATTTATAGAAATAGATAAATAAATAGACTTTCCATATATAAATATGTTAATTAATTAATTTTTACTTTATATATATATATATATATATATATTTCAGTGTTTTAAAATCACATAAGTTATTCCACCAGTCAAAACACCGGTTAAATGGTTTAAACATGGTGAAAGTTATATTAAATAATAATAATAATAATAATAATATATAAAATGATATTAAATAAATACACTAATATTGTAATTTTATAACACTAAAAATTAAAATAAAATATTATTTATAAATTCTTAATACTCAAAATACACATAAAGTCTAAATCAAATTTATAGAATATTATCCAATTTAATATTAAGAGTATAGAGTCCATACATTGATCAATTAAATGAAATTTTATATTGTCATCCATTGAGAAATTTTCATATATAAATAATTTATTAATTTTTATAAAAATTATTTTTAAGGTTATACTTGTCATAATTTTTTACTGGTAGACAATATAAATTTTTTTACACTAAAATTACATAAAAATTAAACTCTAATATTAATTTGTTTGATATTAAGACTTCCAATTATCTCATAGAATTTATTTATTTTCTTAAGAAGAAGAAGAAAATTTCAACATTCTTATATACATTTAGTTGATGAAATCCGTATAACTATAGAATCACTTAATTTGATTTCTCTATACTAGTCATTTCTTCTAGTGTAAATGGGAATTGAATTTGATCGGTATGATATATATAATCTAGATCACGATCCATGATTGTAAGAAGACTTGGCAGTCATCCCTTCTCCGGCGGCTTGCCCCTACAATCATTCTAGATCTGCCGTGTAAGAAAAGGTAAGTTGAAAGAAAACTTACACTAATTAGACCATGCAATTGAAACGAACCCATGCGGGAAAATACTTGTTGCATCATTACCAACTTGTATCAATTCAATTCTCTCTGAACTCTTCCTCGTCACAGGCTTCAATATTCAAGGTATCGCACGTGTTCCATGAATGGACTAGAAAAACTGCCAGCACAATGTTTATTTGTATTTTCTAGCTAGGTCAATATATGACTGGGCATATATACACGCGATACATGGTTCTATTTGGCTGTTTATACTATTCCACTACAATCCGGATATTTTAAGTACAAGAGACATATTTTCAACTAAAAACTCTTTTATTCTAATAGCTTGTGCTTCTCGTGATTGGACCAAGTTTCTATCTAAATAAAATACATCAAACATAGATAGAATTATATAGGCATGTTTTGCAACTTTTCACAACTAAAATTAATCATCGTCTTATTATTAGCAACAATTAATCATGGAATAATGGAGTGAAATATATATCTTTTATTCTTTTTCACCTGGTCTATCTCCTCTATATTAATAAGACCTTTATTATAAAGTAAATACTCCTCTGCAAGAAAAGTCTGAATAGCATCAATACGGTAGTGTCAGCCACAACCCACGATACGGATGTTAGTAGCGTCGGCGTAATTGCCGCATAATGAAAGTAACACCATTAATTTTTAAAAAAATAAAATTAAAATAGCTATATCTTATACATTGATTGAAATCGATATTAACAAATATATTTAGTTTAGCGTGACCTAGCTGACACTAATAGAAAATTAACGAACTAGATTGTTTGATTTAACTTTTTGATTAGCATAATCGCAAATGTTTTTTAATATAAGATTTAAATACATTTTTTGTTTTTGTAATTTAACATTTTTTTATTTTCATTCTTGTAATTTTTTTAATCTTTGCAAAATGGTTATGTTTTGTTTTTCATTTTTTAAAGAGTTAAAACACTTTGAAAAATAAAAAAATATTTTTAATGATAAAAATACTATATAAAATATAAAGACGGAAAACAAACAGGCAAATTTTGTATGAACTAAAACAAAAAAAAAATTATAAAGTAAAAATGAAAAAAATGCTATATTATAAAAACGAAAAATATATTTAAACCCTAATTTAACTAATGAAAAATTAGTTTAAAGGATCATTTTTTTAAAAAGACATAAAAAAAATTTTGTTAATTAATAATAAGTAAAATTAACTTTACAACAAAGGGATTTTTACAATAAGTGAGAATTTTCCTATTAACTTCTTACAATAGCAAAATCTTAAAAGAATATTTTAAATGCCACATATTTATGTCCTATAATGTGAGAAATGAATGAAAGTTTAGTAAAATATTCTTTATAGTATAAGAATATTTATAACGGATAATATGTAATGGGTACTACAGACACGAGTACCATAATACCTGCCTCTACCTCATTAATAAATAAAAAATGTAATTAAATTATTTATTTAAACTATTTGTAAGTAACCATTTAATTATGTATCTTCTATTCATTACAATTGATTTTATCCACGAATAATGTACAAATAGTTTTATCATCTCTAATTTTAATGACATTAATTAAGTAATTTTAAAAAAAATAAAAATTTAATATGTTAGACCTATAAACAGTGAAAAGTAATAAAACATTTAAAGAATTTATTAAACATTCTGTAATAAACTTTAGTAAAACTGAAAAGTAAAATAACATCCTAGACTAGACTCTGCATGTAGTAAAGTCAACCTAACCCGACACTCCTTGTCTGAAATATAGACTTTAAAAAGCTGTTTCAATGGGACCCAACAGTTAAATACACCGGTCTACCATTTTGTTTATGCCCATAAGTCTTGCACCCAGCACAAATTAAGCAGTAAATTCTGCCTATTAACCTGAGTGGAGCCCACCGTTTTGTACGGTAAGAAATTCTGAGACTAACTTTCAAGACAAAATAAATTTTATTTCTTTTAATAAAATTCTCTCCATATGCATCGATTTTTGTGTGTGAATGTAGTAGTATTGGAATTTATTATCAAAGCATTCAACAAATTAAGAGTGTCATTATTTATTTGTATTTTGTATTGATGTATTGTACGTCTAAACAACATAAAATGAATTCTAATTCCTTGAGATTATTGTATTGCAATGTGCTCAATCATGGATTGGTTTGAGAAGTGCAGAACCAATTAAAATCTTGCGAGTCCTTCGTTTGTAGCCGCCCGCAAAGAGAGCGAAAGGGAACATTTTAAAGTGATCCGTGAACACATTTTGGCATTACTCTAACTTCCAAATGCCAAGTGCCGAAGTGTGAAGAAGAACTTACAATTATTTATTTTCTTTCTAGCTTATACATATTACCGTTTTAATATTTTTAGAGTTATATTTCTCACCCATGATTATACTCGTATGATTTCAATCATTTCCATTAATGAGCAAGTTCTTTTACTTTTTCACAATAGCTATAACATAAAACTTTTTATTTTATTAGTATATGGACTATTTCAAGGAATATATATATATATATATATACTCCTGCCACTAAAAATGTCCAACTATAATTGCGACAATTATATGTACCAAAAATATAACTGCGACAATAAATTCTTATCTACGCCCACAAAATAAATTCCAGCAAAATCTTACTATTACAGGAAGCATAATATACTTATCATCAAAAAGGATGATAAAAAAACAAAAAAAAAAAAAACTTATCCTCAAAAAGAGAGGATAATATACTTGAATAATACCATATCGGAAACAGTATCATAATAGAGGCACTCGATTATGTATACTTATAAGATAAGATTAAAGAAAAATCTAATTATTCATCTGACATAAATAAGATGACAGGTATTGGTCAAAATATTTAATAGATTTATTAAACATTTTGGTTTTGAACAATAAATATTTTGATTATTTAAAAATAAATACTACTAGTAAATACTTTTATAGTAATGAAGATTTATCTTTTTATTAGATGCTTTTTTATTTTTCTTGATCCTTATCCTATGACATTAATTAAGATTAATTTGTCTTATTTTATTTACTATTTATTTGGTCCAAAATAGGTGAACCTGATAAACTAACTCTAATTTTGACTTATACCGATGGGCATTTGGCCAGGCAACGGACACCTAATTTTAAAGTTGCAGGGTAATTTAGGAATTGACTTCAAATTTTTTCCGGCTTACAATAGTGTGTTGTCGTTTCTGCTACTATTTGTCATTTGGGTCTATTGTTATTTGTCGCACTTACAGTTAGGAGCAGTTACAAAAATATGTAACTGCCCTTACTGCTCTATTACTCTACCATCAATGTTTTATTTGTTATTCCAGATGTTTTTTTTCTTTATTTTTATCAGTAAATATTTGCTTTGTTAAAAAAAATTCTTAATCATTCAACTCACTTTATATATTCCCTAATGTTAAATGCACAAATTGTCACTTGAATGTGCTAGTAATTCTATCTCTTTATTTATATTTGGCTTAAATACATTTTAAAAATTCATGTAATTTAATGTTTTTTTTTGTAATTTTTTTCTTCTGTTTTAGTTCTTACAAAATGTATATCTTTTATTTTTATTCTTGTAGTGCTTTAGATAATATTTTAAACAATAAAAAATGTCTTTAATAGTAAAAAATTATTATCTAAAATGTTTTAAGAAAAAAAATAAAACAAACATATTTTATAAAAATTAAAATATAAAAATATAAAAACAAAATAAAAAAAGTACTAAAGTGCATGAATATGAAAAAAATTAAGCCTTTATTTTCTTAAGAAATCACAAGGAAGGATATTATATATATATTGTAGATGATAATCTTATTTGAATCTGAAATTACCATAAATTTGTACATTTGAATATTTAACCTAAAACTCAAACTCTAATATATGGTGTGGTTGCATCATGCCTCATCAATTTCGTTTGGAAAGCAATACCCATCATTAGTTTTACCCCGTTTATAAAATAAGGTCACACTAAGAAATTTCTTTATAATTCATAATGGAAATATCATACATTCATACTGAATATATGTCAATGTCACACATGGTGATTTCAAACAATAATAACTCAGAGACAGGATACCCTACCAGTGCTAGTTCATTTTTCTTTAATAGTATTAATAATAAAGAGAATCAATAAGGTCGTTCCCCTTCAATGTTGCCTGGTGGGGAATAGCTGCAAATAACAAACATCCAGCCATTGTTACACTTTGCTCTAGCACACCCAAGATGAACAGAATCACGCCACACAATCTGAGTATAATGCAAGCACTCATCATGGACACAAGCGTTGGAGTAGTGGTCATAGTAAGGCTTCTCAGTGAGCCAAAATTTGACAGCATCCGAACCCTTCATTTCGCCATACCCTTCGGCGAGATTCTCGCCGAAGGGTCCCATGGAGTGTTCGAGGTTACAGTCAGGGATTCTCTCATTGGCATATCTTTGAGCGTAGGCTTGAAGGGTGTGGTTCCATGAGAGTGCACCAACACCAACCTCGGCACGGGCCTGATTGTGCACATCAAGAAAGTCTTGAGGGGTGTTCTGGGCAAGGGACAGTAGTGGTGTTGTTGTACACACCAAGAAAAAAATGGATAGGATCACATGGGATGGGAACATCTTTTTTTTTTTCTTTTTTCTTTCTATACTCTATTAATGTTTTTGTTCTTTGTTTTGAAGAATGAATGAGACTGAAGGGGATGTAGGTTAAGCTACGTATTTATAGCGAGAGTGGAGCACTTGAGGCCATACATAAAAACTGAACAAATAATGTTTTTTAATCTATTGGCTGGTATGAGCCTCTCATCCCCTTCCTTGCTTTTCTAGATTCCCCTGAAAAGGAAGTATTAACAATGGATAAGTGATAAAAACAAGTAATTTTAATTTTCATCAGTAAAAATTACATTAACAACCAATTAAAAATCGTATTAAGTATAATTTTTAAGTTAATTGATATAAATCAACTAATATTGTCATTCATGACAATTATTAATGATTAAATGACAGTATTGTTAAAAAATATTTATATTGTTAAAACATTTTAATTAAAAATAATAATTCTTAAATAGTTGGCATTCAAAAGTGAGTTTAATTTTGATATATTTTCAACATAAATATTTTCACACCATCAATTAATTAGTAATTGCCTTGTATATAACTTTAAAATAATTATAAAATACAAACAATATTACCATACATATTAATTCATAATTAAATATCAGTAGATCGCAACTAAATTCTTCAAATCTTTAAAAGAAAAAATAAATTCTTCAAAATTGATATTGGACCATTTTGATTCAAGTCAAATAAATTAAATTACGTAAACAAAAAAAAATCAACATATTTTTTATTTACAATATTTGAATCCAATATTTTATAGAAAACCAAATTATAAATTTAATTCTATAAAGTCTTATTTTGGGGAAAAAGCTATATAATAAATTATAAATTCTCACCAAATTATATTTTAACAATAATATCATTTATTATTATTTTAAGAAGGGTTTAAATGTAATTATGTTCTTACGATATTGACTTTTTATGAAATAATAAAAGAATTATTTATAAAAAAAAGGTGTTTTATAAAAGTAAAACTATAATATAAAGTGATAAAAAATGATATAAGAAAAAATATAAATGTAATATGCATTACATATTTTACCCTTATAAAAATTACAGAAAATTGTTTTATTGGTTTTTCATTCAGTGTATGACTAATATTTTCTTTAAAAATTGTCAATTACTATAAAACTTTTAGATAATTACTTATTATTTATTAAATATTAGAATATTTATTAAAATATATTTTTGAAATATAAAGTTATATCGTAAAGTGAGAAAAATTATTAGAAAAAATCGTAAATTTAATAGAGAGAGAAAATAAAATTATTTTATATTGAATTTTTCCTTATGTGAACTATATTTTATTTCTTTGAAAAATTTCATTTAATTATCATAAATTTTAAATATATTTTAACAAAAGAACGCTTTTTTATAAATAAAAAAGAAGAAAATAAATTACTCTAATTCTTAGTTAACTATTAATATTTTTATTTTCTTTATTATAACATGAACGTAATCCGTGTATATCACCATATGCGTAGATCAATTGGTACATAAATAGTTTTTCCATCTATAATAATTATATATTATTATTAAAAATTTATATAAAAAAATGGCATATGTCACTGTAAATAAAGAAATATACCTATTTGATAAAGATACATGTCGTCTACACTAAAATGAATATAATGCATACATGAAAAATTTTGTGTATAAAATTCTAAATATTTTATGAAAAACATTACCGTTTAATACTTGCTGCACGAATCCATTTTATTAGAAAAATAAACATAAGTATTTAGTGGACAATACATTTGGTATATACTAAAATGAGGATAATGCATACGCGAGAAAATTTGTGTATAAGATTCTATTTATGAAAAATATATTGTTTAATAATACTTGCTGCACGAATCCATTTTAATAGAAAATTATTAAGGGTAATTGACAAAAAAGAAATATACAGGATAATTCAGCTTTCAAATTAATTTAGATAAGTTTGTGTTTTCTGTAATCAAGAATTCAAATGAATGCTTTATGTGGGATCATCAAATTTTGTTAAGTTGAAAATCCTGTATGAAATATATATGATCGTCTTCCATTATGTGTATAACATAAAATTCAATCAACTTAAACAGACAGTACAACTTTTTATTAAAAAAAACTTGTTGCATATTATATTTTTTTTATCGGCCTTGTTGCATATAATAATCTTCATTTTGCAATTTTTCAATAATAATATATATTTTGCTTAGTTATTGAAGCAAACGTTTAACAGTAAACTCGTGCATGTGACTAACTCTCTTCCTACTATTGCAAGTATGACTCAAACATATCACTATCACGTACCACTACATGTAATGTAATTGATACGTCACATGTTATGAATCTAGCATCTAGCAATATTATTATGGGGAGAGGGACCCAAGATTTCACATGCTTCTCCATGACTTCTGGCCATAAATTTCGGAAGCCTAAGATCATTTCTATAGAAGAGAAAATTGGGTGCCTAATGTCACAAGGGCGTCTGAACTTTCTTGTATGTTCTCCTTTTGCTTTTGGACTTGAGCTATGAGACATTAAATTAAAATGTTGAATGCATTTTCATTGATCTGATTGGAATATACACAAGAATGGATATATTGGAAAATGATATGGAATGATTGTCTTTCTTTTTTTAGCAGAAAATCAATTTATATATATATATATCTTACAACTGTTCTTGAATATTTTCTGACTGTTGTTCTTAACTTTCTTATAATAACTATATATGTTTATCAAATAATTATAGATACAGATATCACCCACAGATTATAGTATCACATATTTTATAGTTGTCATATCACATATTTATATATTTAACTCGATATTATACAGAGTGTACAAGTTTTCTCAAATTAACTTTTTAAAAATAATATGCCATTTTTAAACATTTAGAAAAATTAACAATAAATTTTTTCCAATGCAAGTGTAAAACAAACACTCACAATATCAAATTTAACTTACTGGGTTCAATTTTCATGCATTGACCGTATAACGTTTTTTATGTCTAAATATATAGTTAGTTAGTTAGTTTTATATCTGTAGTTAACTTCTGTTTTCTTTCTTTTTAATTTACCTGTGTATATATGATTTAATATTTTTTCTAGAAATAAGATTTATGTTTTCTTCAATAGTTGATTGCTAGTAATCCTTTTACATAAATATATTTAAAATAAATTCTAACAATTTTCATATTAAAAAGAAACAGTTATATCTTTACTTTGGCATGAAAAAATTTAATATTCTATTCATTGCTCTTTCTCAGTCTTTGAGCCTTTACTTTCACTTCCCCTCCATCATCATCTCGTGACTCTAGTCCATCTTTGCGGCGAACGTTAATCCGTTAATTTCATTAAACTTTTCCTTGTCACTTCTGTTTTACGACTATCTTTAATCCTTAGTAACATTTTAATAAGTATACATTGTTAATGTAATATTTTTTTACTTTTAACTAATTAGAAATTATTTAAATATAATTTCTAAGATAATTATTATAAAAAATTATCATACATAATTTATAATTAAATAACAATATAATTTTTTTTATAATTTATAATTAAATAAAAATGTAAAAACTTTTTATTATAATTTATGCACTGATATATGTACTGACAGCGTAATTTTTTATTATAAAAGTAAAAAAATTATCATACATAATTTACAATTAAATTAAATATACTCATATTATTTATTCTATTAATAAATTTATACTATGTTACAGTTTGTGTCATAATTTGATCATAAAAATTATTGAAATAAATTTAAAACTAATAAAAATCATAAACTATTTTCATGAATTTAAATATCTTTTGTAAACCTTTTGAAACACTTACTAAATAATTAACAAAAGTTCTTTTGGTTTATTTTATGGAATGATCCACCCAGTTAGTGTCCAAATTCTTTTACTCAACTTCAAGGTCTCACGGAATCACAAACAAATAGTCATACATTCACACTTATATAGTTTTTATGTAAGGACATTATTAATTGTGAAAGAAAAGATAATTTCTGGAAAAATATTGAATCAGTGTACAGTGAGCTACTACATTACCACTACTACTATATATAATACGCGGTAATAAGTAATAATAACAATCTCTACACAAGCCAAGAGTAAAACTAGAGCTGTGCAAAAATTGGATATCTTAACATCTAAACCGATCCAGTTTTAACTCACTTTATAGAGATGATTTGATTAATTGAATGAATTGATTTTTGTTTTTTAAAAAACAGTTATTTTTTTATTCAGTTTAATTTGGATATTATTTTTTACTCATTTGAATCAATTTTTTCAAGTAACCAAACCAAACCTCTTTAAAAATAATTCAATAAACTGAATCATTTTCATAAAGTGACTCGGTTCAGTTCTTACACCAAAATATATTTTTTAAAAGCAGTTTGATTCAGTTTTGGATTAATTCAATTCGATTTGAGTTTTTTCACACTCGTAATTAAAACTCTACAGACCAATATAAACTTACATCAGTTCACATCCGTGGAAGGTGATGGAATAAAAGAAATTAGACGAAATAAATCCAAATTGTGAAATTATTGGGGTTGGCATTTCTTAAACTAAACTGGATGAAGTACGCAACTACACTCGTTGCTCTATGTTCTCACACGTAAGCAGCCATACGCTATAGCTGGCAAGACCATTGCGCAGAATAGAGAATAGAAAATAACTTGATGATTGAAAATGATTTTAGCAAGGAAATAAATGAAATTCTGGAAATTTTGCTGAAAAGAGACTTAAACAAATATGGTTTTCCCATCATATACTATAGATTAATTAAATGTGTCAAATCAGAAAGTTTCCTAAATAATAAATAGCAGTTGTGAATACAAAAACATGTGGAACACTATCCAAGACAAAAATAGTTTACAATGGGTTGCCAATAAAATACATTAATAATTGAATCTAAATAAAATATGTCATCACCATCGAACTATAATTTCAATAGAATATATGGAACTTTACCCTTCGGGTGCTGAAGATGCCTATCTCATTAGCATGGCTTCTAACCATTAATTGGAGTATACAAATAAGACAGTGAAATTTCAAGGGTATGATTTGAGGTGAAAAATTTGGCATGCTGGCTTGTATGCCTTCTTGGCTGAAGCCTGTTCAAACTTCTTTCCAGCAGTTTCATTTTCATCTAAACTAGACTGAACGAAAAACCTTATCCACCAAGATGAGCTGCGCAATTTGGCCTTCATAAAAAGAATATCAAATCTCAAAAAGGGAGAAGCTGAATTAATGACTTTATTTTGGGTAATACCTAAATAGTCAATAACTTCCCATTATTACCATGACATGAGCAATATGCTTAGATCTTGGTCAATCTTTTTAAGAGTGTATTACTGACCAATATTTTGTTTTCTAAAGTTTAGACAGCAATAATTATTATTTATGAACATCAAAATGAACGTGATGTCAATTGTCAAGGAAATTCATATTTATATTCTTCTACAAATCAAATTAATTTGATATTGCCCAAGCCCAAGGCTCCAATCTACGGATAACCAACTCACTCTCTTCTCTCTTTTGAACTGAAATCAACTCAGACTTCTCCTAATCTTACATTTTTTCTTCTAAATGCTTGAAAAGTATAAAGAGAAAAAACCATTTGTTTCAATTAATAAATCCCTCAATACCAATATATAGAGAGGAAGATGGTACAATCTGTTAAAAAAAAATCTCTCTCCAAGCCTTCTTGATGCATTCTGGTAATTTATCATTCTCTTTCTGCTCATCTAGGTTTCCTTCATTTCAATCTAGGACTACAATTTTCTAGATCCTTTCCTTTTGTCCTTTTAATAAAATTATTTTTACAACCCTTTCATCCAGTTATTTAAACTAACCACCAATATCTCTCCTATATAGTACCCAAAAAAATGCACTATGGGTAAACATGCAATCTAGTTGATGATGGAGTCATGAGTTTGTAATTGCATGTAGCTTAAATGCCCATGTTGTAAACAAAGCATCAAAATTCAATTAAAAAACAGTCACTTACTGGACGACCAAATTTGGCCACTTCTTCACCTCTAGTTCTCTGTTGACCTGGATAACCTATGCATGAAAATGAGAAATCAGGAGAAAGAAATCATAAGTGAATCACAGTAGAACTCAATTTTCTATTACACCCAAGAAGAGTTGTGATCTTGTGAATGATAAAAGTAAAAGATCATGATTTGTAGACAATAAAAAACTGCTAAGATTATCATGACTGGAATTGCCTAGCTCTTGGTGAATATGACCCTAAGCAGCCAAATAAATATGTCCTAATAAATGCCTAAGATAAATCCATTATACTAAATTCAAATGTGCAAAAGCATAAACTAATAGAACAGAAGCTTCACAGGGGAATGTACCTGCAAAGATAACAACACCATCAGCAGACACCCTCACCAACTCTGGGAGGGTTTTATTCAGGTATCTTGGAGATAAGTAATCCAATGCATCTGACACAATAACCAGAGAAAATGACTTTGCACGGTAGGGTAGAGAAAACTTTAAATCAGCCACACGCACAATGCCCTTGCGTACAAGACTTTTACACTTTGCACCAACATCATCTAACTCGTATGGTTCTATTCCCCAAGCCTCAGTATCCTCTTCTTCTAACAAACTAGATACCACAGAACAAGAGTCAGGGCCAACATGCAAAACCTTGTGCAAACTGTCTCCATATGATTTCTTCAAAACGGGCAATGCTTGCAGGACTTCCGATGAGCAAGATGCACCACCTGCACATGCACACTAGAGCTGTTTGAATTGCTAAGAATTGTATCACATTTGAAATCAATAATTCTATATTAAATATCAATGAATATGCACCGAGCCACCAACTTATAGTACAAAAAGATGTTTATAATGTCTAACATATTGTGATGCAGTATCATCCAGTTCACAGTAAGAGTGTATATACAACAGCCATACAGATAAAAATACAGTATCATCAAGTAGCCTAATCTTTATTAGCTCATATGTTTAGTAATAATAAGCGCCTATTTGGTTTCTGCATTTTCTGTTTCCATTTTCATTAAATGTAGAAAATATTAGCAAAATTAATGTTATTGGGTTCAAGAGAAAATTTTACGCAAATTTTCTAAATTTGATTCGAAATGGGAAAAATAAACTCCATGCCTCTTGCTCTTCATTGGTTTTATTTCCTCTTGATGTTGACAAAAGTTGAATGGATACAAATTTAAGGAAATGATAGTTGAACATGTTTCCTAAAATCAAATATACCATAAACCAGCAGAAGTTATTAATAAATTGAAATTTTGAAGATAGACTAAGATGAATAATCCTATCTATACATGTATCATGAATGTCAAAATGATACCAAAACAACCAACAACTTTCTAGTTTTAGATCATATCATCCACACACAAGAACAAGTTATGGGATGAAACCAGAAGTTCAAAAAACAAAATGTGCATGCTGATGGGAGACACCAACAAAAATTTTAAAAAAATAAAACACTCAAAGCATTAAAACACAATTTAAAGGAAATGAGAAATTTCAATGATTCTTTGCCAGTTTACCATAGTTTCATATAAACTTGATGTCTTACATGCAAAATGTTCTGTAAGCATAATATTTTTAAATGACAAAAAGACAGTTTTATTTACCTTCAAGTTTACTTACATCCTTAATACCACTGCTAGCTCCACCTGCCATGTGACCAAACAAATCAGAGTGAATATCAGTATCAATGGAATTTTATAGCGAGTTCACAAGACAGAATATCTTCATTGTTAGTTTATGCAGTGATGTCTGCCAATATTCTTTGTATTTTACATAAATATTTTCTTGCTAAAGCTGACAAATTAAGAATGACAATTTGAGAATGACTGAACGATCAATGAGAGGAAGACTAGATCTAGGATCTATGAGGCAAGTGCAATATGCATCGATCAACATGCCAATGTAACTAGTATTTGTTTGTTTTCCTATTAAGACATAACTTACGTTAAAATCTTTACTGCATTATACAAGGTGATAGAGGAATTAACACAGTTCCCTTAACAAGTCTGGCTAATTCACCAAATCTGGTGGATATAAATTCAAAAAAATAATCAGCTACTCAGCCAAACTCAGAAGAGGATTTCTTTTCACTCTTCTAAACTGGACTACCTGTCCATGTGCCTTGCTTATGGGCAGGGGTGGCACATAGTTAAACAACGGAAGGGATTTAGCCACCTCAATATTCTTTCAAAATATGAAAGTTTACAAAGAGATATATATATTATTTTTACTTTTACTTTTAAAGCATGGCCTCTGCAAAACTCTACAATTTTTTTTTCCTCTAGCTCTGCTACTGCTTATGGATAACTTGTTTTATCAGTCCTTGTGTATAGCCTGTCGCCAGATTTGATATACATATTTTCATTTGTATTGCTCTTTTTTTCCAGTTACAATGCTACATTGACCATATTCATTTTGGGTACTCCACTGTGCTGTTTGGTTGTTCCTTGACTGTAGCATTCTCTTAATATACATAGTCTGGATTCAAACTTCATAAACCCAAGGAAGTTGTAGGTCTAAAAGACTGTATCCAGAGTGCAAAGTTCACACAATATTTGGATGGTGAAAAATTCAAAATCCTTCTCTTATTATTTGATTAATGATTTTTTTCTTTATGAGGGATCCACACTTCAAGTTACCAGAGCTTAGTTACAAACCTGAATTGCTGTAACAATAACCAATCAGGAGGATTGCACCCTGAAAATTTGTAAATATCAATTTATTAAATACAATATGTGTTGATGACAAGCATTGATGAATATACTAGATAAAGTAAATTGAGAAAACTGTATCCTGTTTTAGAAACAGAGGAAAAACAAGTAGGAAATATCTCAAATGCAGGATCTGTCTGGTGAACACATGGTACATCAAACAAACACAAAGAACTATTGCACAGTAAAACAAATGATATCAGACCATTTCCGTGATACATATTTTGAAGAAAACATACCACAATGACAAGCCCAATAGATAGTAGGGGAGAGTTTTGAGATTTAGACTGGATAGATGCAACAAATGGTATACTTCCACCATCACCTATCCGTCGTGAAGGATTTACTGGCCTCCTTGACATGATAATGGCAATGAGCCTTCAGACCTATCAAAAGTTTTGGCAACAAGCTCAGTTGTGGTTTTTGAAATAAATAAAATTGTTTCTGGTGCCAAAGTAGTATGACTGTAAGTATCTGCTGCCTAAGCTGTTTTTTTCCAAGGGATAATTTTTTCTTGAAACCAAGGCCACCCATTTAACATTAGTTGAGAAATAAATAATAAGCACCGCGTAATAATAAATGCTAAAAGGCTCCACATAGCATGGTCAGTTATTAATACAATACAAGATACCCTGCATACTTATAACAACTAACAAGAATCTTGTGCCATCTCTCCACAGATTCCAATTAAACCGATGTGATTAGCATAAGGAAACAGCATATTCTGCAGTGCCAATTACCAAAGTTACACAAAGCAAAATTCGCCTCACAATTCCATCAAACCCTGTATGACAAAACTTTTTTTTTTAAAAAAAAGTTTTCATATCACTTCCCACAGAATACATAACATGGGAAGTTGCTAATCCTATTTAACGAATCCATCACTCATTTATTAAGAAAAGCGATGCTCATAGGGACTGACTACTCTAAGCTTAAGTAGAAATACACCACATCTGATTCAGCAGTTAAACCATAAAAGATGAATAAGTAAAAGCAAATCGATCCAAAGGAACTAAAGCCAGAAAAGGGGGTTAAGCTGTGATCGGGTACAAATACGAAACGGATCGAATTGAGTAAGTGATATACCTCAGAAGCAAGTAAATAAACAATTGAGTAAATAGAGTGCATCATAAGCAAAGTGTGGTGAGCATGGAGAAAGGGGAAGATTTAAGGAAATACCTAAGAATAGTGATGAGAAATGAAAGAAGGTAGATTCCTTCAGTCACCACTCAGATCTGTGCAGTGTGCTCTTAGTCTCTGCTCTGCCGTGACTGAAAGAGACTCTCAAAGCGGTGAATTCAGATTCATGCATTAATATTTATTCATTTTATATGTCTTGTGACAATTTTTTGTAGTATTACATTTCCGTGTTGGGTTGGTTATTTGTGCACTCGCTAGTCACTAGTTTCCAAACCTTCATTTTGGTTGTAAATCCGGTTAGGGTCCTTCTACTTTCACATTCGTGTAATTTTAGTTTTTATATTTATAATTAAGGCATTTTACTTCTTAATAGAAAAAAAACTGAGTCTCTAATGTTCAAATTTTGAATTTTATCATATATTAAAATTGAGTTTCTCTCGTAATTTAAGAATTAACATAATTTATTCATATATATATATATATATATATATATATATATATATATATATATATTATTTTACTATAAAAATGTTTAGCTCAATTATTTAAACAGTTTACATAAGTTATTATATATTTTTTAATATTAAAATTCAATTTTTACGAATAAAAAATAAATCATTTTTACTTATTTAATTGGTTGGCACGAAAACCATTTCACATATTCAAATTCAAATATTTTATAAATAAATAAATTCATATCAGAATTTACATGTTTTAATATATTAGAACTCCGTATTATTTATAAAAAAAAACATTTATTTAATCGTCAAAGAGATGAGTGGTGTTAGTAAATTTTGAAAACATGAAGCCTAAAATGGCACAAATATAAAAATAAATGATAAGGCATTTAAGATTTTTGAGTTTAAGAATAAGATTACCTCTTGTTCACTGAGTTGGACCGGATGGGCTTATGCCATGCAAGTAGCAAAGGCGTCGGTTGGCAGGCTCTCCAGGCCCCAGCGCATATTCTAAACACTATGGATTGAGTGATTTTGGAAGGAGGGATCTGC
>CM023955.1:5260889-5341293 GCA_013407115.1 Glycine latifolia | reverse complement strand
TTCCTACACCAATATTTTTTTCAATATACCTAGTATTCACAGTGTAATATCGATTTTGCCCTTCTCATAATCCATAAGTTTTCCTACACCAATATTTTTTTCAATATACCTAGTATTCACAGTGTAATATCGATTTTGCCCTTCTCATAATCCATAAGTTTCATACAGATTAGTAATCCATATGAACCTTTACGGATTCATACACCTATCACGGATTACGAATCCATAACGTCAATCTGTGAGGTTCTGTGCCCATGAGGTTTCGCAATCCATACGTGTTAAAAAATAATTTTGGCCCAAATAGGTGTCAAACCTATGACCTTCCGGTTACAAGCACAATACTCTAACCTACTAGGCTACTAGACCATTTATGTTAAAAGTTAATTAATGTTGCTATATATAACATTACAAATGTTAATACATATTTAATACACATAAATTTATATACTAATTTTGATAACAATTAATTTTTATCTAATACTTTTTTTACATATATAAATTTCTAAAGTATATGAACCTATGATTTTATAAAATTAAAATTTTTAATGTATATGAACCTAATATTTTTTATTCACACCTATGATTTTTAATTAAACCATGATTTTATCTAATAATATAATAACTTTTATAACAATAAATTTAAAATAAAAATTATGGTTTAATTAAAAATCATAGGTTTGAATAAAAAATATTAGGTTCATATATATTAGAAATTTTAATTTTATAAAATTATAGGTTCATATATTTTAGAAATTTATATATGTAAAAAATATATTATTAGATAAAAATTAATTGTTATCAAAATTATTATGTAAATTTATATTTATTAAATATGCATTAACATTTGTAATGTTATATATAGCAACATTAATTAGCTTTTAACATGAATGATCTAGTAGCTCAGTTGGTTAGAGTACTGTGTTTGTAACCAGATTATGAAATTTATGAATTATAAGAAAGACAAAATCGGTATTACAATGTGTATGCTGAGTGTATTGGAAAAAAGTACTGGTGTAGAAAGCATATCCCTTGGAATGATAGATAAATGAAAAAATAGGTGGCTAAATGGGCTACTTAGTCATGCGGACTGACCCAATGTGAGTTATAGGTGATAATGATTCAGACAAAAATAAATCTAAATTTAATTTGAACCTAAAAATGAAGCTCATGTTCTATAAAAAATTTAATTTTTGTGGACTTTTAGTGAAATTTTTGCTGGCTTAGTCCCCATTGAATCATAATTGAATCGAACTAAAAAATTCACATTTAATTAAACTAAAAACTTAAATTTAAATCTTACATTTCATCAAATATATTTGAATTAGTTTGATTAATCTAATTCATTTTATCATCTCTATGAAAAGTTTTGTAACTTTTACTTATTTTATAAGAAAGGAAATAGGAAGGAGAAGTAGTTAAATTTTGTGAGCCCTATTAACTTTTCCTATTTGTCATGATTTGGTTAAGATTTATGTTGCACTATTTTTTATTAAAAAAATTTCTTGATAATATTAAAATAAATATTTTTTGTTAAGAAAAAAAATAATAGAGTAAATTTTTTATTAATATAACATATTATTTACATAATTGATGTATTTATTTATTTACTTTTATTTTTTTATTCATTCAAACTGAGAGCTAGAAACATTTTTACTTCTTTTGTTCTTATTTCTGTTCATATAAATAACACATTTTTTTTCATTTCTTCTTTATTTTTATTCCCTCCCCCTATATCACTTCTAATCCAAACAAAAGTTCTCTCGAAACCTACTCCAACTATCATGTACCGCTGGGTAAGAGGAATTTAGGGAAACCTTTTACTTTATTAAATAAAAAATGGTTTGGAAAACCAGGCTATTGATATGAAACTTCGTTATAAAGTTTTGTTAATGCGAAAGGAATAAATCAAGAGCATTGCTGTTTAGTACGAAATTCTGAAACACGAATAGCACGAAATTGAACGGTGGATATTTGTTAAAAATGCATATTGATTAAAAGATTTGAAAACAAATATAATAGGTGATTTGTTAAAAATCAACTCTCGCGAGGTAATGACGAAATTTAAATTCGTCCTAAATAGCATTTTTCATAAATCAATAGCAAATATTTTAAGCCAACTTTTTTCAGTATTTCAATCACTTTTAAATGGATAAATAAGTAAGGCATTAAGTACACATAAAACAAAAATAGAGGTCCTATTTGTGCTAAGGGGATAAATGACTCTTTAAATTTGGAAGGGTCATCGGCGAATTTCAATACTTGGAAGGATTAAATATGCAGCAGCAACAAGATTTTAACTTATATATGGTAGCTTTTACACTATTAATTTAATATTTTGTAGTAAAGAATTTTATTAAAATTTCATCATATAAATTATATTATCAAATCTTAATACTAATAAAAAAGTATGTAATACTTTATAGATATATATATTAAAAAGTTGAGTTAACTTATATTTTGAAATTCTTTAAAAATAAGAATCATTTGAACTTTTTTTTAATCTTTGATAAACTTAACAAAAACATTAAGATAAATATTCTTATAATTCAATGATTAAATAAATTAAAAAATATTTTATATAAAATTCTTGATAATAAGTAGTATAAAACTTGGTGTAACTTGTAGTGTTAGAAGTTAATTTATTATTAAAAGTTACACCGAGTTTAACTCTGTTTCTTTTTTTATCAGTGAAAATCAAAAACATTGTTAATATTAAGAAATTTATAATAATTTACTCATACATTATATCTAACAAGCCAAATTAGACTTCTTTTTCAAACTTAGAAAACAAAACAACCCCCTCACCCCCATCCTGTTTGGTTGGAATGTCCTGTACTCCTGTCTCCTTTTCTTTGATTCTCTTTATCCTCTCTCGGACGAGTAGTGTCAGGAGGAACATTTATTTACCAAAAGGATTTATATGATGTAACATAATTCATAAGAAACTTTGTTCTTTATAGTAAAAAGTTTAATCCTTTATTTGTGTATATAGAAAAATATCTATTAAAAAACTTAAATAGATAATAGTATCTCAAGATCTTTAGCTCCCGACTGCATATCTAAGTTATAAAAGAGAGAAAAATATTATTTACCAAAAGGGAAGAGAATAAGAATCAAAACTCGAACATTTCTCCTCGAAGTTGTGTTGTGTCGTGTCTGCATGAGAATTAGTAATTATCCGACTCAAAAACACATGGCATCTTTATTAAAATGCAAAGTTGTGGTGGGTCCCTTCTCTCGCAAGCTACATTATCGATTCGATGACTATGATCTCTCACCGACCTAAACAAATAGTACTATTAATATACTAGTAGAGTGTTATGGTATGTACCTATTTTAGAGCAATAGCATAAATTTGGCAACGCTGTCTTCTTCTGATATATATCAACGTAATTCGGATACCCTTTATAGCAATGGAGGAGTTGGACCTCTGCTTTCTCTAACTCTAGCTAGGATTGAGAAACAAGAACAACGATATTGAGGAGAGTGTTTTTAATGGCGGTGGAGTACCAGTGTTGTGAAACTCAGTTTTTCATACGCTTATTGATAATTTTGCTGCTTGTGTTGTTTGCTGGATTGATGTCAGGGCTCACTTTAGGACTCATGTCCTTGAGTCTTGTTGATCTTGAGGTTCTCGCTAAGTCTGGCACCCCTCAGGATCGCAAACATGCTGGTAATTGCCCAACATAATAATCAAAACATGCATGAGTTCCTCAGATTTTTGTTTATTGTTTAAAAAGTTTAAACCATCTGCTAATTAAGGTTAGAGTTTAGAGCTCTCAACTTTAGATTTTTTTTTTGGAGGGGGGTTGTCAATTAGTTATGTAATATCTTTTTGATTTCTGTGGAATTCTAAAACTGAAATAAGGTAGCTTTAATCAACTTTCTTAAACTGACACTTCAATATTTGGAGAAAAAAAAATTAGCAGGGCAGAAAATAAAATCAAGGGTACTTGGTGATTTGTAGTTTTAATCCAAGAATTTCTTGGATACATGTGAGTACGTGACTGTAATTTTTTAATCATAATTTAAGTCTTTCCCTTCCCAAGCTACTTGGACACTTATGTTATTCCTAATATGAGGGAACTTTGTCGCTGTAGAAATAGGAATAACATTGTTATGGATGACACCATTGAATCTTGAGCTGTTTTAACTTGTGTTTTTGTAATTACAGTGAAGATATTGCCTGTTGTCAGAAATCAACATTTGTTGCTTTGTACCCTTCTAATTTGTAATGCTGCAGCCATGGAGGTACAACTAAAAATATGTGTTAGTGTGTATTTAATCAAATGGTTATGCCAAAACATCCAGCTAATATTGGATATGGGTGTTTTTGTCAGGCACTTCCTATCTTTCTTGATAGTGTTGTTGTGGCGTGGGGTGCTGTCTTGATTTCAGTAACATTAATTCTTCTGTTTGGTGAGGTGAGAAAGCTTTTTCTCCTTATATGTTTAAATAAAACACATGCATATCACCGGTTAGAAACTGAGTACACTACATCCCTTCAACAAAAATTGATTGGGAAATTCAGAAGCTCATGTTCAATCTTAATTCAATAATCAGTGGAAATAATTCAGACCAGATCTTGTTACTGTTCAATTTTCCAATCATGGGAATGATACCTTTACTAGACTTGGTGGTCCTAAGTCCTAATCCTGCTGGATTGCTGCATTTATAGCACATATTTACTTAAAATTTCTCATATGATATCTTTGGACTCAGTTGCTCTGCTTGCAGTGTAAAATTTCAGACATCTGTTTACTTGTTTGTAGATTATACCACAATCAATTTGTTCTCGGTATGGTTTAGCAATTGGTGCAACAGTGGCTCCATTTGTCCGGGTTCTTGTATGGATATGCTTTCCTGTTGCTTATCCAATTAGCAAGGTGACATACAATGAGCAGATTTTTTGTTAGTACTTCTTTTAGTTTTATTTGAGTAAAGATGGACCCAATTTAGTTTTTTTTTTCCTTTACTTTCTTGCTTATCTTTACATTTATTTGGGATTCCAGTTGTTGGATTATTTGCTGGGGCATCGACATGAAGCCCTTTTCCGCAGAGCTGAGTTGAAAACACTTGTAAATCTGCATGGCAACGAGGTATGTATCAGACCTGTATGATGTTTTGGATTGAAACAAAGGCATGCATCTACTCGTTCTTGATTAATTTTCTCTTGAAGTTGGAAGACTTGTAATTTTCTGTGATCATCTTGTTACTTCATCAGTATGCTGCAGTTTACTACTTTTGTTTCCAATGTGAATGATGTCACTGAGGGTTATCTTAACTTCTTGTGGTTATTTAGACTCCTTCACTATGACACTCATGCTTCCTTATGTTGTTGCTGTTCCATGATGAATTGTATTGTATTAGGCTGGAAAAGGTGGAGAACTGACACATGATGAAACCACAATCATTGCTGGAGCGCTTGAACTCTCTGAGAAGACAGCCAGGGATGCCATGACCCCCATAACTGAAATATTTTCTATTGATATTAATGCAAAGCTTGATAGGTAAGGAAACAATGTGACTCAAAAAAATTACAAAATGCAAACTAGCTATTGTATCTTACACAGCATTTTGTCATCAAACTGAATGCTTATTATTAAGCAGGTATTTGATGAATCTAATATTGGAGAAAGGGCATAGCAGAGTTCCTGTCTATTACGAGCAGCCTACAAATATTATTGGACTTGTCCTGGTATGTATAAAGTCTCTTATTTTTCTTTATTCCTTCAGTAATGAATAGTCATTTTCTGTTACGTGAAAACTTATTATAAAAACCACAAACAGTGAAACAGTATTACACCAATTTCTTTGAGCTTCAATGTGTCAACTTTCTTTCCAACAAGATTATAGCAGATGTTAAATTGTTTTATCTGTTCGACTAAAACTATGTTGCTAGATTTTGACAAACCCTCGGCATCATTTTTCTCAAATTTAGCAAATTTTGAGGCAACCAAAATTGAAATTTAGCCTACATGTGACATTACCAATATTTGAGAGTCAGACTATGTTTTGAAAGTATATTTCCTTTTCCGTTGCTCTACATATCATTTGTTTTTCTCCACATCATTTATTTCTTGTGATTGTACATTACATTTGCTTTAACTTGAAGCATGCACTCTTCTTACTTTCAGGTAAAGAATTTATTGACAATTGACCCAGAAGAAGAAATACCCGTGAAAAATGTGACCATCCGCAGGATTCCAAGGTATTATTTTGTTTATGTTTTGCTAGTTTTAGGATGATATAATATAACCAACGAAACAAATGGGTATTATATTATCGGACATTCATATCTAAATTATTACATATATTAACAGGGTTCCAGAAACGTTGCCACTTTATGATATTTTGAATGAGTTTCAGAAGGGCCATAGCCACATGGCTGTTGTTGTCAGACATTGTGAGAAGACAGGGCAACAGTCTTCCAACAATAATGCCGATGGTAAGCATATGCTGAAAGCGAAATACTAGCTAGGAACATTTTCTACAACATTCTTTTAAACAGTCTCATATTAAACTTGTATTGAATTTTTCTACAACATAAATATTTAAGATTACTTAAAAAAATAAATATTGAATCATTTTTGCATGTCTGATATTGTATTGAATGAATATGAAATAATGCCATTAATTTCAGTGATTATATTCTCCAAAACTTTTTTTTTGAAAAGCCAAGGTTAGTTGTTATGTTTTTGTTAGTGAGAAGGATTCAGGCTCATGATCTCTTCTTCCCTTCCTTCTCTTAACCATCAAGTCAACCTTAGAACTCCTATCCTCCAAAATTATTAAATATAAATAATTTCTTTGATCGGTGCACCTAGTGGTTAATATAAAAAATTGGTTCATCTTCTACTAAGATTCTATTATAGATTCTCTTTCAAATTGAGAATTTGTTTCACATCACACTAAATGCGCTTCTTCTCTCTAATACCTGTGAAATGGATTCAGTGAGAGATGTAAAGGTAGATATTGATGGGGAAAAGATTCCCCAAGGGAAAATGTTGAAGACCAAGAGGTCACTCCAAAAGTGGAAAAGCTTTCCAAACTCAAATAATTCGAATAGGGGTGGTTCCCGGAGCAGAAAATGGTCAAAAAATATGTACTCGGATATTCTGGAAATAGATGGAAATTCACTTCCAAATTTGCCCGAAAAAGAAGAAGCTGTTGGAATAATTACAATGGAAGATGTCATTGAAGAGCTTTTACAGGTACTAATTAATTTAGGTCACTCTGAACAATTTTATCTGCACTTGAATTCTTGTATTGACATCAATATTTCTATGTAGGAGGAGATCTTTGATGAGACGGATCATCATTTTGAAGACTCATGAGTCATGACAATGATATGACTAGGTAGATTAGTATTTCACAATCCTATCTTAGTGTTTAGATTCGTAGGTAATTTAATTAGATTGGATAAATCAAAATAACTGTTCGAGGATGTAGAATCAATGTGATTGAAACCTAACAAGCCAATGAAGCCATGATCCATGGGAGAATCTATTTTTGTTAATACGTTCACATCAAAATTTATTTTCCATTTTCTTTATGTTATGTGTATCAACATCGGTATGCTATTGTAAGGTAGAGGATCATGCCAGCAATGCAGTATGCAACATAAATATGTAGGATGCTTGTGTTGATTGCGTTTGCGTATGAACCGAAAGGATTTCAGATACAATAATACATTTGGTCACATCCTCCGTAATAATTGAAAAGATAATCATGGTTATGTTTTTTTTTTTTTAAGAGATAATCATGGTTGTGTTGACTTTAATCAGAATGGGAAATGGTTGTGACTTGGGTAAGTAGTTTATATCTTAAGTGTGGTGATCAAGGTGACGAGGGGAGACAGCTGAATTTCTTTTTTAAAAAATGTTAATTACACCTTTTCTTAAAATTATTTAATTACAGTAGTTAAATAAAATATATGAAGTGAAAAATAGATTGACGAATGGTATGTCTTCAGAAGGAGGGGAGAAAAACTATAAGTTTGGTGGATGGTTAAACTCATTAATAGTTTTATGTTTCAGTCGTTTTCATGTTTTAGTTCTTTTTCTTCTTTTAATTCTTTCTTCCTTCTTTCTTTCACCTTTTTTATTTCTCTCTTTTGTCTTACTAATTAACTTGGGTTAAAAGTATTGTTAATGTTGATATTGATTAGTACTATGACTTGTGTATCGCGGGTATTTTTTAGTGTAGGAAATGACGTTTTCATTAGTCCTATGTCTTCCTAAAAAAAGTTAATAATATGAGTTATAACATATTTTCTTTAAAAAAAAATAAAAAACATACTAAATTACTCAATAAAGTAATAATAAAACAAACAAATAAATAAGATTAATTACGATTAAAGCATTTACAATAAGAAAGAAATATACAATAATTATATTATTAATTACAAACGCATGAAAAAATTAAACAAGAGTATGAAGAAATCGATTTGGACAACAAGAATCAAACAAAAATTAACAAAGTTACGAAGAACTCCTAAAATGTATGATTTAACAAAATTACGAAGAACTCCTAAAATATATGATTTAAAGTGTTGGTGAAGAGAAGACATAAGTATTTTTATTATAAAAATTCTTTTAAAGAATTATAGGACTAACATGCGACTATTATGGATAAATGGAATACTAGTATAACTGGAATTCCAAAACAATTAGTGTTTATATAGGGGTCAAATATAAAAAGGATGCACTGTAATGTCTAAATTTAAGGAATATTTGTGTATTTTGCTCAACAAACTAATGTTTCTAACAACATTACGATACAAGACAATTGTATCTATTTTAATAAACTGAAGACAAAACTTGTTAAGTTCATGTGATATTTTAAAGCCCATTAGAAATTAGTTAAGCAATTATCATGATAATTGGATATGCTCTTAGTGGTGTTACTTTTTTCTTAGAAAAACACGTACTGTCTTTGGGATTTCTGTTTGAACAAGTAGTGGTGCGTGCATGCGAGTAACATTTATTCATATCATATGTATAACCGAAGAAGGGGAACAGAATAAGAATCAATCAAGAAATACCATTCGACAGAACAATTCTTGTACTTCCCTTCCAAGCTACATAATTATCTATGACTATGATCACTCCCCAACCCAAACATATAACCATAATATACATTTGGCAAAAACAACAATACTACAATCTGTGTGTGTGGAGTGGTTTCAATGGGGGTGGAGTATACGTGCTGTGACATCGAGTTTTACAAACGCATACTAATAATTGTGCTGCTTGTGATGTTCGCTGGATTGATGTCAGGGCTCACTTTAGGACTCATGTCATTGAGTACCGTTGATCTTGAGGTCCTTGCTAAGTCTGGAACCCCTCAGGATCGCAACAATGCCGGTAATTTCTCTCCTTGCCTTATGGTCATGGAACATCACCATAATGTAAACATGAGTTCCTCTCTTCGTCGTTTAGAAATTACAAGTTTGAGTCATGTATTGACTACTGAGCTTTGAGTTGAAAGAATTATAATCTATAGTATTTTGGTTTTTACTTTTAGGAAACCATGATTCTCTTGGATCACTTTCCAGCATTCAGCAATTTTGAACCGTTAAATGAACATTAGATTATTCATATTTTATCTCAACAACAACAACAACAAATAAGACATAAAACATACAATTGAGATCTGAGTCATGTAATCCTCATCATGAAGTTATAATGCACTGCTGCATGAATGTGTAGAAAAGGTGACTGCACCGAATTCGGTTAGGAAAGAAAAATGTTTGTTAGTTGTGTAGTTTCTAACTAATTTTTGTGAAAAGGACATAATACAATTATTGAATCTGACTGTCTGAACTTGTGTTTTGTTATTACAGCAAAGATATTGCCTGTTGTCAGAAATCAACATTTATTGCTTTGCACCCTCCTAATTTGCAATGCTATAGCCATGGAGGTACAACTAAAATCATGTGTTAGTGTGTACTTACCTAATCACATGGATATGCTGGAAGATCCAGACAATATTGGATAATGGTGTTGCTTTTGTCAGGCGCTTCCAATTTTTCTCGATAGTCTTGTTGTGGCGTGGGGTGCTATCCTGATTTCGGTGACATTAATTCTTCTGTTTGGTGAGGTGAGAAGGCATTTTTTTTTTCTCATAAATATGTTAAATCAAATGCATACATATCACAGGTTAATACATGAAGACACTATATCCCTTTTGACACAAAGTGATTGGGAAAGTCAGAAATTCATCTTCAACCATGATTCATTCATCAGTAAAAATAATTCAGATCACATCGTGAGAAGCAGTTAGTGTTTGTTATCTAGACTTAATATTCTCTGTTTTCCAATCTTTTTAGTGATACCTTTGGCAGTGATGGTGGTCCTAACTCTGCTGGATTGCTTCTATTTGGCACATATTTACTTAATAATCTATAGGAATATCTTGGCATCAAGTTATTCAGCTTTGTTAAGGAATATTCTCTAACATCTGCTTACTTATGAGAAGATAATACCCCAATCAATTTGCTCTCGGTATGGTTTAGCAATTGGTGCAACAGTGGCTCCAGTTGTCCGTGTTCTGGTATGGATATGTTTTCCTGTTGCATATCCAATTAGTAAGGTGACATACAAAAAGCAGAATTTTTATTGATACTTTTTTAGTTTTATTTGAGTAACTTGGACCAAATTTAATTTGTTATTTGTTGATTTTCTTTGAATTCCAGTTGTTGGACTTTTTGCTGGGGCATCGACATAAAGCCCTTTTCCACAGAGCTGAGTTGAAAACACTAGTAAATCTGCATGGCCGTGAGGTCTGTATCAGAGCTACATGATGCCTTGGATTAAAACAAGGCATGCATCTATAATTTATATGTTTGTTAGTTCATTTACTCTTGAAACTGAAGACATGTTTTCAGTAATCTTCATTTATTTCATCGGTATGCTTACATTTTCTTCTTTTCCTGCTCGAGCAAAATTATCTCTAATAAAGGATGTCTATAGTCTATTAAAAAAAAAAAACACAAGTTCACTACCTTTTCTTTTCCAATGTGAATAATGTCATCATCTTCTGGTTACTTAGACTCCATTTGGAAACTCATGCTTCCTTATGTTGTGCACTAATGATGTGTTGTTTTAGGCTGGAAAAGGTGGGGAACTGACACATCATGAAACAACAATCATTGCTGGAGCACTGGAACTTGCTGAGAAGACAGCCGGTGATGCCATGACTCCCATAACTGAAACATTTTGTATTGACATTAATTCAAAGCTTGACAGGTAAGGTGTCTCCAAAAATTATAAATGCAGCTCTCGCTTTTGCATTTTTTACAATTTTCTGCCGTCAAGGGTTATTATTAAGCAGGTATCTGATGAATCTGATATTGGAGAATGGGCATAGCAGGGTCCCTGTTTTTTATGATCAGCCTACAAATATTATTGGACTTATCCTGGTATGCATGCAGTCTGTTATTTTAGTTTAATCCATCAATAACGGCCATTTTGCATTATGTGAAAACGTTAATCCGCAAATAGTTTTGCATCAATTTCATTGAGATTCAGCATGTCAACTTTCTTCCAAGAGGATTATTATTTCTTATGATTGTACATTACGTTTGCTGTAACCACTTACTTTCAGATCAAGAATTTATTGACAATTGATCCAGAAGATGAAGCACCCGTGAAATGTGTGACCACACGCAGAATTCCAAGGTATTTTGATTATGTTTTCCAAGTTTAGTGAATACTAACATATTGTATCCACTGTAATTCAAATTAATGGCATTATATGACCATAGATTCATATCTAAAAATTATACATATATTAACAGGGTTCCAGAAACGATGCCACTATATGATATTTTGAATGAGTTCCAAAAGGGCCATAGCCACATGGCTATTGTTGTCAAACACTGTGATAAGACAGGTTATCAATCTTCCAATAATAATGGCTATGGTAAGCGTATGCTGTAATCAAGTTAAACAATGCAAACTTTATATTTAGATTCTCTTTAAAACTGAAAACTTCTTTCACATCCCAATAAGTTCTCCATGTGTCTCCAATGCCTGTGAAATAGACTCAGCGAGAGATGTGAAGGTGGATATTGATGGTGACAAGCCTCCCCGAGAGCAAAATTTGAAAACCAAGATGTCATGCCATAAACGGAAAAGCTTTCCAAACGCAAATAACTTGAAGAAGGGGAGTCCTCAGAGCAGAAAATGGTCAAAGAATATGTACTCAGACATTTTGGAAATAGATGGAAATTCAATTCCAAAGCTACCAGAAAAAGAAGCTGCTGTTGGAATAATTACTATGGAGGATGTCATTGAAGAGCTTTTACAGGTACTAAATTAAGGTAACAATGAATAACTTAATTTGCTCTTGAAATCTTGTATTGACATCACTATTTCTGTGTAGGGAGAGATCTTTGATGAGACGGATCATGATTTTGAAGACTCGTGAATCGTGACAATAATCTTTTCATAAGACCAGCCAGCTGTCTTTTTCTTACTTAGCAATAAATACTACTATTTGACATGGCAAAGTGCTCACATTTAGCAGTATTTCGAACAAAATTGTATATACCATAAATCCAGAATATATTCCCTAAAACATAGACAAAGTATATTGTTGCAATGGGCTTGGAGTATCATTTCTGCAAGAACTTAACATTGGCATAAAATTATTAGTTAATTGGTATTGGTAGGCCTAATGAGACCGTGGCTAAACCTCGACATGTCATCAACAATGGGGGCATTTTGTCCGGTCCCGGATAGTCTTGTTATCTTGTATTGTAGGGCTTTGGATTTTGGAATATAGCTGCGCGTTACCATCGATTGACACTGCCAATACGGTTAAACAAATGTGGCTACTTTGAATTTTCTACACGTTACATAATTTCTGGTTTGTCATTGTGGGAAAATTCCATGACTCATACTATGGTATGGAGGGAAAAACGACATTGAAGTGGATGGTGCTGTAATTATAGTGGGTCAAGATGGAAAGATAAAATATAATTTTTAATATGATACGGGTGAAGAAAATCTCCATGACATTCATGGTAGTGAGTTTGACCAGTTGATGAAAGAGAAGGCGATATGCTCAAAACAACCTAATGAGGGTGAAAGGCAAGACAAGCAACCGATGGTGAAGGATTAAGAAACCTACCTAATCAAGTGCAAGAGACCCTACACCCTAAGCTGAAGTTTAAAAAGTTGGATAGTTGTCTAAGTAAAAAATTTTAAGTGGGCAAATAACTAGCTTAAATATTCTCCCTTAACACAAGTCAATTGAAATTAATAATTACTTTTGCATCAAATGGCCAAACTGGTTGGATTTGCATTTGATTTTACAGAAAATTATCTGTACAAAATACAAACATGAGTTGCATCCGAACTCCCTGTATCCGCTAGTTATAACCTTCATGTGAGAATATCAAGTTATAGAAGAGCCTCAGTGATGATGTTTACTTCGTTTCTCCTCCCTTTTCTTTTTCTTATGCTTAGATTTATCTTTGGACCTGTGCTTCTTAGAACGCTCCTTGTCTGAGTTCTTAGAATGAGACTTTTTACTCTTTTTTCGCCTTTCTTCATGAAGCTCCTCATCAGAAGATTCATATGGTCTCGATGACAGAGGCTTCTCTGGACCATAAGTAACACGATGCTCCCTTACATCGGGACTAGTACTAGGCTCCCCATCCAAATGAGGAAGGTAAGGTCCAGTCTCATCCATCCTTGGACCAACAGCACCTCTGCCTCGCTTGGTCCTGCACCAAAAATCCAAAATGAAGTTTCTTCAGTTTTAAAATAATTCAATAGAGAGAAAGAGATATTACACGAAGGTATGCATGCTCATAAAACAATAGAAAGCATGAAAGAGATATAATACCTTGAGTGTAGAAACTTCTCAAGCTCTTCATCCTTTAAACCTTCCAGACCATGCTCATATTCTCTTTCACTGGAGCATGAAGCATATGCACTAGTGCTTTTATCCACTGCAGCATGTCTTCCTGGGCTTCTTGATGAGTTTCCAGCCCTATGGCTTCTGTCACCCCTGCTTTTATCTTTTGATGTGTCTTTAACCTGTTTATCCAGCTCATATTCTCTTTTACTTGACCGGGAAGAGGAGGAGGTTGTAGTGCTATTATCAATACTAGCATGTCTTCCTGTGCCTCTTGATGAGTTATCATCCCCATGGCTCCTATCTCTACTGCTTTTACCCATTGATTTTTCTTTAACCCGTTTATCCAGCTCCAGCTCTTTTTGCCTCAATTGCCACATCTCATTCACTTCCACAGCTCGATTTGCTGGTAGAAAATACCAAAAGAAATTCAATTCAATATAATTAATATATTTAAACTATCAGCTCAACATATAGACATCCTATTTGCTGTACAAAATTCACAAATAGAAAGATGATGATCCAGTCACAAAAATTATAGAAAATGAAGAAAAAATTCAGTATGGAACCACTTGCACTTGATACTGACTCATTGCAATAGTAAATAAGCTGCATTGAAGTATACACATGAATTTTTTTATCATCTAGCAACAGTAAGTTGTTTCCCTCCTAACTCCTTCCTACCCCCCACAAATGAAAATTGAATAAAAGTTGTTTCACACTAATGGGTATACCTAGCATTCATAAAATATATTAATTACAAGACAGGGCAGGGGTATTAATACAATCAGAATAGATCCAAATGTGAAACAATAATCAACATCAACAATACCTTTAACCCAAGCTAATTGGAGTCAGTGGTAGATGAACTCAATGATAGATTCAAGGAGGTTGAGTGGAAGGGAAAGGGGAGGGGAAATAGGATAAAAGAAAAGAAAATAAGACAAAAAAAAGAAGGGGGAAAGAAAGAGGAGGGAGATGAGGAAGAAAAAGACTAAAAAATGGCCATTTGGAACATAAAGATAACAACAGGTCTAACTTTTCGCCAAACTTATAGTTTTTTTTCATGCTGTCCTAAGACACATCATCCGTCAATCTATATCTCACTTCATTAAGTCTTGTTTAACTATCTAATATTATTTCCTAATTCCAACACAAACAGCAGAACTTTCTCAAAAGCACCGCCATAAAACAATAGTAAAGAAGTTCTACCTAAAATAAGTGACTAAGAAATAACCTTGTTGTACTCCACGAACAGTTGCAGTGAGGAAACGTGAATTTGGCCGGGTCCGTACATTAGGCTTGCGAAGATAAGCCAGAACTCCTTCCCTTTCAGACTGCCGCCGTAATTCTGCTGCTTCCCTCATAAGCATAGCAGCTAATCTGTTTTCCGTCTCCAAATCCATTCGAGTGACTGACCATATTACACAAAAGAAAGAACAATAGGAATGAGACTTTAATTGAATGAATAACATAAACAATTAATGAAACAACTCTAGGATGCTGAGCTGTTTTGTATTGGGAAGGGGTAAGACACCAAATAAGCAGCAAAAAGTAAAATTGAAAGATTTTATTACTCATTGGGTCCCTACACATGCACAATTTTTACGTTTCAGTCCCCATACCTAAAAATTACTTGCTTTAGTCCCTACACATTCACTTCTTAATTATAATCTCTGTCAAAGAATTAAAAGGGTGTATGTATAGGGACTAAAAGAAGTAATTTCTAGGTGTAGGGACTAAAACATAAAGACGAAGTATATAGATCAAATGAAATATTAAACCAAAACAAATGAATTCACATATTAAAGACATTACACAGTTCCCAAGGCCCTATCAATGCAAAATATTAACCAAAGAACCTGGTTACAACCTCAAGCATCATACAGTCTTTTTTATTAAGTGAAAAAACCCTGAAGAAAAGCTTTCTCCATTTCAAACTGAATCCAAAATTCCCAATCCCAAAGAGGTTTTAGGGCATAGAAGGTAGCACTCAAATTATCATAAACGTTGGATCCCTAAAATGCACGAAACAATAAAAACAATGTTGCCTGTTTCATCTCACCACATTGGGGAAACATGATGACACAAAAAGTGAACTAAAGCAAAGTCACCTACATGATGGGATTCCAATACAATGAACAAAGGTGTACAATTAAAAAATATATGATGATGGATGCAGCAGAAAGTACCAATTATTTTTGCTGAAAGAGAGTTGAAGAGCACGGTGGTGGTGGAGGTAGCAGCGGCAGGTTCCGATGTCGAAGTTTCTCTTCGATCAGTGACGGTGGTGCCGCTCGTCGCGATCCCCGTCTGCGAGAGAGAGAGACAGGGGGTCGAATTTTCTCTTGGCTGGAGGTGTCAGCAACGGATCCTATGATTCCTATCCCTAGTCGGTTAAAATTATGGAATTTTTCAACAAAAAATACAAAAAAATTAGTTTTTTTAAAAAAAAAAACTTCTATTTTTTTTCTTACATTTTTCTTAAAAAGTTATTTCTTTATACTAATTTATATATATTAATTTATGAAAAATAAAATTTACTTAGAATATTATTTAATAAAAATACATATATTTAAATACTAAATATAAATATAATTTAATTAAATATTTATAAAAATATAAATTATCTAAAATACATATATTTAAATATTAAATATAAATATAATTTATTTAAATATTTATAAAAATATATATTTTATCTAAAATAGTATTTTTAAAAATACATATATTTAAATACTCAATATAAATATAATTTGGTTAAATATGTATAATAAATGTATATGTTTAAGTAATCTAATTCTTTCTCTTAAATACATTGAATAAATAAAACATGTTGAATTCAATTTATTGGTTCCATATGTTTTTTTAAAAATTTTAAATATATATTTTAATGATCAAATAAAATAAAAAATAAAAAAGAAATTGAAATATATGTTAGGGTGAGTTATTGTCTAATCTTTATTCTTTTAGAAATATAAAAGTAATACTAAATATTGATATTTTTAACTAAATAATTTTTAAATCAACTTTATTATATTTTAGTAAAATATTTTAAAATCAAATATATGAAAGGAATAAGTTCGTGTGTAAATGTTCCTAATAATTTATCTATTATTTTATATCCTTAACTAATATTTAAAATAAATAATCATAATTTATTTTATATTTAATTATATATAAAAATATTGTGTGTGTTTTATTTTATATTTAATTAATTATATAAAAATATTTTGTTAGTATAATATGCATATTGTAACTTTTTTTTATCCATACCCCTATTATAACTTTATCGCATTATTTTATATAGAATGAATATAACAATGAAATTAATTTTTAATTTATAAATCTTGCACTTGTTTTAAAGAAACTTGGTGAATTATATTGTTTTGATTTCTGTTTTTATTTTTATTGATCTTTTGTTACTAAATATATTAATGATATTAAAGTTAAGCAAATCTAAAGGTAATAAAAAGATTAAGATAAAACAAAAAAAAAAGAGAACTAATTAAATTTTATATATAATGAATAATTACATCTTTTTTACACATAAATAATTAATGCAGTAAAATAAAAATGTGATTTGAATTATTCAAGGTAATAAAATAACAATGTAGTATTCATAAGAAGTGTGAAAATTATACAAAATTTCATTTATTAACTTATGTGATTTTTTTTTCTATACCAACATATAGATAATTAAAAAGAAATAACAAAAAACTCAATTAGTTTCTAAACTTATTTTTTTTTTAAAAAAAACTATTTCTAAAGTAGGTAAAAAAAAGAACAAAATCCAATTTCTCAACTTGCACAGTATTTTGCATTATCTATGTAAATATTTTTTCACATATACTATTTGGGTAAAAAAATTATATTTTTGGGTGAAAAATTCTAAAATTATGCACTTTAATATATTTTTAATTTCTCATCAGATCAGAGATTAAAAATGAATATTAAAAACAAAAAAAATGAATAAAAGTTAATTGAAGATAAATTTAAAAGTGTTGTAAATTACAAATAATTATTTTTATATAATCAAAATTATTATTTTAGCATGTATTTTGTATAAAATAATTTTTTATTTTTATATAATTAATTTTCTAATATATAAAAACCTATATTATAATTAAATTTTATGATAATAAATATATTTGAATCTATAAATTATATTTTAAATTTACAACCAACAATTTAAATTATGATATATAGTTTTTTTTTATGTTTTTCAAAACATGAAATTCAATTTATAGATGGAAATAAAATAAATACTTTAATTTTTTTTTTCAAATAAATTAAATTAAGAATGAAATATTATAAATTTTATTATAAACTTAATATTCTTGGACATTTTATACTTTTAAGAAAGTAATACAGTCATCATCATCAACAACACATTTAACCTAAGTTAATTAAAATTGGTGATAGATGAACTCAATGATAAATCAAAAATAAGACAAAAAAGAGAAAAAATAAGCTAAAAAAGAGAAGAGTGAAAAGGAGAGGAAAAAAACTAAAACAAGGAAACCACTTCACTACTTTTTCCCAAATAAGTTGGACCTCTACCTAAGAAAGTAATATATTACTTTCATATTTTCTTACATTGTTAGTTATGCTTCAATCAACTACTTTAATATAAGTATCTTTGATATATTTCATTTTTAATTATAATCTCACTAAAAATTGTTTATTTGTGTTATAGATTTAAATAAAAAATACATATAATATCATATATTTCTTTACTTATTTTTTGTATATTAATTTTTTATATTTAAATAAATCTGTGTACTTAATAATATTGGATATATTGCATTTCAGAATTCTTCGCATATTCAAAGGGTTTTAATTATGACGGATATTATAATTATAATACTTCATAACATTGAGTATATTGTACTAATGTATTCCTTCTGTCCAAAAAAAAAGTATTTTTTTTCTTAGTCTCAAATATAATTTTTTTAAAATTAATTTATTTTATTTAATATTATTATCTCTAAAATATTCTTCATTTAATTGATATGTTAGTTTTAATGATTTTTTTTAATAATAAATTTCAACAAAAAATAAGTTAAAAAATTAATGTTTAATTAAAATTGTTGTAATTAAATATAATTAATTAACATTTTAATTGGTTTAAAACATTTTTTTCTTCTTGAGACCGAAGGAAGTACTATTTTAGAAGTCTACGCACTTTCAATCCCCTCTAAGTTGAATATTACTTACCCACGATTTATTGTCCCCATACTTTTTCTCCACTTAAAATCAAAGTCTTCCCATTTTCGCTAGAGTCCAGTTGTTTCCTGTCTAAGTTACTCATATTTGTAGTCACTATTGACTCTTTCATGTTGCTTCGTTTATCACGTTACACAATGGCATATTTTCACATTATATTATTGTCTTTTTAATAAGTGATAGGCATACAGCAATGATATACTAATAGCCAAAAATCTAGGACGTTATTAAAGCCAAAGCGTCATTTTTTACCTCTGATGCTTGGAAAGATTGACTTGGAAACTTAGATTTTGTCCAAAACTAAAGTAGACAATACGTTTAAAAAGTTTTATTAAAACAAAATATATTGCACACGCACAAAACCAGTGCCCGAATAAATGGAGCCTTCTAACAAAATTCCCCTCTAGGCTCTCTTATTCCTTTTATTTTGGTAGGACTAATCACAGTTACAAAGAATGCGGGCACAGATTATGTATTGTATTCTTGCCTTTCCTTCCAAGATGTGTATTTAATCATCCAAATTGGTTGGTGGTGTTCTGTAATACGCTGGCACAGTTACTGGGAAGAACATTTGTCTAATTCCTTCAGCCTTGATAATAGGGAAAATGATAGCAGAGGCACCCTGAAAATGTTAAGAACAAACTTGGTTCAAAATCATAAATTTTGTTGTACCATTAACTAATATTTTGGGAACAATTCTTGTATGACCACAACATTTACAGACTCAATTAATCAAAATATAAAGACCGTGTTGAATTTATTTGAATATTAAACACTCTACTAATGCGAGAGTTGTTCATAATTTGTAATAAAATATTGTTGCAGCAAAGGTTATGGTTGATATGTGAAAGATTATGTCTATAAAGAAATGCAAGAAACACTCACGGAAATCAATCTAGCTCCAATCCACATTCGTTTTGGAGAAGGGAATGGTATGAGTAAGCGACCAACACCATATATAGCCACGGCAAAGAAGTGGAGAACCAAGCTTAATGGACGAGGATTTAGACCAGAGAGTAGAGCAATTGGTCCATCTGAGAAAACACCTCCGAGGCTTAAATAATCAAAGCATGCCTGGCGCATTTCCTTACTAGCTGGATCAGGGGATGCACAAAACACCTTGTACAATGCCCCAGCTAATGTGTTTATTGTAGATGCCACTGGCTGCAAACACAATCAAGAACAGCCTATTAAATTTGCTCAAACCAATACTGATAAAACATGTCACTGGGTATTTGGTTAAGAAAACAATGTAAAGGTTTCTTGTACGATTATTCAATTACAAACTGTCATCTAAGATAAACTCGTTAACTTTTATAATAACTATCATAGTTCTACATACTAAGGAATAAGGATGTTTTCTAATAAGTTTATAAAGAAAATACTTTTATTCTAACGGTGCATGACTATTAAACTCTTTCGGTTATATATATTAACCTTGCGCAGGGTGTAGAATGATTCAAGATATTTGCAAAGAGCATTAGCATCATGCAGATCATGCAGGGGTCTAAGAAGGTTCCTTAGCAAAACAATGTCAGACAAAGCCACAGTCATTCCCCCTCCGGTTAAAGGGTGCCGCATGTTGAAGGCATCTCCCATGAGAAGGGCACCAGGTGTGGGATAAGGAGACGCAGGCATGCTTCTGTTTGGCATGCTTCTTATGTTTCCTTTCTCAACTGCTGCTATAAAAGAGTCACGCAGCTCTGGAGGAACCTGAAACACAATTTCCTTCATTAGTTGAATTGAAGAATATGTTCCACGTTTTGAATATTAAGCCGAGCCAAAGACTAAGATATTTGTACCTGGGGAGCTACTACTGTTTTCAAATAACGGGCCATGTCACCATTGCCAAGGGAAGGTAATTTTTGGCCAGGCACATCAACCAAACACCGAATCTCAGTGCTACTAATGGGATAAAACAAAATGGGAGAAGGATCGCCCAAGATAACGTGCCCGTGGTTTGCATATGGAAGATTGCAGTTCTCTAGGACCAGACCAACAAAATGAGATGGTACATCAACCTGCATAAATAAATAAACAAATAAACCCATCTAAGTACTAGCAAAGACATATAGAAACTAACATTAAGTTAGTCTGACTTGGACTCAGACCTTCAAGTAAAGTCTTGGCTTGGAGTCTTAATTGTGATAGAAAAAAACACCATTAGAAGAGAAGAATACTAAAATGGTCAATCGATTTTTGGATAGAAATTAATCATCAACAAAGTCAGAATATATTTCACACTTTTAAAATCATAAAAAAAAAAAGACAGCATATTTACCTTTGGGTTGCAAAGAGAACGCCTCAAGTTGGAAAAACACCCATCACATACTATGGTGAGGGGAGCCTTAGCTGTGAGCTCTTGTCCACTCTTGGTTTTGAAGTTTACCCCTTTGATGATTCCATCTTCTTCTAGTAGAGTTGTGACAGTTCCTTGTTCTAATTTTACACTGCAAAAAATTTGGAACAATAAGAGCAAGTAATGGAAGGAAAGGATTTAATAAAAAAAAAATCCTTTTCAGACAGAGTTTTTGAAAAAGAATGATAAGAGTTTGTACTTTGGAAGAGATGAAGCCTTTTCGCGCATCCTTTGTATAAAACGGCCATTGTGAAAGCTTCTTCCAGAAACATCAGAGGCAAATTTTTCCAAGGGATAAGAAAGCTTAGTATTTTTCCCGTCCTTGTAAAGAGCATAGCCGAAGACTTGCTGAGCATCAATCTTACCCACACAATCTGAAACAACTCACAACTTAATCTGTTAATAAGAGCCTTGAATTTGACAAGCAAAGGCAAGGGAGTTCACACCTAAGATTGATTACTTCAATGCTCACAATCTTCCATACATCTACTAATGTGTTATAATATGTCACACGTTTCTTGCTAGGTTACCTTGGAGACCCAATTCCATTAACTTGAGATAACCCCCAGGTTGTAGCAATTCCCCCACAATCCTGTCTGGTTCTGTCAAGTCCCTTTCAATAACATGCACTCGCCTTCCTTCCTGAAGCAAGAACCATAGACCAACATCATTGATCCTTTTATAACACAAACTATATGATGCATTGTGTTAAAATATTTTAGACCATTCTTGTAAATTACCATAAAGCTTATATATAACTAGAAGTCTGAATCTGACTGCATATGTAGTTTGTGTTGTGGGTCTAAGAACAGATCATGGAAAGGAAGAGATGTTGGACTTTCCACAGTTTAACTTTTTATGTTTTTGTCTGGTTGCAAGAAAAATATATTCATGAAAATAAAAAATAAAAAACGGGAAATCTATCTTTAGAATAAATGTTCTATGAAGCCTATATAAGGTTATAACTTATAACTATATCACTTGTATAATTTCATTCAGAATAACACTTAGAAAAGTACTCTTCTATCTTCCAACCTCTAGAAACTTTCTGGCAATCAAACATGACTTTCTAACATAATTGTTATTGTTATTATTTTACCTCAACATAAGTTTTGCATATATCTATGAATCAAAACATATTTGCAGGTTGTAACTAAGAAAAAACATCACACATATGGATTAGATTTCACAAAGTCGTGTCAAGAAAAAGGTTTGTTCTACCTTGCCAAGTGTGTAAGCAAGGGCTGCGCCAGCAACCCCAGCACCGACAATGATGATGTCCGTAGTTTCTGAGATTTCTTGATGGTGGTTTCCATTTTCTGATGATGTCCTTATAATACTACCACCATTACTTTCTGCATGTACTGAACTTTTGGTCCTCTTCTTTGATACAGAACCATATATAACAAACACAAGCACTAAGCTAGAAGCTATAATCCCTCCCAAAATATACTCATAACCCATCATCTGCAATAGATTTGGTGGAACTAAACTTGAAAAGTAAAGAAAAATGAATCGGAATTGAAGGATATTAGTGATGAATGAAAGAGTCCTCTAGTCTCCCGTTTACGTGTGAGCTTTGACGTGTTAACTGTGCAACATAAATGCAAACTACTTAGCCCTCTCTACCTTTTTGTTTTTTAAAGGGACAACCTTAACCGGTTGATCATAATTACCTCCCTCTCACATTCACTGCCTTTTCTTCAACCCTTTCTAATTAACCGCAATTCTGATCAAGTTATTAGTATAATTTAATATTACTCCCTCTCCCATTGTAATTGTAATTGTGACGTAAGAGAAAAAAAAATTAAAATAATTTTATTTTAGTTTTTCAATATAATATTAATTATTATTTGTATTTATCTCTCTTATATAATGTTAATGGTGGATAATAAAAGATAAATAAATTAATGATGAGATTAATTTTGTAAAATTATTACTCAATTTTACTTATTTAGTTTTTATTTTTTATGTAAATCAACTTAAGATGATTATTATTTTGGAAAGGAGGGAATGATAGATAATTCTTCTAACAAAATTTTAAACAAAATAAATAATGCATTGAACTAATCATTGATAGTTATTAATGGTGGATAACAAAAATTATAAATAAATTAATAATAATATAATATTAATTTTGTAAAGTTATTATTTTCTTTTATTTATTTGTTATTGTTTTTTTTATATGTATAAATCAATCTAAGACAATTATTATTTTAGAATGGAAAAGAATAATGGATAATTCTTCTAACAAAATTTTAAATAGAGAATAAATAACGTATTGATCTAATCATTGATTGTTACATACCATAAATTACTTCTTTTAGCCATAGAAATAAAAGACCATTTCAAAAAAAAATTCAATAACTCATATAATTGACTCAATTAACTGAGTTAAATCCTTTAATACAGATAATAAATTTACTGAATTTCATACTAATAATAATAATTAGTTTGTGATTCACATTTCTTATTTAATGAGTTTTACTTATATTTTTTTTAATTTTTAATAAATTTAAACTAATAATAATTAATTTGTTAGAAAAATGTGTCAAAGAATTTATTGCTAACACTACTTTTAGAATAAATGTATAAAATCTTTTACGCTTACCTCAGTACATGTTCATTAAACTTACTCACGTTATTTTTCATAGAATAAGTTAGGCAAGAGATATGAAAAAATATTATGAAAATATTATAAGAATAGGATTATTTTTAATAAAATAACCAAAACTTAATTAATTACCACTCATGTTAAATATTTTCAGTTAGTGTTTGATTTATTTTATTAGTTGAAAAGTTTCTTTGATGAAATTTTATTTATATGCATTCCATCATTTCACCATTTTAACTAAATAATTGACTAATAAATCTCCTATAATTCTTTTACACATTTTTCTAGCAATAAATGTTGATTATATTTTTAACTTTTAGAATATGTTTAAAATTATTTTTATGGATTCCATCATTTTGTCATCTCAATTATCAATTTACTTTTCAACTTTTAAATACCTTTATATTTTTTCTCATATATAACCTTAGGCATGGTAATGGGGTGGGGCGGGGGCAGGTATTGCACTCCTCGTCCCGTCTCCGACTCAAAACTCGCTCTCTGACCTTGTCCCTAATTTCCGTCGGATTTTAAAATCCATCCTCATCCCTGCTCTCGCTGGGGGTCGGGTTTTTCCCGTCTCCATTATTTGATTAAAATTATAAAAAAAATATAGCTTTTTTATTGAAAAAATCGAACAAAAAAGCTGATTACGTAACAAAAAAAATAACAAACTCACATTTAAAATATGATATCATAATTTAAAAATTACAAAACAAAATTAATCAATTCAATTAAAAAAATTACAAAATATTTTTCTTTTAATATTATTTATTACGGGACGGGGGTGGGGATGAGTGCAGGTGCAGAGCGGGTATCAGTAATCTCATACCCGTCTCCGCCCCCGCTTTTGACTTTCAGGAAATACTCAAACCCGAATCTAATAAATTAGATTTTTCTCCAATAAAATCAGGAGAGATTCAAACGAGTACCCACGATTTCGAATTCCACTAGCATGCGTATATAACCTTAGTAAGACAATATTAATTTGAGGCATGGTATTTGTTTTTGGGTATAACTCATAAATGTTGATCGAGTGATAGGTATCCGTACCCTTGCTGGCTGGCAGGTAGTAGATACATGATACATCAGTCATTCAACTCGCGCCCTCTAAATATTAATGACCTTATACGATATCCACGTAACATAGAGTTTTTTATTTTATTTTTATAAATACCATAGAGTTATTTGACGACAAAGATAAATATGTTAGTACTACTTTTATAAAGAAAGAAATTGAGGATTTATGCGAATAGTTTTTATTTTTATTTTTTATGTGACAATGACACATTGTTAAATTTAATTAAGATATGACCTAAACTTGGCTTCCAAAATGTATTGCACGGTAAGGGAGAACCGAAAAGTAAGAAAGACTTTTGATAATTGAATTAAGTAAAAATTATGATTGTCTACTTGGCACAATATTTTATATAACTTAACACTTTAATAAGTCAATTGGTCTTTTCAATCATATGATCTTTACTTAAAGTGTTGAGTGTAAGTTTTGATCACTAATACTTCAATTTTACGATTTTTTCCTTCGTGTGCAAGACACAACATTAGCATACACTCCTTAGAGGATAGTCCAACATGTGAGTTAGTCATAAATTAAAATCCAATACCAACTATTGTATCTAAATTTGGCCATAGTCAAATTGTTGGCTGTGGTACCGCTTATTAGTCGATTAGAAAGTATTTAAAAATTTGGAGAAGCTCCATTAATAAATTAAACCATAATAGTATAGTAAACTTGATGGCATATTTTTACTAAAAACTTCAAGATAATGAACTTATACTTCATGAATTTGACTCATCTTAATTTCAAGTAAAAAAAATCTAAAAATATATTTAACTTTAATTTAATTTAAAATATTTCAAGAACTTAATTCATTTTAAATAAAAAAGGTAAATGTATCTTCATTTTATTATTTTACATACTTTCCCATTTAAGTTAGTTAAATCCATATTTTTGGTGAACAAATTAATCCATTCCTTTCCTAACCGATCGATATAAAACTTGTTTCGTTACATCGTGAATTTTCAACAGTGACGTGGCAAATTTGATGCCAATGATTTTGCATCCCACTCATTCATAATGGAAAATAGATTCATTCGGTGTCATCATCGGTCGGACCACATGATTTATGACAGAAGACAAAGGAACTAACCCTTAATATAAGCATATTACTTTGTGTTGAGACAAATCCTTTCCCGTTTTTTTCTTCTTCTTTTCTTTTTTTTTTGTGTGATGAAATCCTTTCCATTTTACTTTTGCTGCTAAATTTGCCCTTCTATGCTGCTAACGACTTCTTGAATTTCATGCTAGTTGGTACTTGCATAACACAGTAGTAGTATTACTTTCCATGTTTTTTATTTGTCCATTTTTTCTAAAAAATATTTTTTTTATAGATCATGCTAGTTAAAGAATTCAAAATACATTAATAATACTTTTCAAATAAAACTTTATTTTAAATTCTTTAATCAATACCCTACAGGAATAAGGAAAAATGGCACATTAGTTAGCATCAGTAAAAAATATATTAAAAATATGCATTTCTTAACACGCCTACACTACTACAAAACGCTAAATCTACTACGGTTCTGCGAGTATTTCCACTACGGTCATAGCACCGTCGTCGATATAGGAGTCGTTGATAAAGGAGCATTTCAACTACGGTTGGAGGACCGACTTTGATAAGCTCTTTTCCACTACGGTTTTCTCTCCGAACCGACTTGGATTAGTCACTTTTCGACTACGGTTTTCCACAGTAACCGACTTTGATTAAGAATTTCAAATTTTTGAAAAAAAAAAAAACGGGTTAATCTACTACGGTTATTGTATGTAACCGACTTTGATTAGTAGCTATTCAAAGACGGTTCCGCAATAGAACCGACTTTGATTAATCGCTATTCAACCACGGTGCCATGGATGAACTGACTTTGTTTAAAATGCTATTCAAAGACGGTTCCGCAGTTGAACCGACTTTGATTAATCGCTATTCAACCACGGTGCCATGGATGAACTGACTTTGTTTAAAATGCTATTCAAAGACGGTTGCAAGGGATGACCGACTTCGATTAGTACGCCATTTCTACCACGTTTGCTTTATATAACCGTAGTAGATTAGTTTTTTTTTTTTTTTTACTGTCCTATATATTTGGAACTTTTTTTATTATATTAAAGCTGCATGTTAAGTTAATTAAGCTATTATTCCTATTATTTTTTAATTTAAAATGTCTATATATCTATATATACATATGGAGCCAACATACAAGCTCAGGCTGGTGATGAATTAAAAGACACCAAAAATTTCAACTCATGAGGCTTTTATTGAACCAAGTTCTGAACAAGCTCGTCATTCATACATCACCATTCAAATTAGTATAAATAAAAACATAACTTAAGTATCTCAAATTGAAGCTTCCAATTCATTAAAATGCAATGTCAACAGGACTAAAAATGCCATTTCTACCACCAAATTGTTCAGGTATCCAAGAACTAGGCTAGCCACCCCTCTTGCCACGGTTGAAGATCCAACGTCAATATCAATCTAATAATGTAAACATAATTTAAGATATATAATAAGGAAAATTTTATGTAAAAGTCAACTATAAGTTGTACATTACACAAGCAAAACTGATACAGCAAAATCACTGGTGCTTTTTAAGTAATTACGAAATTAGGCCATGTTTGTTACCTCTACATAGTGAGTCCCACGGATATAAAGCATTAATTTCTAGTTGGAGTCCCACCAAACATGCTTTCTTTGAAATAGTTTGCTTTACTATCCATGATCCCTGAGAGAAACAAGTCACGTGGGAACAAAAACCATTATATAATTATATACTCTTATTATCTTCATGCTGCATTTTATTATTAAACAGGTCACATTTTAGTAGAAGGAAATTCTGAATCATGGTGAAACCAGTTTAGGAAGGATTGTGGTAAGCAAAAGTACCATCTGTTCTGAAGACAAGTCAGCATGCCACTCATGATTCAGTGATCATACTCCGTTGGTTCAGGAACACCAAAGAACTCATCAGAATCATTCAACCCCATTAAACTTCTATGACCAGAAGGTTCAACTTCATCTTCCATCACAACAAGAGGTTCCTCAAACTTGCTTTTCTCTTGTGAAACTTCAGTGTTAATATCCTCCTTTAAAATCTGGCACGAAACCTCATCATTTAGTAAAAACATACCTGCAATTCGTTCAAGCATACAAATGGTTATGGATCTTGCTGATGCAGGGCGCAAATACAAATTCCAAAACTTCCAATCTACAGCAAGCATGTGCCTCACAACTGACTGTGTGCCTTTGGTAACAGGAGTCACTACAAATCCTCCATATAATTTAAAGTGTTAAAACATAAACACTAAAATAGCTGAAACCTCCTTATTCATACAATTGGAATTGGAATTGTTGTGTTGTTTTTGGTATATCTACCTTATTTTAGGAAACTAATAAATATTGGTTTGAGGAAACTAGGAAGGCATTTATTTCAGGGAGGTGTTGATGGGGATTCGACTGTGGTTTTGATAACCCTTGGTGAATAAATAAACAGTTCTTTTCTTTACAAGAATTTTCTTATCTAAGGGTGTTGTTGCATCTCCTATATCCTGCTGCTATAGGAATGACTAATGAGTTAGTATTTGGTAGCATTGAAGAGCTAAATAATAATCTCAAATTTTAAAGCATACATTACTTTTAAGGCAAGCTCGGACATAGCCTTTCTTGGGTGGACACTTGGAATGGTACACAGAATTGTATAATAACACTGCAACAGAATCAAAGATAAAATTACTGGCAAAAGTTAACTGAGAGAGATTATGATGAACCATATCTTCAAAACATAAATCTTTTGCTTAAAAGTACCGTATGATCCATCATCCTCCCTCCTCCAGTATCTTCGTAGCAACAAATCTCTTGGTTTCATTCCCCTGAACATGAAACATAATTTTATATTAACATGTTTGCTATCTGAATTCTCATTTACAAGGTTTTGCATATCTATCTTACCATGGTAACCAATCATTGTACAGCTGCACATGAATAATATCTGTATGACCATCAATGTGATCAACCACATTGCCTCGGTAAATACAAAAGTCCCATCTGCAATAAACTTGGTGATTTAGTATCTGAGCTTTTAGGACATGCTTCTTGAACTGTCAAAGCAGGGGCAATCTCCCAGTCACCGAATCCACAGAAGATTTTGGTCCTGACATAAATCCAGTAACATGTAAAGCCATTCAATCAGAAAGTACCATATTATTTGTCAAGGAAAAAGCTGTCAAGATAGGGAGCAACTTTGGAAAACATCAGCATCAAATCCATGAGTGTGTAGCATCCCATTGTTCAATTAACATACAAGCAACAGGGAAGCTTACCAGGTCCAACAGCAAGAACAGTCTTTGATCCTGCCAAAACCTGAAGACATAAAAGCCTTAGCAATAATACTAACAAACAACAACGAGAGGGTATGAGGAGTGAAAGCCAACCCTTCAAGACTAATGCATTCCTAAGAAGTTACTACTACCAACTTCACAATGAGTCTGCTAGTAACTACCAGTTCTATGGTAGATTTTTAAGGTAGCATTGTTCTTTATTTTACCCATATATGAAATACTACCTGTGTTCGTCCAGCATCAGCAACAACAAAAGTAGGAAGGCCAATACTCTCGGCTGCTTCCGTCAGTTTATTCCTGATCAAAAGTCAAGTCATCAATGTAAAGCTTGTTCTTCTGAACAAGAAGTAAAATTACAGTATCCAGAATAAAATCATCTGCTTACATTTCTTGTTGATTCCTGCAAGTCACCACAATTTTGGGCTGGCCACACTGTTCCCATCTTCTCAAAAGATACCGATCACTGCAAAAGTAGGCAGTGTTGGTGGGGTTTATCACTCCAAAAAGGATACCAAACAAAGAATAATACATTGCCTGAATGAGCATTACTATTTTAGCATGGCTATGGAGCATAGCAAAATCACTTGTATGGGATAATCATCATTTTAATGTTCAAAATGAAACTTTCTAAAAATGAACATGTAAAGTTCACATTTGTCTTTGCTTTAGAGATAAACAAACTTATTTCCTTCAGCATAACCAACTCTATAATATGCATCTAAAACTGTGAACAATGTCTCCCTACCCCCACACCCAATAATGGATTATGTAAAATCATAACCAAAAAGGCCATCATACAAAGCCTAAAAAAATTGGATTGAAACTTGAAAGTTTAACCACATGAAGCAATCTTTTAAACCATTATGTTAAGCTATTTGTGGTCTTGTTTTTTCACAAAGGACATGCTGGTGGGTGGATTGGCAGGAGGTCCACCAATACAGAACTAAAAGATAACTAAATGCTCTGAAATGGACACTTATCAGAACAAAAGTACCTTTGCATTAATTCTGCGTACATGCTAGTGGCAGCATCTGCAACAAAATGAAAAGGCATAAACTAATAAGCAAAAAGGATGGAAGAGGGAACAATAAGGAAATTTGTAATGGGTGGAAAGAGATCCTTGACAAATTTGAGATAAAGAACAATTCAAAAATTAACAATAATTGCATATCTTACGAGCACATTGAGATGCAATCTTTCCGGATTTCATCTTTAGGTCTTGCCGAACAACCAGAACCTGACACAAAATAGTTAAATATTGAAATCAGAAATTTCTATACATATAATGGAAGATGTTCCTCACAATTAAAATGAATGCATATTATCTATTTACACTGCCAGTAAAATTTTGGAAACAAGAGAGCAGTTCAATTAAACTAATTTTTTTGGAAACAGGAGAGCAGTTCAGATTACTTTTAAAAAAGAAAAAAAAATAACAGAAGTTATAAACTCATTCCTGGGTTTTGTTCAGTGATTCCTATTCTAACTTTCTAGGCATCAAATAACATTTTGTTTCCTTAGCAGTACATTTGATTAAAACAATGCAGAGAAGACTGTTGAGATGTGCATTGCATAAACTTAATCATCATTCATTAGGAAAACTTTCTTTCTAATTGAGAAATTACAAATTGACAGTAAAAGCACCACTTCTATCCTGTATACCTTCCGTCAAACTAGAATGACTTGTTCACATAGTGCATCTTTAGTTTCACATTGAGTTATCCAAAATCAAGATGAAATACCAAATATCACGATTTTGAGTAAATGTTCACATGTTTAGTCTCATGCTAAAGAATTTGAGCCCATAATATGAGACACATTCTACTCATTAAGGTGGAGAGTAGAACCTTCATTACAGCATCCTGCAAATTGATTGTATCCATCTTGCTGCTTCTTCTCAACTGCTCCCAACTATTAAAACAATAAGGAATGTAAATCATGAATCCATCAAATGGAATTTTAGATCATAAATATTTGCATTAATTTTTAATTTCAACACACCTTAAGCTTATCACTTTGATTTGGGGCATTATATACAGTGAAAATAAACAACACCTGAACAATGTAAACAAATTTGTAAATACAGTTATTGTTCAAAGAGACAATGCAGCCCTGTTCAAATAATTGAAAATGGATTAAGGTAAAAAATAAAAACATAAAAAAGTATCCAAATATTGCCCCATAGTTAGAGACTTAGAGTCCCAGGTTTCTTACGTTTTTGTTCACACTCTCCCTTCCATTGTCATTAACCCGAATGCAGGAGTCTATTATTGCACTCCTAATTGGCTCCTGAAAATTAATATAACTCCTTCATTCACCACAATTGACAATAATGGGAATTTGTAGAATTTTTTTTTTTTTGTTATTAAATTCTAAGAACAGCATATGAATCACGTGAAATATTACGAAAGCAATTATAACAACATAAATTATTCAGAAATCTCCTTAAAATGTTATTCCTAGCTGGTGATGATTCAGGTGCAGCCAGAGCCGGCACCGGTCGCTACTGCCACCGCACTCGAAGGAGTCCCTTGGCTTCAACAAATCTCCACAATAAACATCAGCATCTGCTTCCATCAGCTGAATGCTTGGTGGGCAATTGAACCGTATCCCCTACAAATCAGAGAAACAATAAAGCATGTTACACAATAACCAGCCAGGTTTAATGTCATTTCCACCTAGCTGTTACAAAATAATTGGTTACCTTCTCATATAGCATTCAACAAACTAGAATAGCCTTGAGGCAAAAAAATCTGTGCAAGTTGTTTAACTACCTTCTCATACAGCTTCAGTCTCTATATTTGAACTGCAAATATTTACCTAACGTTCTGTCACCATTACAACACTTCATCAACATGCTTTTGTTTTTACTTGTACCTTTTGTCTCTCTTATATATATATATATAGATATATATATATATATATATATAGATATATAGATATATATATATATATATATATATATATATTATCTTTGCTGAGCAAAAAAAAAAATTAACACATGGCATTGTAATGATATTCAACAACTGATAAAAAACAATGGCCATACATTGTTAAAAATAAATTGTGTCTAATACAGGCAATTAAACATTTGAAAATAAACAAATTAACACGTGGTAAACGTCATTCATGACGCCCAAACTTGTAACAAATATGCTGCCCATTTCGTCCGAACTGATCTGATAGTCTCGAAGTCCAACGGTGTTCTATCACCAAAAAACTAGACAAAATTCATGCAAATAGGTTAGTGACATTGATGATAAGAATCCATGATTACACTTTAAAATAAAGACAGAATTCAAAGACAACGTAGCATACCGTGTGCCAATCATTCTTCAACCCCCCGCCTACTATGTTCCACATCCAATTCATTACATAGTAGCCACACTCATAGGCTCCAGTTTGGACATGACTCTAAAATGGTAGTAGGTTACACACGATAGTGGTCAAAATTGGAATTTCAAATTGATATAACTATGCATCAGCAGGTATAAATATGTTAATTGTGTACCTTCACTTCAATCCAATTTGTTGGGCCTTGTATAGATTGGCCACCAGAAGTAGTGCTCAAGGTCTTCAGCGCACTGCATTTTCAAAAACATTGTGTGCTGTTAAGTTTGTGGTTAACCGTATCATATTTTGGGTTGAATGTTACATATAAGGTAGCTAGGGGTAACTTATTAATTGCAGCTTTGATGTGTACATCAGGCCTTTTACGCAATGAACAGAACCAGACAACATCATTGGTTGTAGGACACACAACAACCAGCTGCCAATGGGAGCTGCATCAAACGACAAGTTATTTATTTATTGTTTCAAGTACAAAATGAACAAATAAGTAACTAAATACCCATAATCTGTATATATTAGTAGAAAATCTTACTTATTCAAATATGATCCAATGTACACCTGTCTTTTTGATTCCTTCATCCATTCCTCAATGTATTGTTGACATTGAAGTCGTTTATCTTTCATGTTGTGAATGGATTGAGGCTCAAGGAATCCATATACATCACCATATCCTAACGTTTCACTCCAGTCATCCATGTACCTGTTTGGCACATTCAATTATAGGAATCATGAATAAATTCACTAGTGAAAATTAAGTATGGCTGCAAAATTTTACCAAATAAGCATAATTGGAAAACACTTACATCATCCATAATTGTAGTATAGATATGTTCAAACACTTCTGACCATCTATTATTTCACTGATGTCAGAAAATGTTATGAAGAAGGAGGCTTGTATGTCCGCAAGACCAAATTTTTTACCATCCCAATGCAATTCAACCGGCTTCTGGTAAACGTCAAACATCCTCTTAATCAACTCACCCAAAGGGTCATCTACAACAACTTTTGGAGTCGACCTTTTAACAGGTTCAACGACCTTCTTTGGGCACTACAAATAATGATATAAGTGATGTTAGGAAATTATTTATTGTTTAAATCTTGATATTGACCATTTTTTTGTATTAACCACAATGGTGTTACTAAGGAAAATCATAGGTACATACCTCTTTTGGAACTAGTTTGACAAGATGTGTAGGCCACGCAACAAATGTGCCGAGGGTTTCTCTTACATACTTGCACTCTGATGTGGCAATAGGAACCTCAGTGTCACCATCCAAAATTTCTGTGACACTTACCCTAAGCACGTCATCTGCATAGCACACATTGTGTATGGTGGATGTTGCATGACAAACTTTTCCGAATGCCACTAGCCGTGTAGAAATGTCGGATTGCACGTACAACCCCATAATGTTGTCCGCATCATTACTAAGGTCTTCTGCTGATACTCTTGCTGCAGTTTCAGCACAACTCCCCTTTGTACTGACGCGGGCAGCTAATACTTCTAACTCAACATTTTGTAAGGGTGGTTCAGGTGCAGCAATTTGTGATCTCTCTTGTTTTATAGCCTCCTTCACCTCTTGTTTAATTAGCTCCAAACTTTTTTTTTTATCCTCCTCTGCCTCTCTCTTCCACTCATCCCTGAGGTTACTTATTATGACAACCAACTCTTGTGGCGTTATGGATGCAGAGGACCTGCTGGAGCCTCTTGAACCTTGTCCGTAATATTGACCTATGGTCACCCCGGAGCCTGCAACACGCACGCGACCTGGGTGCTCAGGTCGTCCAAGTGCAACATTCAAAATGTCATCACGACCATTGGAAACAAATTCACCTTGTGTTTCCTGCTGTTCTAGTAAGTTCTGCGCTAACCACAATCACACAAAACTGCATATTACAACAGCATAGTAGTTTTCATTAAAATATGCGGTGTACATTGAAAGTAAACCAACTTACAATCTTATCTGAAATTTCTTTGGCAGCGGTCGATGTCATCTGCCCATATCGCTTTGTGCGTGCCATTACCCACTTAACATGCCTTGGAATGGGAGACGGAGGATCTGACACTCGTGATGCATCATTCTCAGTGTTCATTGCATCTTGTTGTATTTTTCTCCTTTTCTCCTCTAACAGCTTCGTTTCAAGCAATTCATACCCTCCACGAGACAACAAGTGGGGGCAATCATTTTGTTTTTGAATTGCCTGAGCCTTTGATCTTATTCCCTATAATGTGTACAGGTAAAAGTCATACATGTCATTGGAAAAAAATAAAATTAAGCACATCATTTAAAGCTGTTTCGCGTTAACATTGGGAAACATACCTCCCAATTTGGAGTTTTCCGCGTTGCAACAAACTTTTCCCAGGTTTCTTGATCCAAACCATACTTAAAAGAAGGGTCCATTACATGCTCGCCGTCAGGATCACCGTAAATGTATTTACGGGTCAACGAGGACTTAAACTGCCTCCAACTAGTGGCGACCAATGACATGACCTTGTTCTTCGCGTCTGATGCTTCTGGAATTTCAAATGTTGCCTGAACAAATATATAAAGTCAACAAAGACTTACTGTTAGACTTTAAAATAATTTAAACTTAAAATTTGAAAGCCAATATATTGCATACCAAAATGTCATCCCATATAATGTCCTTCAAAGATTGTGGAACATCTTTCCAACTTGAATAGCCAATACATATTTTTTCTCGAGCTACAACCCCAACATAGCTATGGAACTTTTGCTTATGTTGGCCTGATGCTCGCCCAGTCGCAGGGTTAACGTTAACAGTTGGCTTAGCCTGTCCCAAGTTTCGTTTTGTCAAATTTTTTAACCTTGTAGATCGTCTGTTTCTCCGAGTGCTTGACTGAGAATTATCAGTCCCCTTCGAAGATGATTCTGGCGGTGTCGACATTGGCCTGCAAATTGTGAAAACAATTATTAGAAAAGAAGAACATAAATAATATCAACTGTTAAACTGCATTTAAAGATAGACATCACATTTAAAAACTTACTAATTACATTTTGTTATTAGACAGTTTTGTACACTACTTTGATCTAACCCACCTTACGAATGCATGTTCTCCCATAAACCTTCATGATGGTCATCACGAATGGCATGATCATCATCCACGTCATTATCATCATTCATGGAAGGCATGTGTGGTATGGCTGCAGTTAGCTCACTAATATCAAGTGCAGTGGTATCGAATTGCTCCTTCACACCAATTTTTCTCCCATGTAGAACTACTGAAAATCTTGTATCGGATGGATCTTGAACATAAAACACTTGGGTTGCTTGTTCAGCCATGATGAAAGGTTCGTCCTTGTAACCCACCTTATTCAGTTCTACTAGAGTAAATCCCAGACGATCATGATGTACACCTGTACTTCCATTAACCCATTTACACTTAAATATAGGGATCCTGAATTCTCTATAATCTAGCTCCCAAATTTCTTCAACAACACCAAAGTATGGCATCGATGCTCGAATAGGGTTGTTATCTGCTGCACTACAAAAGTGATCCGAATCAGCCTCAACACTAACACCACTATTCTGGACACTACTAACATCATCTTGATTCTTTGTGTAGAAGGAATAGTTATTAATGTCATACCCCTTCCATGTGGGAACATTGAGATTTGGGCCAACTGCCAACTGTCGTAATGTTCTTGAAGCAGTGTCACCAGCAAATATTTCATCTTTAAACCACTTAATGAAAGTTCTATTATGCTCTTGCAACACCTTCATCATGTTAAATTTTGGGTTACACTGACTAACATATTCTTTGTGCCTTTGCAAGTAAGGAATGACCTCAGCTGTGTTGTTTAAAATATACAAATGAGCGACTAAAACTTCATTTCGACTCATACTAACAACATTGTATCCTCTTGTCCCCTTCCCTCGTCTTGCTTCATGATGACGATCCACCGGCATCCCAACTGCTTTGACTGTGTCAATGTACTCTGAACAGAATTCAATGCTTTCTTCTGCAACATACCTTTCGACAATGGACGCCTCAGGTCGGTATTGATTCTTTGTATAACCCTTTAAGACCTTCATGTAGCGCTCAACAGGATACATCCACCTTAAGAAAACTGGTCCACACAACCTGATTTCCCTCACTAAATGAACAATTAAGTGTATCATTATGTCGAAAAATGAAGGTGGAAAAAACATCTCTAACTGACAGAGGACAATGGAAGCTTCATTCTCCAGGTCATCCAACGTTTTCGGATCAATCACTTTGCGACAAATTGCATTAAAGAATAAACACAATCGAGTGATGGCAACTCGTACTTTTTCTGGCAAGATCCCACGAATCGCAACTGGCAATAACTGCTGCATTAACACATGACAATCATGAGACTTCAACCCTACCAATTTAAGATCTTTTACAGAAACAAGGCTCTTTATATTGGAAGAGTATCCTTGTGGGACTTTCAAATTGCGCAAACACTGGCAAAAAATCCTTTTTTCTTGTGTTGACATTGTGTGACATGCTGGGGGCAAATAAGTTCGTTGACCGTGGGATATGGGATGCAACTGCTTTCTTATACCCATTTCAACCAAATCTTGACGGGATTTCAACCCATCTTTTGTTTTTCCTTTAATGTTAAGAAGGGTGCCAATCAAACTATCACAAACATTTTTTTTCCACATGCATTACATCTAAACAGTGACGAACATGTAGATCAGACCAATATGGTAGATCAAAGAATATTGATCTTTTCTTCCATATGTTCTTGTCAGAAGAATCTTTGTTATTTTTTTTCCCAAACATGGGAACGATGTCCTTCACCCGGTGATACACTTCACATCCAGTTAAAGGTTCAGGCGCAACTTCATTCTCTTGAGTTCCATTGAATGCTTTCTTCAATCGTCGATACGGGTGATAAGGTTTTAGAAATCGACGATGCCTATTATATATTGTCTTCTTTCCATGTTTTAGCTGCAGGAAGCTTGTATGTTTCTCACAAATAGGGCATGCATGGTGTCCTTTGACGCTATATCCACTCAAGTTCCCATAGGCTGGGAAGTCGTTAATGGTACAAAATATCAGTGCTCGCAACTTGAAGGTTTCTTGCAAATGCCCGTCAAACACATCAACACCGTCAACCCACAATGTCTTTAAGTCTTCTATCAACGGACTTAGATACACATCAATATCATTTCCTGGTTGTCTTGGACCCGCGATCATCATAGACAACATTATGTATTTTCGTTTCATACACAACCAAGGTGGGAGGTTGTAAATCATTAGCAAAACCGGCCATGAACTATGGTTAGTGGTTAAATTACCAAAAGGATTCATTCCGTCAGAAGCAAGACCAATCCTGAGGTTTCTGGGCTCATCCCCAAAATCTGGATACAAACTATCAATGGACTTCCATTGCGGAGAATCAGCCGGATGTCGGAGCATTCCATCTTTGTTTCTGCCAACTGAATGCCATGTGAGGTTTTTTGCGTCAACTGCATTAGCAAACAATCGCTTGAACCTTGGGATAATTGGAAGATACCAACAGACTTTTGCTGGCCGAATGGTAGATATGTTAGGGTCTTCACTACAATCGTCATTCTTTTGTTTGTACCGCGACACGCCACATGAGGGGCAATTCCGCAATTCAGCAAATTCATTTCTGTACAGGATACAATCATTACGGCAAGCATGAATCTTTTGATACTCCATTCCCACAGGACATAAGATTTTCTTGGCCTCATAGTGATTTCTTGGCAACTTGTTGCCTTTAGGAAGCATCTTCTTCAATAACACAAGCAATTCATTAAAACTCTTGTCACTCCAGCCATATCTTGCCTTCAAGTTGACCAAAGCTAAGACCGCTGACAATCGTGTGAAGCTTGTGCAATCAACATACAATTCGTCGGTTGCATCAGTTTGTAATTTGTCATACATTGGCGCATGTGCAGCTCTAAAATAGTCTTGGCCAAGATCGCGTATCATATCTTCTATGTGATCTCCGCTCTCCATATGAACAGCCGGAGTCCTTGACGATGTTGGAACATCTGGCGGTTGACCATGCCATATCCATTTAACATAGGATTGAATGATCCCATGACATATAAGATGTGATCTGATGTCATCTATTGTATGCCGTCTCCCATTGCAACAAGTGACACATGGACAGAAAAATTTCCCACCGACACTTGGTGCATGAAGTTCCGTAAACTTAAGGAACTGTTCTACCCCAGTTGCATACTCGTCACTAATGCGTGACGCTTTCATCCAACTATGATCCATGACCTTTAATAAAATGGGATTATGATATTGGCAAATACATATGAATACAAATGTGTAGTAACTACCTAAAAGGTGGTGGCCCTATCCCATTCAGGAAGTTATATTGTATACATGAATCCTGCATGTGAAAGTTAAGTATGGTATGTTACATTTAATGAAATTTCGGCAGCATTTCGCATTGGTCTCCAAGTACACGAAATGAAAGCAGTGAGTTTAACTCACCCCGATCAAGTATGCACCCGGAGAACAACGCAAAATACAATAAACCGAAATTTCATTAAATTAAAACAAACCATACTTAACTTTCACATGCAGGATTCATGTATACAATATAAAACTTCCCAAACTGTCCAAACGGACAATTCAAGTTTCAATTCAATGATTAATCCAAACTATCCGTATTAATCACTGGATTGAAGCAAGAACGGGAAACTAAGGTTAACTGACAATGTAATGAACTCAATGACAAACCAATATTTATATATAAAGACAAATATAAAAAATAGAACAGCATGGGAAACAACACACATACCTTTGATTAGTACACCAAATGAGACCCCTTGATGAACAGCACGGGTAGACAGTATAAAAGTTTAACGTTTTCAGCGTTTCAGGCAGAACTGTGTTAGATGCCCTATGATTAACCAATAAATTAATTAGTCAATAACTTGGAGGGGAACAACCTAAAAAAAAACAACTTGCAATTGCAAAAAAGACCAGCTGATTCTGCATGATTGTTGATTTAAGTGTACAAAACATATCCAATTATCCGTTACTGCTCACATGATAATTTGTTACCCATTACTTTAATGGTTAATTACAGAAAAGACAGAATATATGACCAACATGGGGACCATGAACAACAACCATACCTCAGTTCATGAGTGGGGTGAGGAGAACAAGATGTAGTAAAACGAAACGAAATTGCTAAGAGAACCAAAGAGATGATGAGCAATGAATCTCTCAGGGTGACAGCTGAAGAAATGAATAAAGGCAGGGAGGAAGACTGCAGCTGCTGGTGGTGGGAGTTATGAGACAAAAAACAAATTAATATATAAATATAAAACACAATCTATAACATGTGAGACAAAAAATGAGTAATTTAGGCTCTATAGCCTTTCCACAAAAAATATGTAAGAGTATTTGTTATATTAAAAAGCTAGTTTTCATTACAAGAATAAAAAAGTAAGCATTGATATACAAGTTCGACTCATTTCAAGACATGTTGGACCTGTGGAAAGGGTTAAACTGCTAGCAGGCAATCCAGAGAGAGTTTTGATGGTGGAATTGGTAGCAAGATTAAAGAAAAGCTGCAACATCTTCTCTTCACAGGGGCCTTTGCAGATCTGCTTGGATATAGATCCAACTGTAATAGTTAAATCTTATTGTTTTTAGTGTGTTTTGAGATTCATGTATGGCTATCTTAATTCCACCAGTGGAATTCCCTTGTCCTTCTTTGGAATCTGGAAAGCAATGATAGCTGATAATAATGATGGGAGCTTGTCCAAGTCAGATAATGTTGAATTTGAAATCGTAAAATTTGGTCAAGTTTATTTGCAGGACAAAGTCACAGTTACAACAAGCAAACAGCAACAAATGGAGTTAGTAAAGATCCTAAGTATCTTCACTGCCATTGCTGAAAACACCTGACACTACACATAGTTGGCTAGATCAGGCTCAAGCGAATTCGGATCTTAGTGGACAAGGAAGTGCCTGTGCTAAGGAATTGGTCATCCCTGAGGTGATATTAGACAGTTTGCACAAAAAGAGCAGGATGTATATGTTCGAATTCCTGCTGTTCAGAATACTGGCAATAACTTGGCTTTGCAACTAATTATTAGCGTTTCTTCAAATAAATTTGTTAGCTACAATTGAAGATCATATGTGAATATACTTGTTACCTTTGTAAATTTTAGATCAAATTTAATTACAACACAGCAAAAAGAACCACAAGAAGGGTGGAGTCCTAGCGGTAGTAACAGTTTCTTTGGTCGGGTCCGCAGTTGCTGGAATACTAATAATACTTGGTTGGTGTTATAGAAAGAAATCACGTTGCAGTGACAAAGTTAAATTCACATTTATGTTCCAAGCTCTTTTCCTTAATTATTTCTTTGCATTTGAGGGAGGGAAAGTGAATGACTCAGAGTAGGATATAGGAAATTTTCATTTTATCCAAAGATGAAATAATAGTTCTTTAAAAAATTAAGGATTATCTGCTGAAATGTTTATAACAATTATAGCCTGATTTTTCTAAAACCTTTGAGACCAAATCTGATGCTTCAGGTTCCGGGTTAGGGGCTGTTCTGTTGCAGGAGGGCAGACCTTTGGCTTTTTGGAGCAAGGCATTGATGATAAGAGGCCAGCTGAAGTCAGTCTATGAAAGAGAGTTGATGGCATTAGTGTTAGCTGTAAAGAAATGGAGACATTATCTATTGGGAAGGAAGTTCATTATCAAGACTGATCAGCAGAGTTTAAAGTTTCTGAATGACCAGAAGCTGTTGAATGATGAGCAATTTAAGTGGGCTGCAAAGCTGATTGGGTATCAATTTGAAATCCAATACAGACCTGGAAAATCCATGTGGTAGGTGATGCTTTGTCAAGGCAATTCGGATTTTCTGCTGTTTCTATGATTCAAGAGGAGGAGTGGGTTGATTGGGATGAAGAACTCAGAGCAAATCCACAACTTTATGAGATATATCAGGGTATTCTCACTAAAACAGCTGAGAAACCTGGTTATTCAATTAAGGTATGGACACGCTATATTACAAGAACAGATTGGTTTTACCAAAAGATTCTGCTAGAATTCCAATAGTCTTTAAAGGAATTTGCATGATTCACTGGTTGGTGGGCATTCTGGTTTTTTCAGAACCTATAAAAGAATTGCTAATGTGGTATTTTGGCAGGGTATGAAGAAGACTATAAGGGAATAGGAGCCTGAGTGTGACATATGTCAGAAAAATAAAGCTAGCACATTATCTCCAGCAGGATTGCTTCAGCCTTTACCTATTCCATCTAAGGTATGGACTGACATATCCATGGATTTTATTGGAGGGTTGCCAAAAGCACAAGGAAAAGATACTATTCCACAATAGTAGATAGGCTGACCAAGTATGGCCATTTCTTGGCATTGGGTCATCCTTATACAGCTAAGGAAGTAGCTGAGGTATTCATCCAGGAGGTAGTGAGGCTGCATGGTTTCCCTGCTTCTATAGTTTCTGATAGGGATAGATTATTTATGAGCCTATTCTGGAATGAATTGTTCAAAAAGACAGGCACACAATTGAAGATGAGCTCTGCCTATCACCCACAAACAGATGGGCAGACAGAGGTTGTAAATAGGTGTTTGGAGGATTATTTGAGGTGTGTGACAGGGACCAGACCTAAGCAGTGGCCTGCTCAGCTAGCTTGGGCTGATTTTTGGTTCAATACCAATTATAATGTGTCTGCAAATGTCTCCTTTTCAAGCATTGTATGGCCAGGACCCTCCTTTGTTGATAAGAGGAATGGATATTCCTTCGAAGCTGGAAGAAGTGAATCAGTTATGCAAGGACAGAGATACTTTGTTGCAAGAGTTGAGAGCAATTTTATGAAATCTCAGGATCAGATGAGGAAGTATGCTAATAAGCATAGGAGGGAACTGACATTTCAGGTTGGAGATTGGGTTTTCTTAAGGATACAGCCTTATAGAATGAAATCTTTAGCAAGAAAACCCAATGAAAAGCTGGGTCCTAGATATTATCGGCCTTATAAGGTCATTGAGAAAATTGGAGAAGTGGCTTATAAATTGGAACTTCCTCCAAGCAGTAAAATCCACCCAGTTTTTCATATTGCTTTGCTTAAAAAAGATGTGAAGGCAACTTGTGCACTGAGACCACTACCAGCAATGTTGGATGAACAGTGGGAACTTCAAATGAAACCAGAAAGGGTTCTCAAACACAGGATAAATGGAGCTGGACAGCAGGAAGTGTTGATCAAATGGACAGATTTGCCTCATCATGAGAACAGTTGGGAGCTGACTGAGGAGCTGCAGCATGTTTTTCCTGATTTGGACCTTGGGGACAAGGTCCAGCTTCAAGGGGAGGGTATTGATAAGAGTGGTAGATGGGGGGGAAACATATTACAGGGGGTTTAGATAGTAATATCAGTTACTAAGGCAGTTAGTCAGTTAGTATAACTAACTAAGGAGGCAATTATAAATAGAGGAGAGACAGTGAGGTTTGGGTATCATAAAGTCAGAGTGTATGGAGGTAGTGATTCCCTCGAAAGATCACTGTATAGCAGTTACCAATCAATAATATTCTTTTTCTTCTCTTTCGTACTTCTGAACCAGTTCCTATTACAAAACTTCAACACCACAATGTTGTAAAGCTTGTTGGAAATTGCCTTGAAGGAGAGGAAAAAAGGTTGATTTATGAGTACATGCTTAATGGAAGCTTGGACTCATTTATTTTTTGGTATGGATTCCAACGAAGGAATTGTATTTCATGGTGATTAATAATAATTCATGATCTGAGTAGCCCTTAACTGCTTTCCACAGTAGAACATTTTTTTAACTGCATATATTTTTTCTGAATTTTTTATGTGATGGAAATCTGGCAAATGAGCAAAGAAGTGGATGACTAGACTGGTCAAAGCGCTTCATCAGGAATCTAGACTTTGAACACCAACTTAGGTTTGCTGAGGAAAAGAATCTGATAACTCCTGGAAAGGTTAGCTGATTTGATATATGGCAACTATTTTGCTTAGTTATTCACATGTAGATGCTCATAGTTAACTTATTTTTTTATGTTGCAGACAACTTTGATAGAGCCTACATCAGGCAATATGGGTATTAGCATGGCATTTATGGCTGCCATGAAGGGATATAAGATGGTTTTGACCATGCCCTCTTACACAAGCTTGGAAAGAAGGGTGACCATGAAAGCATTTGGAGCTGAATTAATCCTCACTGATCCAGCCAAAGGAATGGGAGGAACAGTAAATAAGGCTTATGAACTTTTACAAAACACACCAAATGCTCACATGCTGCAACAATTTTCAAACCCTGCCAATACTCAGGTTACCTGAACCTAAATTACTATTGCTGTTTGAAATCTCTTACTAAGAAATAAGGTGGAGACTTTGAACACCAACTTAGAAATCCAGTTGTATCATCAAGCGAAAACGATTGAACGAGTCAACGAGGATAACAAACAAGTGAAAATCGTGTATAGTAAACTGAAGTTGATTAAGGTAACAGCGGAAAGGAAAATGGATGAACTTGCAGAAGAGTTTTGAAGGAAAATGGTATAATTTTCTACCCTTAGTTGGATTCTTTCTAATTCAGGTAAAGAGCACTTTTGGAGTATCTCTCATGGAATCCAAGGCAATAAATCTAAATACTGGTTGCCTGTAGGGTGGTGCTCAATAGTGTGGCACATTTGGCAGCAGAGAAACGGTAAATCTGAACAAGCGAAAAGTTTTCAGGTAAACCAATATATAATTGGAACTGATCTCATAGTATTAATTAAGATGATTTTGGACAGACAATTAATTATTCCAATTGATGATATATTGAATGTATTACACTTTATATAGATAGAATTAGTTGGCTAAATAACTCAATTGCCGATACTCCATATAATTGGAATTCTTTTACTTATGAATCTCTCTTGTGCAGTTTTTAAGCTTTTTTAAAGTTTATTTATTTTTCATTTTTTAAAGGAAAATTAAGTCAAATATAATAGCCAAAAAACACTTAATGAAATAATTTTAAAATAAATAACACAAAAAAATAGAGGTTATATGTATTAACTTAATTACAAAATTAAAATTTTTAAGCATAGAAAAGTAAAAACATTAAGCTAAACACATGAATTAATAAATATACACAGATTGAATTAAAGAATATTGTTATTATTATTATTATACTATTATTTGGTAAAATTTAGAGAATTTTGCAACATATTTTTATTTAGAATCTAGAAGTAAACAAATATAAAACAAGTAAACAAATATGAAACAAGAAAGAAATCTTGCATGGTAAATGAATCATAATTAGCCAGGGGATTTTGTTATAGGATTATATATATAGAGACAGAGAGAGCGAACTCACAGTTAAGTTCCTGCCATGTTTTGGATGCTTAGAACCCAGAAAGAAAGCTCAGGTACAGTTGGTAATCCACATTGTAATCACCAAGAAAAACACTTTGAAAGCGAGCTGGTTGAGAATAAAGTGAGCCTGACAGGAATTGGCATGGCAACAAATTATAACGGTCAAATCAGTGCAAGACTACTAAAGCATCCCAGAACTTCAAGTGCTTCACTCTGAAGTGCAAAATTAGGACAGCAGCAAGCAGTAGCATGAACATGCGATATTCATACAATTCAAATACAAGTTTGAAGACCATTTTTATTAGAAGAAGCAACGTAGTGTGCATAAGAATATTGAAGTCTACACTAGTACTCCTTGTGGATTATTTATTTTTTGCAAAATAGAACAGCCATTGGTCTATTTCACAGAGAATGGATGGAGGGACATAACCACTACTATAAAGTAAATATGACCCACCTTCTTATTGAGAGGGGTTTATGTTATTGATTTTAGTATTTTTTAGTACTAGTACGGTGGAAAAACTTCAAATAATTGGGACCTTGCACTTTTATTGTCAGTGCAATCTATTAAAACCACTTGTAATCACCAAGACACCAACCATGAGGGTAACAAAACACTCGAGAACATTGTGTCTTCTACCTACCTTTGCCACTTGTAACATTATGTCTATCAAATAAGATGTAATCTACAATTCATGGTTCCCTCTTATGAAAATTGAGTTGCACTTACATTTGATTGGCAACGAATTTAAAATCGAAATAAATTTGTCGTATAATATATAATTTCCAAATTAATTGGAATTTGGAAAATTGGAAACATGAAGGACCACACCCTAACCTGCGAATGCAGTCTACCTGTTCATATCACTCATTCATTCTTTTCCTGATTACTACAAACGAACCCCTTGCAACCCGGCCAAAACATAAAAACAAATAAATATACTATGTTGATTGCGTGATTGAAGGTTCAGCTAGCCAATTCAGGTCCATATACTAACCTGTTATATATAAACCATACTTAGTATATTGACCATTAACAAAAAGTAACAAACCCATTCACGCAACCTCAAATTACACAAAGAATCTATTGTTCTAAGCTTCACTATATATTAAGACACCAGTAAATTTTGCTTCACTTGCAAGACTCAACTCACCCTTATCATGGGTATCCCACATTGTCTTGCAATACCTTACCCAATCCTAGGGCACATGAACCCTCTTCTGCAGTTCTCCCAGGTTTTGGCCAAATATGGCTGCAAAATCACCCTCTTGAGTTCAGATGAGAACTACGATAAACTAAAGAGTGCAAGTGGTGGTGGGAATGACAAAGTCATCATGGACTCGCACATAAAATTGGTGTCTCTCCCTGATGGTGTGGAACCTGAAGATGACAGAAAGGACCAGGCCAAGGTTATTTCCACCACCATAAACACCATGCGTTCTAAGCTTCCCAAGCTCATACAAGATGTGAATGATGCTGAGGACAGTGACAACAACATTTCTTGTATTATTGTCACTAAGAATATGGGATGGGCCTTGGAAGTTGGACACCAATTGGGAATTAAAGGGGCTCTATTCTGGCCAGCGTCAGCAACTTCTTTAGTGTCCTTTAACTCCATTCAGAGGCTTATTGATGAGGGTGCCATAGATGCCAAAAATGGTAAGAATTAAGTAGAAACTACTTCAGTCATTCAGACCATCATGAAAATTATGAAACTAATTTGAAAATAGAAATCAAAAGCAAACCTGATTAATTTCTGGCCACATATATGACCTCAGTTTATCACATCCATTTGTACTTTACTATATTCTTCCTGTCACATGCTGCTGTTGTGTACGGTGAATTGGAGATTTCTCATTATTTTTCCATCATTATATCGTATTGCTTCCTTAATTGGTTAACTTTTAGAATTAAATGAGAGGTTAGGATAACATCTACACTTAATGTCATGTTCTTTTCTATCATGAAAAGTCCTACGTTGTAATATTACTCTATAAAAAAGTTATCTAGAATCAGTTCTTACTGTTTATCAAAGTTAGACTGATGTTAAATTTTCCATGTGTTTGGATCAAATTTTATTACGTAATAACATGGGTGTTGAACACAAACAATCACAATGATGTGATTGTGCCTGGAGATAAAATCACATGACACAATCCATTATATGAACAATCTAATAAAGCAACCAATAACAAATTTTCTTCAATTCAGAAACACTACCAAGGACAAGCTCAAATCAATATAGAGTTAAATGCTCAATTCTCACACAATGTTCCTATAAATCATCCAAAATCCTAATTAAATTAAGCTTTTTAAATTAGAAAAGTCTTACAAAAATTACAGTACAGGGCATTTCACGGCCTCCCTACTGAATTTATGTACAACAATGTTCAAACTTTATCAAAAGAGGATAAGGGAAAACTCACCAGTTGACAATTGGAGCAATCTGCAGTCAACGAAATAGTTTGCAAAACCAAACTGCAGCTGGCAACAAACAATAAACAGCAAGAAATAAAACAATGTCAGACATTTATTAACAAGTAAGGTCAGAAGGAAGCAAAGTGGTGAGAGAGCCAACAACAGGAAGCAATTTCTCTTACAATGCCATTCCTATCACTATATTCTCATGAATGTCATATTCAGAAATAAAATTAGATGACCACAATGTAATGAATCATGATGAAATTCATCCCATTCAACACCCCTCCTTTTGTTTTTCTCCTGTAACTTAATATATGGATGTTGGATGCAACCAATCTATTCCATCCTAAAATATCGAAACAATTGAATGGTACCATTCGGTTTCCCTCCACTTCATATCCAACCATACGCCTCATGAGCCATGAGTGATGGGCAACATTGCAAATTGAAAAACAGAGAGCACACAAGTGAAGAGATGTTGGTGCAGAGAAATATCACAGAGACATATTAAATTGAAAAATACAAACTTTCTCCATATTAGAACCTAGAAACAGTGTAAACACCTATGTATATCATACACTCCATCAACACCACCTATTATCTAGTATTTGGTGTACACAAATAATTTTCCACTGACAAGGAAACGAATATTCGAAAATGAAAAAAAGAAAACGAACCCACGGCGGCGGTGGGCGACTCGGGTAAACGTCGGCGGATGGCTAGCCTTGCAACACGTTTAGTAGCCCTAGCCTAATCCGTCTTGCACCAACATGGATCGAACCTTGACAATGGGGGCTTCTGTGAAAAAGGTCGTGAAAGGAATTAGGGCAAGAGAGGATCGGAAAATCGCGAAGTAACTGGAGGGGAAAGGGAAAATGGGGTTTTTAATTCGTTCCTAAAACGCAGCGTTTTGCCTCCTCTTAATCCACTACGGTTATGTTATGAAACCGTATTTGAAAAAGCTAAAAGACTACGGTCCTATCCCTAACCGACTTTGAAATGGGTTTCCTGTATAACTAAACGACGACGGTCTTCCAGTAACCGATTTCGAAATGATTGCTGTCATTATTTCAACTACGGTTATGAAAAAACCGACTTCGAAAAGTACCATTTTATTACAAAAATGCCACCGTGCACTTAACTACGACGGGTTTCGTAGAACCGTCTTTAATTGGCCGTCGTAGAAGCCTATATTTGTAGTAGTGCTAGCTGTATAACACATAAACACCATGCATATATATGTCAATTCTCATAAACCTTCCCCCTAACTATTGTTGTTTTCCATCTTTGCTACGGCTAGCTTCACCTATGCTCTGAAATTTTGCCTCAACAAAACCGTGCATAACTACGTGAGCATAGAATTAATCCACCGCAAATTAAGTACACTGTTATATCAAACAAGACCGTACATATTCAACACATTCAACGGCCACACCAAATATCACTGCATTGCATGCACCAACAGAACCGAACCTGCCACCATTAATTGTAACCTTTTGGTCTTTAGATCTCAATGTGTCACTACTCCTGTAACTACCATGCATCAACCAACGACCACACAAACACAAGAAGTTTTGTTGGAACCAGAAGTCGTAAAACCCACCACGCGTAACATTTTAGACCGAACAAACAAACAAATTAAACCATTTATTGCAAATATCTTAAATATGAATACGTCCTCCTGGCTGCATCTGCATGCCTTCCACGACCCATTTTTCAATTGCTGTGAACCGCCCAAATCCCAACATTTGGTTTCATATACTACTGGTATATAATAACTAACATATATTTCTTTTTTAAATAAATGATAATCAGTGTCTTAAGATTTTGGTTAAGGAATTTAAAATAAAAATATTTGTATTAGAAAACAAAAACTTGCGCTGCATATAATTTTTTACTTCTTTTATGATTTACACAATATATATATATATATATATATATATATATATATATATTTTTTTTTTTTTAATTTCTTAACTGATGCTCTAAGGACATGTCAGCAAAAACTTAATTTTTATAACTTTTCGTATAACTTGTATTGCTTTCTAATTCTTGATCACTTATTCTAAATCTATCAACACTCAATAAATTCAATTCTAATACTTTTTCCAAAATATTATCCCCAATGATTACTTATTCTTGATCTGTTTTTCATCTTATTCATCTAATCTAATATTGTAAAATATGGCAACTTCAACATTAAATGAGCAGCGGCCAAACAATGTTGGCCTACGCCTATATTAATTGTAACTGAAGAAAGTAGTTGACAATTAAAAGCTAAATTAGGTTTGAGACAAATAGTTTGATGCGGATTTTCAAATGCATGAAATCACAATTGTGTGGTACGAATTAATTTAGAATAAACTATTTCTCCCTGTCTCAAATATAAATAAGAAAAAGATCTCATGAATGGTAGATTAACATATAAATAAATTATAATTAAATTTATCTTATTTAATAATATTTTTTCTAAAATATTCTTTATTTAATTGAGATTATATTTTTAATGATCTTTTTTTATCCTAGTATCAAACTTAAATGAAGAAAAATTGTTTAAAAATGAGATTAATATAGTGAAATGATGTTAACTAATTTTCTTAATTAGCATGTGAGTTAATTATTTTTTATTATATTTACAAATGGAGGGAGTATATTTTGGTCATGTACACAAAAAAATTACCATAGGCAACGATTAGAAAAATAGATTGCATGATTGAACAAGCAGAAGCGCAATGAACAAATTGGTTAGAATGTTATAGGCCTTCAGAACTAAGTGGGCTTTATCCAAAAAGAGGAGGGCTTGGGCCACACAGTGTCCAAGTGCGGAAAGAAAGAAACAAGCGCAATGACGAAAGGACCCCTTGCATGCCGTTTTTCTCTTACCAGGCTGTCGTAATCGTAACGGCTAGTTACTGAGGATTTAATTTTAAAAATGTCTGCTGGGAAGCCAAAGTCTTTAAGTCTTACGTTAATATTACAACACAATCCAACATTTAAAGCAAAACACTCCGAAGAGAAATGGTTATGGCGGAAACTCGGTGTTTGGCAATCATCGATGAAGAGGAAATTGAGGTAGACGACGACATCTACGAGGACATTGAAGCTCCCAAGTTCGTCGACCTCACCGCACCTGATTCTCGCCGCCCCGACGATGACCGCCACTGGTTCTGCTTCCGCGTTGGTAATTTCTTACTTTATACTAACACATTTCACATCTTCTTTCAAATCTTAACTCATTTTCAGCTTCATGATATCATGTCACTTTTTCCAATAGGATGTGACCAAAAGCATGAGCAAGAGTTGGACTCTGAGGCAATTTACAAGAATTTTGTTCTTCGGGTATGTTCGCTTTATTTTTCTTCTTCAACTTGCTTTCACTCTCCCAACTTGTGGTTATAGACATGAATGAATTGATCTTGGATTTTCAGGTTATGGCAGCTAGAAGTCCCAATGTACACCTCAGAAAAGCTTTGAACAGAAGAGAAGCAAGGTAGCCATCACCCAACTTGATAAACTAGTATATACACTCACTTTAGATTAATGTAAAATTTTGAACTATAAAACTATGTATTATGTAAGACTTTTTTTACGGTAAGATTTAAGAAGTGAAGGTCTTAAATTGCCAAGAGTGTGGCTCAGTTGATAACACAATTGAGCTTGTAGGAGAGGATTTAGTTTGATTCGCACAAAAATCACTATTGCGTAGGGAAGAGGATTTTAAGTATAACTATGCCCAAAATCCAATCATTCAGTTTACTTTAAGTGTGTGTTTGAATGAGGGTCCCAAAATTGATTTTGAAGTCATGTTGTTTATGTTTGAAAGATTTTATTATAAAAGCTAAAAAGTAGTCAAACTTATAGGTGTTTGTTTATGCGTCTTTTATGCTGTCTTATTGTAATTTCACGTCAAATGGGTGAGCAATACAGGGAATCTACTTATTCCGACTTCAAGCAATGCATGTCCACTTGGTAATGAGCAAGACCAAACACCCATTTGGTAGAAATTTTTGAATTCAACACAAAAGTTAGCTAAAGTTATTTCAATCTAGAATCAAATATGAACTCAAAACTAATTACTTAATATGGAATCAAAACACGTGAAAATTTATCTAAAATCATGTTAATTGTTATTTCAAAGCGTTTATGGAAAATTCAATGTGAGATCAAACATGCACTAAGCTTATATTTTTACTTGCAAGAAGTTTGGTTCAATTATTTTCTTGTGCCGTTTTATTTATTATGAGTGTAATTTGGTTGTTTTTCAGTGCAAATTTGAAGTGCCCCCTTACGGCTCCTGCCAAGTCAAGGGTGTCAAGGATGGATTTTATTTCCTCCTTGTCACACAAGATGACCGACAATAATGTGAATGTTAAACCTCTTTCTAAGGTTGCGGCAACCCCGAACGCTAAGGTGAAGCAATCACCTTCTGTGGCCAAGGCCTTGACTACACCAAGGAATCATCAGAAGAAGGTTTCCAATGTAGAACAATTTAGAAGTGTTCAGAGCAAGAAAGCCTTGCCTATTGGTGTGCCTAAGAGCAGAGTGGTGGCGAAGGCTCTTGTTTTTCACTCACCTAAGAAGGCACTAAAGATCAAGAGTTCTATAGAATTGAAAACGGCAATGAGAACACTGTGTTCAGCAATGAATAAGCTTGAATTCAATGGAGTGAAGAAGAATGGAGAAGGAGGTAGCAACTCAATGGCAGTGGCTACCTCGAAAAAGCAATTGAGGGGAAGGGAGGTTAAAAGCCGTGTGTTTGATTCCTTGTATTCTAATAATCGCAAGGAACCAGAAACCAACACAAAGACAAGTTTGATGGAGAAGAAAGTAAAAAAAGGCATACAGAAACGCCAGGTTGCTGTGCCTCATGAAACTGACACTATTGATATGGAGATAGATGAAAAATCTAGGTGTGGCTCTCTAGAAGGATGCCATGAATCAGGAACTTCAGGAAGTGGTGGTGAATTGTCTCTTGGAGATGAAATATCCCATGAATCAACAAGAGGAGAGAGTTCAGTTCCAGTTTTGTCAGAAGCTTCTAGAGGTGACATTACCTGGCCTTCAAGTTTGAACAATGGAAAGAATAAGACTACAGAAAGGAGTGAAAAAGAAGAGAGAAAGAACTCAGTTTCTGCAACCAAGAAGAGAAAGGCTGAAGAAAATTCATTGGCTTCTGATGACAAAGAAAATGAGAGGCAACTCACTGAGAATGATGACAAGGAAAATGTTTCGGCCGCTCATGAGAACATGTAAGGAGTTTGATTTCTCTCAACATGTCTATCTCTCCTGTGTTCCTTAAACTTTGAGAAATCAATGAATTCTTGATGGCTGCAGAGAGATGAGTAACAATGATGATGTGCCCAAAAAAAAGGCTATTCTTGGGAGCAAGCATGAGGATTCGAGAAAAACACAAAAGGTTTGGTCTAGTTTAGATTGATGTTACTTTTAGTCTTTAATGAATTGACTATAATCTATATGGGCTTGACCTTGAAACAGAAATCTACATCGACCTCAACTACTCCTCAAGTTCTGAAATACAGAAAATTAAAGCCCACAAGTCCTAAGCCTTTTAAGCTGAGAACTGATGTAAGTGGGTGGGGGAGAAGGGGGGTACTGTTTTAGTTGGTTTGTTTAGAAACAAATTGGTTTAATCAAGTGTACCATTCATGTTTTTTATGCTGCAGGAAAGGGGAATTTTAAAAGAAGCAAACTTGGATAGAAAAATCCCCTCATCTTTAAAAGAAACCACAGTTAAAGGTGGTGAGTCCAAGGCAATGAGGAAATATCAGAATGCGAACCGAGTGAGTTCAGTTCCATTGTGAATCCCAATTTTTACCTCTCGATATTAGCATTGAATATATAAAATTTTACTTTTTTGTTTTACTTTTCCTTTCAGACAAGTGAAATTTGTTCCACAAAAAGTGAACAAGACACTGATAATTATAGCAGCTGTGATGATAAATCAAAACAAACAACACAAGAAATCAAATCTGTAAGTTCATGCACAGAATATACTATCACCTATTGGTGCTTAGAGACTATTTTAGAGCCAGAGGCTGAAACTTCCCAAAACGTTATGCAGGGGAGCATTAAAAGTAACAACTCTAACTGCAAGGTGCAACGTAAATTATCTGCTACAACACCTCATAGAAATCCTCCTGGTTCTAAACTTCAGAAAGCCATTGATCAGGATGACAATTTCAAAAGAAAATCGCAAATGATGCAAAGTAAAATTGTAAGGCCTCGAAGGTAAGTAATAATCAGATTGCGACACACATTGCGTTAACATTGAGTATGTTTGATTATAATATAATGGAAGTGTCTATTGCGCAGTGCTTTCCCAAGGAAGAAAGAAAAATCTGTCCTTGCAACAAAACTTTGTGTTATTATTGAAAAGCCATCAGATATTGTGAAGCCAAAGGAAACAAAGGCACGTAAAAATGACGCAGCTTCTTCACCTACAAGTAAAACTACACGTTCCGTTCACAGGCCTTTTTCACGGGGAAGGAGGGATTTAACTGTTCCCAAGGAACCAAAGTTTCAGAGTCTACATGTGCCAAAGGACTGCACCACCAGGAAACACACATAAGAGCTTTTTTGGGGGGTGGAGGGAAGGATGTTGTTCAATATAATCATTGAATTTTTAGCAGCTTTGGGAAAATGGATTGATGTAAAAGATGTGTTGTTGTAACGTTGTAACTTGCGAGTTTGTCTACAGACTAGACTGTATGTATCGGCTTCAGTTTTAATTTTATTTGCAAATGTGCAAACATGAGATATTGTTAACGTGGTGTTTTTAAGTATGACAATCATGAAGAGAACTTTTTGAGTTTATGCACGGTCACTTGTCAGTTGAGAGAGATGAATCAATTGTATACTATTTGATTTATTTATTTATTTGTACTTTAGTTTTGATTTGTGTAATAACATTATATTTCTTTTTGGTGCTATTTGGTGTACAGAATTATTTGGTAATAAATTTTACATGTTAACCTTTTACTGGATAATCATGGAAGTTGACAGAAACAGCAAAATCATCCCATTCATGATTTTTGTGCAACAATGATCATTTCCATTATTCTGGTGTTTTTATTAAGACAATGATGAAGACAACCTTTGAGTTCACGGTATGCTAGTGTTTTTAAATACATGGACATTGCAGTATTTTGCTTGTAGATGAATGTTGCACCATTTGATTAGTCGGTCTCCAAACTGCAGCCTTTATTCCTATTTGCCTGTCCACTCCACTCACTTCAGTCCCCTTTGTTCTTGATTATGTTTTTCAATTTCTCATTTGCAGCCACTAGTTCAGCAGTTATGCCTGGTTCATTGGCTGAATGCCCTGCATCAGGAACCACCTGAAACCATTGTATGATTTAGTAACTTGACCATGTTTTGCACAAGATTACGCGGAAAACTTTTTGTTTGAAACTGCTTGTATTTGTTTCTTATAAGAAACAAAATCTTAGAAAATGAGACTTCTCTATCCTGAACTTGATACATAATTATCATAGCATGCAGAGAAAATCAACGTATGCAAGACAAATGACCAAAAGCAACATTCTAGTCTCACCCTAAAATCTGCCTCTGGCCAAGCTTTATGAAGATCCCAGGCTGACATCATAGGACAGCAAACATCATATCTTCCCTGCAAAGTTAAGAATGAAAAACATTAAGAATCTATGTTTTAAAGGATGCAGCTTAAAAGTTATTTACCTGCACGATTGTGGTGTTTTATATGCCTTATTTTATCAATTCTGTCCAACAGGAATGAATCAGAGGGGAAGAATCCCCTGTTCACAAAATAGTGGTTTTCAATCCTTGCAAATGCCTGATAGAAAAATGTAAGTATTTGTCATCACTCATCAGTACAAGTTAAAGAATCTCTACCACAAACAACAACAAAACACAACCGTACATCAATCCTAAATTAAACAGGGAAAAGATTGTAGACTTTGTTTATTTATGCTTTTAATATGTATATAAAAAAGTAACTCAATTTGACAAGGGATTGTCTGACTTTACAAATTTTAACAAGGGAGAAAACAAGTTCAAAGTGTCAAAAGAAGAAGGAAGGGCTCCTAACAATTAAGATTCAGAAGCACAGTGCTCAGGGTACAAAAAAACCGTCTATCCACTTCTTTTCCTCATTTAAGACAGCAAAGATTATTAACTATTTCTCTATAAGGGAGAAAAAGTTTTCCACAAACTAATGACAGTTCAAGAACACCCAAAAAACTAATGACAGAATGCAACAGAGATTTATAAAGTCAGTGCACTTCAAATTTTAGAAAACACAAAAAAATCCATATAATTATATATTATTTTATAAGAATTACATTTGAACTGCAAAATTTTACACAAGCAATGCCATATCAGTTTCAACCAACCATACATACAGTGAAATTCATAGGTTTAGGGGATTTAAGCATTACAAATTATGGAAGTTGCACAACATGTTGGGATGAAAAAAAATTACGCATTCATTGTCCAGAGGCTCCTCGCTATGCGAAGGTAAAGGGAAGAGATATTGTACGCAGCCTTACCCTTGCATATGCAAAGAGACTATTTCTGGATTCGAACCCACAAGTTACCAAGGCACAAACATGTTGGGATGGAATTTGGAAAATGATTAGCAAAGAAATCCAGGTTATTCTTCATTTGATGAACTTACCAGCGAAAAGTAATCGTCATCCCCTTTTTTTATATTGTCTTCATTTGGAAGAAGATGAGCAGTCATCATTTCCCATTTGGTCCACGCTCTAGCAGCTGCATACTAAAAACAAAGAAAAAGGTAAGTAAACCACACAAATTCTTGAATCCATTCTTAAGTCCATTCAAACAATCTTCTAGAAAGAGGTTGATCTCTTTTGGCAGGATTTAGACTAGGGAAAAGAAAAGAAAAATTCAGGGCTAGTCTTTTTTACATTTAACAAAGACTGGCGACTGAAACCTCTCAGTTAAATAGAAAACCCAACTAGTAAATTGATACTCAACTTCTCAATATACACAAGAAAGTTACTCTAGATAATCCAGTCAGGTAACCAACTCATCGATAAGCTCATTATTCCTCATTTCAGATAAGAGGATCAGTTGATAGCTTGGTATGGTTAAGGATAGACTTCTAAGCTAGTTCAACTATCTTCAACTGTGTACTAAGTTCTAAGAAGAGTTCAGGCCAAAAAGATGGAACAGTAGCTCTGAAACCAAACTAATATTTAAAAAGTTAAGGAGGAAAAGGAATGGAAGACAAGCTGAGAAAAGAAAAACACAGACACTAACCTGAGTTTTGATATCATCAGAGTTTAATCTCTTGTTATAGGCATCAACAAAGCATCCTCTCTCACTCTCTGGAATAAGATCTCTAAATGGCTCCCAAGCTGACATGAGAGAAAATGCACAAAGATCAATCATTTAAAGTCAAAATTTTAATGAGCAGAAGGCCAGAGATCATTATCAAAATCAAATATGAGATTATGCAAAGCAACAATAGAAAACACCAAATTAATAAAAGAATATAGAATAATATAAAGTTACAACATAATATCAAATAAGTCAAAACATACTCAGATCATTAAAAGAAAACCTTATTATGCATGGCAAATATTAAAACTTAATTCACCAGAAAAACAGATGAAAAGACAGTGCTATACCATCAGGGAATATAGCAGCAGCGCCTCCCTCGTAAAACCAATCAATTTCTTTCTTCCTTAAAAGGAAAATTCCCCTGAGGATCATGCCAGTAACCTTGGAAGAAAATGATGAGATATTTTAAAAAGCAAACAACATAGCATGGAAACAAACTCCTTAACTATAGATTACACACTCTTTAGCAGTACTGGAAAAAATAATAGTAATAATAGAAATATAATAATAATAGTAGTAAAAAAGAGACATCATTATGACATAGTAAAAAAAGAAACCAATTATCTTCATAATCATAATAAAAAACAAAGGCATACACCTTGTCCGGGTGAGATTGGCTGTATGCAAGGGCAAGTGTGCTTCCCCATGATCCACCAAATACCTGCATATTATATGGGGCAGAAGATCATATCTCATTACATAAGAATCATAGAATGTATAATGGTAAACAACCAGAGGTGCAAAATGACCTGCCATTCTGGAATCTCCAAGTGTTCTCTTAGCTTTTCAATGTCATCAATGAGGTCCCATGTGGTGTTTTGCTCTAAGCAAGCATGTGGTGTGCTTTTCCCTGCACCTCGCTGATCAAGAGAATAATTGTCAATTTGTCATTGCACAAAAGCTGGGGAGACCACTATTGCACACTACAGTTCAGAAACTAACCTGATCAAATAGAACAATTCGGTAAAAGTCAGGATCAAAAAATCTCCGATTGCTCGGAGAAGTTCCCCCTCCAGGACCTCCATGAATGAACACAACAGGCTGCCAGAAAAATGCTTAGAAAATGATGAATCAATTTTTCTTTTTTTTTTTTCCCTTTATTTTTTAGATTTCCCCCCTCTTAACAAAGTTAAATTAATGAAAAAAAAACAGTGTGTCAATATTTAGAATCCAGAGATAAATCCTTAGATCCATCCAACAATACATTCATGTGTGTAGGTTTTAGTGGCCATAGACTTACTGACAGGCAAAACCTACTGACAGACCATAGTCACTTCTAATTTTTCGTTTCCTCTTTATGGATTTCTATTCTATATTGAATGGTGATGGAATTAGATGTATTTTAACAAGCTGTTAGGATTAAGGAATCCACAAATTTCCAATGACACATAAAAGTTATTGTGAACATGAACTAGAGAGAGTAGGATATTTCCAAATGGCTCCCATAAAATGGAGGTATTTTCCAACCATACTAAGATACCCAACAGAAGAACTAAATATATCCATTTAAAAAACATGATCTGGGAATTGACTACATGAGGTTCAATTGAACAATTTAACAATACCCTTCATTCAATTGAATCAATAAACAACCCACATAGGTTAAAATCTTAGAAAAGTTAATTTTTTTAAAAATAAACATAAAAATTCAAGCGATTGTTGGAGGCAATTGCTACTCACATGGCCACTGGGGTTTCCTGATTGCTCCCAGTAGATTGTGTGATGATCTGAAACCTTCAAAAATCCTGTACTGTAGGGTTCTATTTGCGGGTAAAGATTTCTGTTGAGTTCTGAGAATTCCTTTTCTGAAGCCATCAAATGACTAGGAATTGGTTCAATTCTATGGTCAATGCTTTGCACACGAAAAACTAAGCTCTTTCTTCCTGCGCATCACACCAAAAACGCAACTTTTAGCAGACCCTCATGAAGGTATAAACTTGTTGAATATAATAACGCAGAAACAGATTCAACGGAAAAGGGGAGAGCAAAGGAAACATAAGGCAACAACAGTGTTAGCCAAATTAGAATAACAGGGCATGCTCTTAGAGATAACCTAAAAAAAAAAAACACAAACATTTGATGAAACTAGTAACCCCACATAACTCTATCATTGTAATATCACATAATTCATGAACTAACTAAAGAAATCCAAAAAGTAGAGAGAGAGGGCACCTGAAGAAGTAGTTTTGGGGTGAGAGAAGGGAAATGTGATGGGAAGTTTGACAATTAGGGAAGTTAAGGAGAAGGAGGAAGGGAGGGTGTTTGGAACAAAACCCAACTTCATTCTTGTGGGTTATGAACTTGTGACAAGTGATTATCATTATCCAATAGGCACTTGGCAACGCAAAGATCATGTGCAGTTCCACTCACTAATTGTGTCATCTCATAATTGGTGATCTTGTCGTGTCTTTTGTTTGTTACAATCATTTTAAATTTAATTTTTAATACCTTGCTCGATACAAACAAGGCAATTACGCTTTTATTTGGTCTTTATTATATTTAGTAATCAATCTTGCTTTTATTTGGTCTTTATTATGTAAATTTGGTGATTGATTGAAAGAGTAGAAAAATTAAAATTATGTAATATTTTTTATCAAATAAATTCACAAACAAACCCATATAATTCATCTCATCAGGCAATTCAATAATCAATTCATAAGAATCATCACTCACTTATTAGTTTACATGCAGAATTGGTATAATTGCAAATTTTGTCAGTTAAGTTTTTTTTTATGCATCATATCATCATATTTTTAAATTTTCGTTTATTATACCACTTAAATTTTTATCCCGTACATTTTTGCATAATATTCTTCACTTTTTGTGCATCTTACTATCTTATTTTTAATTTTTGCATAACTCATTTTGGATTAATTGCGGAAGCAGCGGTAGTAATAAGACATTGGACATCTCTATTACGAAAGGTTATCACTTGAGTTGCATTACTCATTTTATGTGGAGTTACTAGTTTCATCAAATGTTTGTGTTTAATTCATTTTGCATAACTCATTATAGCAACTTGTTATTTGAAATTGTTATCACTTGAGTTGTATAAATACACTCCTTATGTATTACTTTAATCAATCAATAAAATATACGTTCATTCCCTTTCTTTACTACGTCTGCATTACTTTGACATGTGACATGCATCTTTTTAAATGTTTCAGCAGATTAAACAATAAATTCCATGTCACTCAATCTGTTGATTCCTGGTCATTAAGTTAATTTGGACTCACATTTATGTATAACAATGCAATACGACTAATTTATTTTAGCATAATTGCTAATTGTCATCCATTTTGTTGTTGTTCGTCTATTTATTCTTCATTTTGTGCAATCCATTATCTTAACGCACAAGATGATTTCCCTTTACTTTCAAATTGCAATTAAACTTCTTGTCAAAAGTATTCAGTCCAGGCTATAGTAATTAGCATCACTATCCTTTGGCTTTGTAAGATTCCAAATAATTCTAGTATAATTTATCTTGAATTTAATTTGAATAGATAACAGAAGGGCAACAATTTCTGACTTAAGTGCCTATGAACTTCACCAAGAACCATAAAAGACTTTAGATAGGAAATTGCAGCATCATAAAAGTCATTGCCGGCAGAGAGATGGTTTAGAAAAAGAAAATGGAGATGAGGGTGACTCCACCTTTGAAAACAACCGTTGTTTTTCATCTCCCACTTCAACTTTATCAAGTAGAGATAGCTTCCATACTCTAACTCTATTACACACATAGATCATTATATTATAATAGGTATTCATTGATTTGCGTACACATGGTACAAACCTACAAGCTAATCCCTAGAGAAAATACAATTCGATTCGAAGGAGAATTTTATTACTACTACACATATGCTACAAACCTACAACATACAAGTTAATACTCTTTTGGTTTATCAATAGCAGATGGTTCATAATCACACATGAGCTTTTTTATTTTTTAACAAAAATTTCAGGTAATGGGAGGTAATCCCATTCTAACTGCAAGACATCTTTCAAGTTTCAAGTAGAGGTTACTGACTTCCCAAAATTCCACCAAATTGAACCCAAGACCAAGGCATATTTTGATATTTACTAGTATTTATCACCCCTACTCATCCTCACTTTTTGAGCTGCTTAGCAAAGAGGAAAATTCAAATGTCTGCAGTTGAGAGAAAAAATTGTCCATTCTTTAGAGCAACTTATTTAAGCAGTCACAACCATTTTTGGTGTTGGTAAATGGATCTGCCTCTTCCAACATTTGAACCAACATTCTCATTGAGGGTCTTGATGCTGGAATTTTCCCAGTGCATAGTGTTGCGATTTTCAACAGCTTCATGGCATCCTCTTTGAAATGCTTTGCAATGGTAGGATCCACCAATTCAAGAGCATCTTCTCTGCTCCTAATATTGTTGCATACCCAATGCACAATGTCATGATTCTCTCCAAACTCTGGCTCCATAGGCCTCTTCCCCGTTACCAACTCCATCAGCACTACCCCAAAGCTGTAAACATCATTCTTCTCTGTCACCCTAAGTATAGGCATACTCTGTCGCAACAAAAATCAACATGATCAATCTTCAAGTACAATAAGCAAACTAGTGAAGAATCCTTAAACAATTATAACAGACTAATTATTTTAACAATACTCTTACTGATCTCGAACACAAACATGATTATCTTAACCAACATGCACACTCTTTTTTTTTTTGCATTTCTTATTAGCTCTCTCCCTCTCTCTCAGAGAGAGAAGGTTCTATTGCGTTAATTTCCACGCTTGAGTGTACGAATTCAGACATGCATGTTGGTGTGTTGATTACAGAAAAAATTGGATATCAAGTTAGACTAAACATCTTTTACTTCAAAGCAATGGTCATATACCAACTACTAGTATGCACCCCCCGACCTCAACCTAATGGGAAAGAAGTAAGAAATGTGGTTTTAGGCTGTGTTTCTTTTGAGAGATGAAAATAATTGGTGAAGATGTAAATGAGTAAAGGTTGTATGACAATATAGGCGAGAAATAATTTTAAAATTGGTGAAATCCACTTATATTATTTCTCATCTATTTCTATTTTCTACTCTTCTCTCTAACTTTCTCCTAATTTCTTTTTGTATTTCTTTTCAATCAAATACATCTAATTTTTTAATTTTATTTCTCACTTATTTTTATTCTCTCTTTTTAAAAAAAAATTATGTACTCTATTTCTCTCATTTATATCAAACACGACCTTAGATTGTGTTTACAAGTATATATTTAGTAGTTATTTGGTTTAAGAAAGTATTTTATATTTTTCTTGTCTATAGTCACTTTGAACATATTGGGATCATTTATTCAACAAAAATATATAGAAGAAGAAAATACGAAGGTAAATAAATTAAATTTTTCTCTGAATTAAAATCAACGCACTTTAATATATTTATTATTTATTTAAGATTATAGATTATATTTACTGTATATCATATTGTATTTTTTTCATACCATGTTATATATCAATATTAAATAAATTCATAGTTTGACGAAATTCATAACAAATGTCTTTGACTTTTAAATAAATCTTCAATTTTATTTTTAATATGAACATCTAACATAATATAAAAGATTAATATCAAATAAAGGTCTAAACACGCATGAACAAACTAAATATTTCATTGAACTGAACTAAACAAAATTAAGATCGGTTTATTTCCTCACCACTGATAATAATGTGTGCATGCATCGAAAAAAGAGAGTAAACTACCAATTTCATTATTTAAAAATTAATATTTTTGTCTAAGTAGTTATTTAATAAGAAAAAAAAAGTACTAAGTAATATGAGAAGTAGAAACCAGGTTAACTAGTCTGATAAATATTTTAAAAATATATAAAATATTTTTTCTTTATCTCTCTTATCACATCTTATACTTATTAATCTTTTCTTTTTCCTCTCAAATTTTTATAATTTTTTTACACTCTATTGTATAAATAACATTATTCATTAAAAAAGCTTCCAAATTAGTCTTTAATCTTTACTACAATATATTAATTTAGAGATTAAAGTGATGAAAATTCAGTATCATGAGAATTACTTAAATAAGTTTTTGATCATTTCTTAATAATTTTATTACTTTAAGAACTAGAAAAAAAATGAAATTAGTGCTTTGCACGTGAAAAACAAGCGTTCAAGGTCAGTGTGAATTGGAATTTTGTTCTCGATCATTCAATGTCATATCTGAATATTGAGACCGTAGTCAAATCTCATTGAACTTGTAGGACCATTTGTCCAACATAGCCTCTTCCTGAGTACCTATCTAAGAATTCATTTGATTTAGTCTTTTGTGAAAAATAATTATTTTTATAAGAAACCTTCTGTTTTTTTTTTGCTGTATTTATTTGAATTTTTGAAGAAAGTAAAAAAACACGACTCTATCTCAAAAAAAAAAAATTATGACTCTAGAAAATCGAATTTCTGATTAGGGAGGATTTATTAACATAAGTGTTGGAATTGTGAACTTAATTGTCAATCCAATGAATTCCACAGCTGCAATTGCTGCAAGTACTTATGATCCAAAGCGACAACTGAGTGTTGCGAGGAAAAACACTTTATTATATATATATATATATATATATTAAAATTACTGTATGCTCGTAGTTTCGGTGTCATAGTTGATGTTATTTATATTGGAGATAATTGCATATGTCACGTGTTAATCATAAAAATTATATATATTTCTGGAAAGAAAAATATTTTCAAAATAGTAAAAGAAAGAATTTTTACTAATAATTCTATTAACAAATAAATATTTAAAAATGAGATATATAATTAATTTTTGATTGTAAGTTGTTTTAATTAAACAACTAAATTCATAATTTTTAACTTAATAAAAAATTATTTAATATTTAATGTAAATTACAATAAGAATTTTAATAAATATATCCATTTTAGGAATAGTAAGATTAAAATTCATAAGATAATAAAATAACTTTGATAAAAGTGTTTTTGATTTAATAATTAGTTTATAAGTAATTTTAATAATAAAAAGAAATAAGGATTTGAAAAAGTAAAATTTTAAGATGAAATGGAGATTAGAAAAAGTCAAGAGTTTAGAAATGTAGAATAAAATAAATAAACATCAATTCATAAAAGTTGAAAATTGAATACATACACTATGACATTATTTACCAATTTTGATAGTAAACGTGTTGGTGTTTTGAGAAATTAAGTGATTGTATATCAACCTTTGTAATTGGCCGTCAGTATTTTATTTATAGACTTCTAACACTAATGGTCGAATTATATGATTTCAACAAGTGTATAACGATATTCTTAAATACATTTATTTAATATTATTTGATATTTTCGTGTAACTTCTTTGTAACCACTTCAACGTATATTTTGATTTTCAAAAACACCTTACTTCCGAGCGCTTTCCTATCCCACATGTCTTAATGAAGTCATCTTTCCAATCCCACATGTCTTAATGAAGTCATCGAAACCATCAATTTCAATCGAAATAAACTCCTTCAATAGAGCATTCAACTTCTCAAATTTTACTTCATGCTTTAATCACTTTTGAATGTACTCTTTTGTTTCTCTCAAAAAGAGTTTATCGAAACTACATATATAAGTTATGTAACTTAGACAATTTTACATAACAAAGGTAATACAATGAACGATAACCGATTAAAAAAGTGTAAAAAATTAGAAAAATCAGTGACCTGAAAAAGAAAAGTGGTTCACTTCCCACAACAAGTAGCTACAGCAGGTTTTTTGAATTACAATACTTCTTTTCTGTCATACAGAAGCAATGTTTTTGGGATGCCTTCATGTACTCTATATGGGCTCGTTATAGCAGCTACAGCAGGAATGCTCCTACAGATTTAACTCCACATATAAACATCTAACATCTCCAGATGGTGCAACTTGTATGAGAAACCTAATGCAGAAATATGCATTTTCAAAAGCAATCAAAAGCATTTTCAGAAAACAAAATTATTAAACTGAGACATAAAACTTCAAATTAGTGTTAGGAATCTAGAAAATAACTGAAGGGAAAGACAATTCAAGCCAGTTTCGTTAACATACTATGTAAAACATATAATAGTAAAAAAAAACTGGCTTGCATTGTAGTCCCTGCTGTCATTTTCCAGAGGAAGACTTCAATAATCAATAATCAAGAATAAATCCATGACCACGAAGCTTTGGAGCTTCTTTATGTTAAACAATGTGGGACTTGGTATTTCTTGAGTTGCATCACTTGCATGTATAAGGACACTGATGCAGTGGTAATGTTTTTAATTACGTCATGGTCTCAGGATTAGTCTTCAATGCAGGGTAACTCTCCAAATCTCCTTTCTTCAGACTCTTCTCAACCTGAACCTATCCTCACAAACGTCTCATAGTGGAAACATCTGCCTTCAACAACCTGAAGAAACCATTCATGTCACTGTGGTAAACTGATTGAAAGTAAGAATCGTTGGGGCTTCATCCTGGTGATCAACAGTAGAAAATGCTCAGCAATACAGTTTTACTCCACCCATAATGAAGCTGTTCCTATAGTTTTACCCCCAACCATAATGAAAAACCAATACCAAAATATGACATTCTACATCTCCATCCTGTCCACAACTTGTATGAGGTTGAAAGGCACAATGCAGAAACATAAGCATTTTCAGGAAACAATTAGGAAAGGTACATGATAAATCTTACTAGTGCTAATTTCTCTAACAGTTAAAATACACAAATTAATTTTAAATTATAAAAGAAGAGAAGTTTAATTCATTTTATTTTTTATTTACTTCTATAAGTATTTAGTAAAGTTGATACAAATTAACCTTAAATGTCGATAGCAGAAGTTCAATATTCATCTTTATTAGTTTTGATGTTTCAGTCAAGCTTGATCATCCACTATTGCAAAAGAACGCTGCTTGATCGTGTGCATTTGGCATGCTATGGTTATTTTGTATTGACAGGAGGGATACGATGTTTCTCTAAAGAGCGCGTACTGCAGAGCAAAATGTGGCTTATCTGGATCCAAGGTTGCTATCTTAGGTGCTGCTGTGCTGTGCCTGGGAGAACTAGACAACCCCTTACTTTGCTAATCAACTAGTTTCTATTCTTCTTCTGCTGTGAACTCCCTTGGTACTGTCAACTATGTTATTCATATTACACTTTCTTGTAGATGCCACGAAGGTGGCTTTTATTTAGGAGTTATTTCTTCTCTTGTATATTTAAAGTAAACATATGTAGTAACTTAAAGTATAGTGTTACAGATTTAAAAATATAAAACAAATTACCTGGCAAAGAAATTCATTCCCCCAACTATGATTTACCTTTGAAGACACTTCCCACAATTATGGCATAATGCAACAAATTTCTGGCTGATTTTTAAATTTAATACAAATTAAATAATTAATTGGTAAAATGGTGCAAAATTGAAACTATTTAGCAAAATGGGGTAACCAAATACGCCCAAATGGGGCGTGTTGTAACACGCCCAAATGGGGCGTATTTAAGGAACAAGCGACACGTGGCAGGCAGCAGGTGAAGCGCAGTGTAAACGTAAACTTCAGAAGGCCATAACTTTTGACTGGGATGTCCGATTGAGGTATATGATATGTCAAAATGATCGTAATTGAGAGGAGATGCCATTAACAAGTCCCTTTGGGACTTGTCCAAAATTTTTCCCCAAAAGAGGCCTCTAAGTGCCTCAAAATTGCGATTTAAGATTCAAACCTCCAAAAAATTTCTTCTTTTCTAATTTTTTATTTATTCATTTAGTGAATTGCATGCTATTTTTTATTTGTTTAGTTACTTGACTTAATTTTGAGCGTTTTGACATATTGTATGCCTCCATCTGATATTTCCATCAAAAGTTATGACTGTTTGAAGGACATATGCATAATCAAATTTAAAACCTAACAATTGCTAAATGCATCCCCGTTTTTGATAAGCTTAATCTTAAAATTTAAAATGGCTAATTACACTCCATTTTAAATGGCTAAGATTTTTAAATGGCTAATTTAAATTTAGCCATTTAAAATGGAGTAATTAAGTAATAAAAACTTAGTCCAAATTAAGTATTTTTTTTGTATATTTATTTACCAAAATTATACTGTAAATTTTTAAACGTTTTCAGTTCAAAAAAAATTAAAAAATCACAATATTGTGGTTGCAACACATTTTAAAAAAAAACACAATATTTTGTAAAAAAAAGTGTTAGCGACCGCATTAGAGACGGAATTAGAGACGGAATTTTAAAAAATATTTAAAAAGTGTTAGAGACCGAATTAGAGACGGAATTTAAAAAACAATATAAAAAAGTATTAGCGACCGAAATAGAGACAGAATTAGAGACGGACAAAGACACGCCCCATTTGGACGTGTTTGGTTACCCCATTTTGCTAAATAGTTTCAATTTTGCACCATTTTGCCAATTAATTATTTAATTTGTATTAAATTTAAAAATCAACCCAAATTTCTAGTAGCTGGAGAAAAGTATATAAATTGTGATTAGATTATGTAATTTTGGCCAATAAAAAATGCAACATAATTCATATTAAGAATATATATTTCGCTTTATCTGATTTTAGGCATTTTGGTTTGCTGTTACACTGTGGTGGTCGATTTATGTCTTTTCCAATTTTTCTTTGTTTCTGCAATGGATTTGACAGTGGTGCATCCAGTAATTGTGATTTTACTAATCTCAGATAGCAGAAGTTTTGATGAATCGAACTAGGGTGCATTTGACAATAACTAATAGGAGTGTTTATCAACCGATCCAAATCGATGCAAACTGCGATGACCGAACCGAAAAATCGATAACCGAAATAACCGAAAATCAAAAAAAAATCGAAAATTTTTACTGGATTGGATCGATTTTCAGTTTGGCTGGTGAAAACCGATCCAATCCAAACCAATCCAATTATAGGTGAAAATTATAGATGACATGTGAAATCCATTTTTTTTGGTTATGTTGATGCAACGCAGATGGCAAATGATGCATTTCAACCTTTATCCAGAAGACTTCTACTTATTTGTTCATTTGATCATCCATTCGGTTTGATCATTTGATCATCCGTTCGATTAGAATTTTTTTTCAAATTCCATCCAATCCAATCCAATTTTTTTCGGTTTGGATTGGATCGGTTTTTTATTTTTTTAAAAGTCTAAAAATAAAACTTATGAGACTTATTTTTATCAAAATAAGAAGTATCTAGCAGAAACAAATACATTCATTGGACAAAAACAAACACCCATAATATCGAAGATGTTGAAATAGTGTGGGGGTTTTAATACCAAGGTAATCCTGCTAGACATAGCCTTTAATTTTATCCTGGAAACAAACACACTGACTTCACATATTAATCATGATCAAAGGTAGTATAAACTACATGTAATAGTGTAGATAAAAGCAAAGCAAATAAGAACAAAGAATGAAAATGCATGAATAGCAGGATACTCATGCTGCCACAAGGTCTCAATTAATGGTTATAGGCGAAGATAATTCCGCACAATGTTGCAAATCAAAAGTGCAGTGATAACTGTTAAATAAACATCATCTAATGATCTAAACTATTCTACCTTCTTCCCCAAGCAAATCAATGATGTCACCTCTAGTGCGAAGTTAAAATATGTATACCAAATGGCTAGGCAGGCAGAGCATTGAATCCAGCACTTTATAATAGATGTGTTAAAGTAGTTAATTTGAATAGTCTAAGAAAGCAAATCTATGATGGACAGATCAAACAAGTTTCTCATTAATTACAATTTCAAAAAACGGTTGTGTATATTCTATATTCCAAAATCATAAGTGAAACAAGAATGTTCCCTCTTCTCTCTATTACGGATCCTCTCGGTAGAGTTCAGTCAAATCCCTTTTCCTTTCCACACATTACAAGTAAAAGGGGTTGGGAGGAGGGTGAACTTCTTGTGTCTTGGACATGGACACATTCTTGGTGAGCAAATTCGGCACCACACTGTCCACCGCAATAACAGGCTCCACCGGCATAACTTTCTCCGGCACAACTTTATCCCCATCAACCTTAGCCAGCACCTCAAAGTGCGTCGTCACAGTCTCAGGCTTAGTCCTCCAGGCAGGGTAGTAACCCTCCAATTCCCCTTTCTTCACCTTCTTCTCCGCCTTAAAACCAATCTTCACGTAAGTCTGAGCAGAAACATCAGCCTTCAACAACCTAAAGGAACCTTTCTTCTCAGCCTTAGCCCCCAACACAGAATGCAACAGTTTCTCAAACCCCAACAAGTTAGCATTCGACCCATTAAGCGAAGCAAGAGGCCACAATGTTGCAAACTGGGTCGGAGTAAGTACTGTGGGGGCTTCACCCTCAAGATCAACCCTCGAAAATGGTTCAATCTCTTTGCTCTTCAAGGGCGATGACAATTCCACGAGACCTGGTGCAAGACGTTTGAGCTTCAACGAGGTTGAGGTTGAGGTTGAGGTTGTAGTGTAGGAAGAAGGCGCTGCTGCGAGCGATGTGGGACCAACGATTCGCAGCGAGAGAATCGGAGAACCCTGGGTTCTAGAAGCATGGCGAAGATGCTCAGCCAAGGTTAAAAGACCGTTAGCAAAACCATTCTCCGTTCGGTTTAACGGAAGAGGGAAATCAAGAGCTTGCCGAAGACTAACGGATCTTGCACCTTTGACAGTAACCGCTGCTCCCTCAGCCAACACCACTTTCTTCAACACACCAGCATCCACGTCATGCTGCACAACCAAATCAAATGTTTAATTATCAGTTTCACAAATTACATTACAATCATTAAGGCCCGTTTGTTTTGCAGAAAAAGAGAGGAAAAAGAAGAGCAATGAACAGTAAAAACGATCACTTTTACTTTAATAAAAAACTAACTTTCGTCTTATTTCATATCAATTCCTTTTTTCTTTCCACTCTACCGGAAGGACACTAATGAAAATGGGGTTGAATTGAAATTAGGGCTTACGGGAAGGGAGAGTCGCATGTCGTTGGCGTCGTGAATCCAGAGTTCCATGGGCCCAGCGAGCACGAAGGGAGCCAAAACGGGAAGCCCGTCAGCCGAAGCCCGTTTCGGGACCAAACCGGTTTGGGCCTCGGCCCGGAAAATGGGAAGATCAACGTAATCCCAGCGTTTGACGTCTTCGAGGAGCTTGAAGGGAATAACCTTGTGATCGATTTCGAGGTCGAATTGGTACTCCACTGAATGCCCTACCTCGGCGTCTCGAGGATCGAACCCCGTAATCTTAACATCATCTTCCGCCGTGAACCCAAATCCCTTCACAATTGTATCCTTCAAATCCTACAAATAACATAAACGCATTCAAAACCTAGATAATGATTTAAAGAAAAAATAAAAAAAGAGGAATATTAAATAAATGGACCATACGGAAATTGCTTTGGGGTAGGGGATGTCAGAAGCGAGGGAGGAATGGAGGAGGAGGATGAACGCGATTCCGAAGCGGAGAAGGGGTTTCATGGTGTGAGGCGAAAAGAAAAGGTGGAATTGGTTTTGCGATGGACTTGTTTTCAGGTTTGGGTTGTTGATAATGATATAGTGGTTTGGTTTTAGGAATGGAAGGTTCTGGGGTGATGACGTGGACCAATGAGGATGGAGAAAGTTATTTAGGGAGCATTGTGATTGGGTGGCAATTCGTGGAGGTGGAAGCGTGGGAAACGGGTAAGGACTTGTTGGGAATACTTTCGTTGCTTTTTCGCCCTTTTTAACTGTGGCTTTCTCTAATTACGCACCTTTCATCTCGGCGTCCACATTGAGCCACAAACGACGACGTTTTGATATGATATCTGATTTCGTAAAAATCATACAAAACGAGGAAATATTTGGCGTCGCCCGGACTTGAACCGGAGACCTTCAGTGTGTTAGACTGACGTGATAACCAACTACACCACGACACCTTGTGTTTGCAAGTTTTGAAGTAATACTATTTTATATTAATCTTTTCTCTATGCACCATTCTATATATTGGTTTGTTTTTTGTCTTCAATTTCCAAAAGGTATATATGTAAAATAAATTGACCGCGAAAAATGTTGATTAATTGTACACGAAATTGTTTTATTTTAATGAGTGGTATAAAATATAAGTATTTAATATATAGTTATGTTAAATATTTAAAAGGAGATATTTTTTGTTTCTAATAATTCTACTTTGCTCAAATAAGGTAATCTCTCTAAAGAATACATGTGAGTCTTTATAAAAAAATATTCACAATAAATTTAAGTAACAATTGGTTAAATTTTTTTATAGATTTTGATCCAAAAATTTAAATATTATGTAAATTCAATAATAATTTTAGGTTTGAGAGCGGCCCAATTAAGTAATGCCTAATGAACAATTAAGTTGTTAACAACATAGTTGATAAAAAAACTCTATTTTTCTGCCATGAGTAATAATTGGTGGTGAATAAAAGTATTCAATATGTAATATCAATGTGTTTTGGTAGTGAATAAAAGTATTGAACATGTAATATCACTGTTTTTAAAGTCGACAAGTCAATAAAGGTATTGTGAGCATATACGTTTGTATTAGTTTCAGTTTGTTTTCAAGCACATAAATATTGTGAGCAAACATTACCCATGATCAATAAAGGTAATAGAGGGTAACTTAAGATTTAGTCATGATAGCTAGCATACAAAAGTCGACGGATTTTTTTTTTCTTTCAAGATTTCAGTGTACAAAAATCGAAGAGTTAAGACCCACCTGCAGCATTGTAAAGTATCCACAATTTGCTCTAAACCTACCCAGCTTACGGAAGTAATTAGTGTTACATTAGTATTAGCCACTAACGGAGGAGGAGTGTTAACAGCATAGTTTCTAACATATTTTTACACATATTTCACTATTAGTTGAAATTGATTAAAATTATAAAATTCGAAGAAAAAAATATTAAATAAAAAATAAGACGTGTCATAATTTTTATTTTGAAATAAATTTAATTAATAATAAAAAAATGTGTTTTTCATGTTTATTGGTATAGACTATAACATCCATTGGCTTAGTTACAAGTACCAATAGTTTAGGTACTGTAAGCCCATTTGCATGTGATTACTTTTGTGAACCGGGCCAGTGTGATTTATTGCGTGCCTCGTTAGGAAATGAGACGAATTCAAATTTTTGGACCTTGGTCTTGGATGCATGAACCACCCTTGTAAGCCCCCTCTTCCAAAGACCACTATTAATATGAAAAATGCTTTTCAGTGAAATAACAAAGCCATATTAAAATAAGACTGTAATCTTTTGTGGAGGCTAACATTATAAAGATATCCCGACATCGATTGAACTAACATAGCTAAAACAAAAGATATAGATTCACATCTTAATGAAGACAAAACTCATGCAATATTTTAACTTGGCATTGAAAATTTTATGGGTTGTCTATATCAAGTTGTTAATTGTATATCCTCTTGACCGGGTTATGTAATTGTAAGGTGACACTAAGTCTGATTCATTTTATTTTAATAAATTGTAGTTACTTTGCAATTTTGTATATTATTCTTTGATTAAAATTTGTGTTTTATCTTGAAAAATTATACTAATATTTAAAGCAAATATTTATTAAGTGACTTCTCTTTCAAGTCATTGATAAATTTAGAACTTATTTTATATTCACATAAAAAAGGAAATTTATATTCTTTCTCACTACATATCAACAAAAGTATTTAAGCATGACGTACTAATTAACAAACCCATCCCAACACAAAAGAACAAAAGTAATGACGAACAATTCAAAAGGCACTAATATTCTAATAAATAAGGATCAGTTTAGATTTTTCAAGAAGAGCAGTATCTTAATTAAAATTCATCATCAACGATATCAGTGCTATTTCTTTTTTCTGGTTACACGTTGGGTGGAAGCGGATTCTATACTTAAATATATCTCTTCAATTTCTAATGGTGGTTGATATTAAAGCCATCATATTAAGAATACATCGGTCAAGAATGCATTTTTCTAAGGGTTTCGAATCAAATTCAAATCTGTCATAAAAACTTTAATATGACTACAAGCGTAAAGATAATATAAACATTAAATAGAACATTTGAAGTCTTTAAATTTTCTTGTGAAAATTTGTTTGGTGGCAGTGTGAGATCTTACGGAAGGTTTTAAATTTTGTAAATACTTGCAAGTATCAAAATTGGAATTTGATTAAAAAGAAAGAGAAAGAGAAAAAATATTAGTATTTGAACTATATCGTAATGTTACATAGTTTTAGTAGCATAAAGGATAAGGTCATAAGGACCTTGAAAACTCAACATCTGTGTTTTCCTTGAATCAAATATGCATATGTTGTGATCGTAAAAGAAAAATGCATATTTTGTGGGACTTTTACTATGTGCAAGCTTCAAAGACGAAAATATTTAGGATCTCTCACGTGCCTAAATAAAAAGCCTAGCTACTAGCTACCAAATAACTTCGTAATTATACATGAAAGTCTAGTAAAGCCTCATAGTAGTGCATAAATTCAAGAATGCTTTTTGAGTAAACACGGTTCCTTCGGTAAAAACTTGTAAATGAATCTTTTTTTTCTTTGGTGAAATGCGCATACGATTGTAGTAGATGATGGAAATTTCCCATAATCAATCTTGTTTGAATATCTTTCTAGTTATCAAATCATACAGATGAGCTTATTAAAGAGAAGTACTAATAATACAATTTTATAAGTAATTTAGACGATAAACAATCTTTCCACACCTAAGATGTCAAGAAAAGTGTTAACAATACATTTTTTAAAATACTGAAAATTATTATAAATTACAAGTGTGAATCAAATCCACTCTTATTTAATAAGCTTCACTCATAATTTTACAGTTTGTAATTAATTTTCAGTAATTGTAAAAGCTTAAATGGCATAATGGGAGAGGATAAAGCTTAATCCACCACCTACAATTTACATAAGCTTGAATTTGTAGCATTATTGCTTTTGCAGAATATCATGTTGAGGCCATGCGACATGTCGTGCATTGTAACACATACACAAGATATAAAAAGTACGATTATTCCATCACTACCAATTTCAACCAAACTTTTACAAGCATATTTTGTTTCAAATAAAAAAGTAACTCGAGAACACTTGAAAAAAAAAAAAAAAAGATAACAAGTCACTCAACAAAGGCCTGTCTCTCAGGATTTAGGTAAGAAATAGATGGAATACAGGTAGTTGAACTTTTCAACTTCCTGCCAAAAAATGCCTAACAAGCTCTACATTCACTCTTGAAACAGTAGGGTGTGAGTGTGACAATATAACACTGTCAACAAGTTGACCATGCAAAAAGAAAATATCGCTACAAAAAACCCTTCTGCAAAATGAACCTCAGAGCAAACATGGTGTAGATGGCAGACATTGCAGGCCTTGGAAACAGAATTATTATTGAAGAACTTAAACTTCATAATATAGTTGATATATGAACTGCTATATATAAATTGATTGCACTCCTATTCTCCATGTACCTTTCGGGGACGACCGAAAAATGCATAACGAGCTGGTTCTTCACACGAAATATGAAAAAGCTGAGCGTAAACTTCTCACAAGATCCTTCACTGTCATGCAAAATTCCATATCCATCTGCAAATTGCAGAAATAATTCCCTTATTGAAAGAAAATTATATTTTAATGGAACAAAATGATGAAAATTAACAACTAATGCCTACCAATTGAGCATTTTTTATCACTCGTGAAAACTTTTTTTTAGGTTTAAATAGTCCTTACAATTCAGCATTTTTTGTTTTTCATATTTGTATATAATTATTTTTTTAATCCTTATAAATTATATTTATTTTATTTTATTATCTTTAAATAGTAATTTGAACAATAAAAATGTACTATTTAAAATACTATAAGGACAAAAAAATAAAAATAAAACATAATTTATAAGAACAAAAAAAATATTTTTATATAAAGACAAAAAAAAAAACTTTAAATTACAAACACTAAAAATATATTTAAATCTATTTTTTAATCATTTGAACCACCTTAGGTGTTACCGCTATATTGGAACTTAGTTCGATACAAATACATACATAGATAGATTGGACTTGGTTTGTGTGAACTAAGGTTTCAGCCAATGGAATAAGTGCAGAAACTACCTGAGCAATAATGGTTATATCCAGGATGAAACACCCAAATGTCAAGGCACTGCTATTGATGACTTTTAGATGGAGTTTCTCAATTTCGCTGATTGTTTTCTCAATGACTCCTTTATTCTTCTCACAATGTATTCTTATGAGGACATTTCTTTCCCAAAATCTTGCTTCAATTTCAGGTAGTGCCTCGTCAAATGTACCACCAGTTTCTGAAGAAGAGTCTTCAGCATCACTAGATAGCTGAGATTTCTTCACAATTACCACAGATTCCACAGTTCTCTTCCTGTTTTGTTCCTCCTCAAGAGCACTCACTTTCTCTTGCATTTGCTTCAAATACTTTATGGCTTCTCCAAGAACCGAAGCTTTGTCCATCTATTAGTAGGGAATTGAAAAAACAAAAGAGAGACTTCAAAAATGGTTTCAGGTTGAAAGAGACACAACATAATAAGGTTCTGTTTAGATACTTTTCTCCTTAAATACTTATAGAAAAAAAAAAGATAAAATAAATTAAACTTTTCACATAATTAAGCTAAAATCAACTTCTACATCTCCTATAAGTACTTAGAAGTTTAATAAAAAATACCCTAAACAAAGAGCAACAGGATGGACACAAATTAATGACAACTACAACAGCAACAAAAACTATTACTATTACTAGCATAAAATATTACATATTTAATTCAAGAGATTTGCTGTCCTTCATTCAAAAGATTTCGGATACTTATCCTAATCAAATTGATGAAAAAACACCAAACGAAGATATCAGAATCTTCCATAGCTTCTTACGAGGCTAAGATGAAATATATATGTTTCGACAACATGAAGCAAGAAGAAATCAGTACTACACAACTAGTTAAATAAATGTCATGATAAACTTATATTTAGCTGGTTATTTATGTCTACAAACTCCGATACGTGTTCAACATATAGCTTTATGGAAGACAGAAGCAGAATACTCAGAATCATAATGAAAAAAGAGCAATAACAACATTTTTGTCACCTTCTTTAGACCCGGAACAAGAGCAGATAGAGCAATGAACCGTTGGCTGAGCTTCTCTCTTCGCTTCCTTTCAGCTATTATGTGGTCTTGAGGTTGAGAAAGTTTAGGACGTGTTTCAATCTTTTTGGCCTCTTGGCTAGCCTTGAAAATATAGTTTTGATTTCCTAAGGTTCCTTGAGAGATCAACATGTCTGCAAGAGCATTGTTGTCAAATTTAGGACACGCCATCTCCACCTTAGGCTTCACTAGTCCCAATTCACTTGTATAATTCGTATTAACAAATGAAAGAAGATTTGAGCATGAAGCAAATTGTGTCTCTGGTGTCTGTTGTTGACTTTTGTTGTGATTCCAGCTGTCATTACTGAGCTGTTTTGCAGATCTTTCAATTCCAGTTGGTGATGTTTCCATGGATGTTTTGGGGTTGAAGTTTGAGTTATCAGAGAATGAGTGCTTTTGCAAAATCTCTCCAAAAGCAGCACCCGTTAAGCTAGTTGAATCAATAGAGCTTAACTGCCACTGATGGAGGAAGTTAGTATCCTCTATTATCCCCTGCAAATTCAGAAAACCTTATACTCCCTAGACAGAAAGAATAAAGTATATCCATGTTTCACTCATTTATTACATATTTTCCTAGCTTGTCTCCTAACTATATGCTAATCTCCCTGAATTACATGATTCCAAAATATAGTTAGTCATTGTCAATGTAATGAATGATCCACCATCAACTTCTATAGTGTAAATTTATTTACCTTAGTTCCAATTAAGAATAACTATTTACAAGAGTTGTGTATCTTACCAGTTCTGGTAACCCTCTGATTGAGGAAATCTCCATATGAGAACTCCTCATGCAATAAAAACAGCTGAAGCTATCAAGCTAATATCCTGGAAGAGAAGTCAGAAGCAAAAGATGGTCAGTTTTGGTACTTAAATTTCATCTAGCTAATAGTAATGTTTGCTGAATGGCCATTACTCCAAATTCATGGAAGAAGGAAAGCCACATATACTCAAACTACAACATCCCATGTACATGCATTAAAATCAATTATATCTCAACTGAAGTGAGAATAATTCTTGGGAACTTGCATTCATATACTCTAAAGATTTTAAAAATAATGTTCTAAGATGGAGAAGCTTACTGATTAAGAGATGTGGCAGCTTTCAATCATATTGGTCACCACAGAAGCTGATGATTATATATTTCGTTGCTGTAATTCCTTTTGTATACTCTACCCCGCTGTATTACAGCATATAACACAGTTGCACTGTGATGCTCACGGGTTGTTGATGGGAATTGGCTTATACACAACAATAGAAGCCTATTTTCAACCAAGGATAATAGACTTATCCCATTTTATATTTTAGAGACCCCTTCATGCTGACAAATTAATACCTCCACCGATTGTTGTTTTGTGGACTTTGGCGGTGTTCTTCACCAACTAGACATTGAAATTTGGATGATAGGTTTGCAAATCAATCCTCAGCATGTGGTCCCTCCATCGCCACGTCTTACACCTCAAGGTTATTTGCCCAACTCATTTTTACCCTTTTGTTCATTATTTTCTAAGTTACTTTCTTAGATCCTTCCTCTTCAATTACTCATTCTCTGGGTCAAAAAAGATCATTGAAAATCATAACAAATAAGCAGATCTTCTAAGACAACCCATTAGCAATTAACAAAATAGTGCAAGCATGTGTGATAAATTGTAAGTAGATGCTTGCAATCAATTACCAGTTGGTAAGTTGTCATTTTCCAAATATGAATGAAAAACTTGGGTTTAAAGAACAGTTCTAACTTCATTTTTTTTTTGGTGAAATACCACAAAGTTTCCATTGACTAGAGAAATTTTTAGCCAATTGACAAAGGGCATGTGTGTAGGAGAAAAACTTAAGGTTCAGTGATAGTGTGTGGCCTTGGAACCGGCATATTAAAGAGTCCACAATATAATTAAACGGATATTCAAAATTGTAGAGATTATACCTTTGTCGTTAGCTAAGGAGTGTGAATAGAAGTTAACCAATTATTAGACAAATAAATAGTACAAGTGTTATGATCAAAGGGTATAAAATAATAATGGTGGTGAGAATTTTCAAATAATTCTCCAACCGAGTTGACGTTAATCCTAGAAACTCGGAGCCAGAGTGGCTAGCCAATGCTGATTCCAGTGGGAATGGTTGAGTCCAGTTTTGGACATGCTGGCTTAGAAATAGTGATGTTATTATGTGTTGGAAGTGGAACTATTTACGCCACATTATTTTTCTAGAAATCCTCCATTACGTGGACTTATGACTCTCGCTTTCTCAACCGGCGGTTCCCACCTCTTAAAAACGAAAAGTAAGTTGAAAATGATAGCTTGTTAATTTCAACGTAATAATTAAAAAATGACACATTCCAATTCTAAATTAAGGAAACTTATTATATATTTAGATTCGTTCAATTGCTATGGAAGGTTTAATCATGGATTAAATAGAAAATAAAGACTAGAAAATGTATATTTACTGCCAAGCTGTGAGAGAATTAGTAAAAGACATTTGGGTGGATTAAGGGAAGAAATACTTTTGATATTAACTCTTTAGCCATGTGAGACTTTATAACTTCAAAAACAAACTTTCAAATCAAAGTGAAGGGATAAGAGTGACCTATCTCTTTTTTCTAGAATCAATAACTCTTTCACAAACGTCAAAAAAGCTTTTTAATGAAAAAAACTACCCTTAACCTTGACTCTTAAATAAGACTTTGTGAACATTTAAACATAATCAAATGATATGAAATTATTTCAATTTAATTATTGATATTAAATTGAAGTTGATATCAAACTCAAGCTCTAAAGATGCGGATAATCCTAATCCTTGTTTCAAATTTAAGACATGAAAATGATATGTTAATCCTAATACAAAATAAGGAATTGGTTTTCTTATGTTAAATCTTTATGTTATATATGAGATTTGTGTCCAATTATCTTTTTATGCATTAGAGTAAGTGCCTAATAAAAAATTATAAATATTTATTTAAAGAGAAATAAATACAAAATTATACAAGGTACAATTTATACTCTTGGAATCTTCTTGAGCTAGTGTGAGGCACCAACAGTATCTGTCAAGAATACAATTACAACTTAACTAATGCCATAAATCAGGGATAATTGACAACATAACTAATGCCATCGAATCAACGGAAAACGCCAAAACATATGTCTACCATTCCATGGTCCACAACCTACTTTTTCGATTTCAATGAAATTGGTATCAATTAAATATCATCGTAACACTGCTTCCGGGGTTCCATCATATGTATCAAAGCACCAGCATCCGTATAATTAGTCACGAATGGACGCTATACTAATCAACAAGTATGTGTTTCTTGCCTACAAAAAAAACAAAAAACAAGTATGTGCTAGCCTTATATATTGTCCTATTAGTATTAGAAAGCTTAACTTTTTATGCATGAAACTCGAGAGAGTGACAACAAGGTAGAAATTGAAAATATTTCAATAAAACTAGATATCGAGTTATATGCATTGCTGTTATACTCTATTAATACTCTTGAATCAATTCCTGTGCTTGGATCAATGGTAAATATTTCTAATGATATGTTGATCTAGAGTTATATGCATTACTAACATGAAAATTCTTGTAAATGTCCGTATTGCTTTTAAATTAATGTGAGAAATTGAAACCATATGTGTGTAATGAATGCTTGGACGTTATGTACGTTTAAAAGATATTAATGGATTTCAATCTTCTCCTTAAGTTTCATGATTGTTTTCAGAGAAAGACAAACATGCAATTCTTGTGTTATATGGAGTTCTGGACCTTGGGATAATAAACCCTGCGCCTGCCAGTATAAGTTTCAATCTTATAAAATGAACATAACGTATTTTCTGACAAGAAACTTAATTTATTCGAATTGTGCACGGAGTACGGTTAAGTTATCACAATGGAAGAGCCCGTATTTTTGTCATGGTTGAAGAAGCAACCTAAAAAATAGCATCCATCACAAAAAATGCAATAAACATCCTTAAAATTTGTGTGCAGGCCACCATGTCCAAAAGTGGGAAGAGAGTGAACCTGTAGCTTGAGTGACTTGTTTAATTATCTAAGAAGGGCTTGATAATTGGATTCGTGGCTCTTTACGCTCATTAATTAATGTGGGACATGTTCTCTTCTCTAACATTTCCCCTTAACTCCAACTAGCTAGCTTGATCCAATTACATAAAACCTGTCTTTATCCTTTATCTGTGTGAACTTGTAATTCGAGTTTAGATCTTAGAGGTTTATTGTCTGAGTGTGTTTCTTTCGTGAGATTTATATCTTTTTCTCAATATTCTCTCTCTGTTTTCTTGTTGGACCTTTTTTTCTTTCAAATTTGGGCTTCAAGCCAACCCAGCC